>CM060425.1:39487130-40087130 GCA_030545235.1 Helianthus tuberosus | reverse complement strand
CGAATATATGTTTATGCGAATTTAAAGGACAATACTGACAGAGGTGCTGGTCTTTTCTCCCACTGTGCAAACTTGAAAAATCTCACCATAACACATCTAATATGACACATGATAAAAGCGCTTCTTTAGACAATCTGGGATTATGTTCCGCAAATTGGGAACCACATATTCGTGTGTAAAAGCTTGGAAAGATGAACGAATAGAGATTTGTATATACACCCTTGTTATTTGTTTACCACATGACACATGATAAAAGCGCTTCTTTAGACAATATGGGAAATCCGCAAATTGGGAACCACATTGTAGACTGGTGGGCTTGAATGGTTTTAATAATACTTGAAAATGGAAATAATCGTGTCAAGATCTTTATCTATCATATCATCAACCAACTGCTCGAAATCCCTTTCGTTTCTTGGGTTCGCATTCGACACAACACAACAAAAAATAAATTCAAAAAAACTGTGGGCTGATACGCATCGTATAGGCCTATACGATGCGTATAAAGCCCGCCGCCAGACATAACCTGCACCTGTCAGTCTGCCATGTCTTTTACTTTATTTCAATACGCATCGTATAGGCCTATAAGATGCGTACTGAATTGAAAAAGTGTGTCGATAGACAAGGGGTGTGCCATTAGAAAACCCCTTATCTTATCATATTCCTCATGACTTTTTTTCTTGTTTTCCACAAAATACTATAGCATAATTCTTCTTATAAATACAATATTTCGGATGCTCCTTTTCTCTATTTATTTTTTCTTATATACTTAATCAAATTGTTATATCAGAGCATTCATATAGCATTTTAACTACAAAATTTTCGCTACTTCTTTTAGAAATGTTATGTTTGAGCCACCTCGCCTGCATGGAGGCTACCTTTCTGCTGTCTAAATGATATACAATACTCCAAAGTTAACATCATCTTGGTTACCAAAAGTAAACCTGTTAGTATCTTTTCATGCACTAATAAATCTAAAATTCGACCGGAGTAACAAATGTTATATGGACATTTGAAAATACCAGAAGGCAACATAAATATCGAATCGGAACTTCATTAAATCTAGAGAGAATCTATATAACTGGTCACAACTAATAAACGCGGAACAAAATCTCAAAGGCATCATGCCTAGAATAAACCAACTTTTCAATATGGGATGTTCTTGAGATATACTATTATGTACAAGATATAAAGCATACCGGAGACACCCACCACAACACAGGCATAAGGCATGAGAGAAGAATAACAGCGCAGTTCTCCTTCGGCAGAATTGAAAACGAGTGCACTTAAGTTAGAGCGCATTCTGCCAAAGGAGAATTGCCCTGCAATTCTGCGACTCTCCGATTTTCTGTGCAATAATATGCCTACACGAGTCTCATCCATGTACTAGAAAAAAATGGGACAACATGCATGATATTGTGTCTAGATGAGATCTTCATAGAGGAATCTGTGTGCACATGTGAATGTGTTAAAAGACATTATATGCATGCATAAGTTGCACTTATCTGCATGGTGTTTTTCTTAAAACTTTCTACTGGCTAATAGCATAGTCTTTGGTATTTACTAAATTATATGATTACTGTATAATTTAGTGGATCATTGCATATATTCTAAGCATTGGCCAATTTTTACGCTTAATCTCGCATCTGAAAATCTGCGGCAACCTTAATCACTGATCTCAATGTTCTAAAAAATTGAAAAATTCATAAATCGTTAACTTTGAAAATTCCGCATCTAATGTCTGATTTTCTGGCTTAATTTGTTACTGCATGTGAATGTCTTAAAAGTTTTTATATCTACGATCTGCATTTTTTGTGGTAGAAGAAAATTATATGATTGATATGTAAATTGTGGTTGTACTCATACATCTTACTTCTCATGTTACATATAACTATCCACTTGATATGTGGAAGCCTGTTGAGCAACTCCTTAAATTTGTAATCCTATTGAAAGTACAACTGAACATGAGGCAACTAAAACTGAAAAACTTAACTTGAACCTAAAGATGTATCGGTTTGAATTTGAATCAAACTGACATTGGTCTTGAACTTGAACAAGCACACTCTAGATAACCTCAAAGCACTGAAAACCTTGATTATGGAAAACATGGGATCATGATTCATGGTACCATATCATATCTGATAAATTTATCCGCCATAGTTTCCTCCTTACGATAACTTGATTTACGCCTCTCATTAAGTTAGGCATCAAGCATATGTGACAATTTTATCCCAGGGAGATTATGGAAATATACAGGGTAAAACAGGTCTATATTGCATGACTAAAAAAGAGAAGGGTATGCCATTGCCAATTAAAGAACTTGGGTTACAGTAATTAAAAGGGCCATTTGGCTTTAAAGTTTTTTTTTTTAACTAGTTAAAATACACCATATAACATATTAACTCACTTATTTCCACACTCACAATACACCATTATACCCTTTTTCAAGTTTTCATGGGTGAGTGTGTATACCTCTCCTTCTTATGTGGCGCTAAGGTGTCGCCTAGTAGGCGACACTTTTCATTCACATTTGCATGACCACTAAGGATGATTAACGAGAAGATAAGAAGATTAGTTAGGAGTTTAAATTAATTGTTTAGTTAAAGTTATTTAGACATCAGTTAGAGTCAGGGGCGGACCCAAGTTAGCCCGTGGGTGGGCGGCCGCACCCCTTGAAAAAAAATAATTTAGTGTTATTTTTCGTGAAAAATCCCGACCGCACCTCTTGGAAAATTCTGACCGCACCCCTTAGAAAAAAAATGTTAGGAATTTATATAAAAAAAATTGTGAACACGGATTTAAACCCGACCCAATTATGTAAACAAGTTAGCTCACTAATCTCTTTAAATAAAACTTGTATTCCTATAACCCAATTATATAAGTTTATGTTAAAGTCCAACCCAATTATATAAGTTTATGTTAAAGTCCAACCCAAATAACTAAATCAATTAAACAAAACATAACCCAACTAACCCAATCGACCATTCATCTCCTCCGGCCCCTCCCCTCTCTGCTGCCAGCGACCAAGAAACAGAAACATCAGTGAGTGCAGACTCTGTTCGATCGATCAGCCACAACCCACAAATCTCGCCGCACAGTACCGCACACCGCACTCTTGAATTTATAGAGGTACCTTGATTTCATTCTTCAAAAATCTAAATAAGACTGTTGTGTTTCCTCGGATCATCTTCTGTTAGAAATTGCTTCTACTCTTTGAATATGAAGAACAATTCAAATAAGGCTATTGAACACAGCTGTAATATTTAATAATGAAATCTAAATATTATTAAATATTAAAGCCAAACCGCCATTCATTATTAAATAATGAAATCACTTTTTTGTTAATTTAATTGTTGATTTCATTATTAAATATTAAAACTGTTTATATATTTTTTTTTTTTTTTTTTTTTTTTTTTTTTTTTTCGGCAATCAAGAATGTGAAGATCGACTTGCGTAATCGGATTGGCGATGAGAATTTAAGTGATAGTTGTATATGTTATATAGAGAAAGACTTGCTTAAGAAAGTACTTCTAGATGATGTTTTAGATAGATTTCAAAAAATGAAAACCCGTAGGGCGACATTTTAAATATGTTTGTAACAACGTTTGACGTGTTTTGATGATTATATAAATTTTAGTTTGATGTTCTTTTTTTACATGACCTGACCCGAACCGACCCGACCCGAACCAATTTTTTATGTATATATTTAGACACCTAAATTTTTTTAAAATTTTCCGCACCCCCATGGAAAAATTTATGGGTCCGCCACTGGTTAGAGTTGATAGCTTATTTAATCCTAGTCCTGTTCTAGCTCTACCATAATTAAATAAGCTATCAACTCTAAGGGGAGGGGGGTGGTCACTAGTGATAGAATTCTATCACTCACAAGCACCAATCAAGTTCCGCCATGTCAACAACCATTTTTCCATCACTCACAACCTTTTTTAGTGGGGGTGGTCATCACTCATCACCACACCCAACAATTTCCCCCCAACCAACATTTACACTCGCAAAAAAAAAAAACCATAACGTGTTGAAAAAATCACGAAAATCTGATTTCGTTAAACTATCACGCGTGGACGTTGTTTGGAGCGGGGTGGGAAATAACGCGTTATTTATGCTTTCCGTGATAGTTTAACGAACCGCCCCGGGCGGCCTTAGTCTTGGTTTAGTTTAAATATTGAGTTTTGTATCGAGTTTGTGGTGTGTCGAGTCAAGTTTGATATTAATAAAAAAAGGCCGAACACGTGTTAATTAGGCATCAAATCCGGTTTTGTTTATTGGAGATTATCGATTTTTTGCCAACAATTCTTTCATTCGGGATGCACGGGTTTCTGGAGCAGACAAAGATTGTAACGGCATAATCTATTCCATTCATATAACTAATAGCATTCATCAGGGGCGGATTTATTAAGGGCTCAGGGGGTGCCGGCTGGATACCCCTCAACTTTCTTGGTGAAGTGCAAAATACCCTTGAATGTGTACGGTAAATAATCTCCGTTTTATGAATGTACGGTAAAAATTAGTTTTTTTATACGCTTGAATTTTTCTTATAGATACGCCACTAACATCCATAGTCGTGTCTTTTTTGAAAATAATGTCAATGCCAACGAGATGCTATGCTTACATCACATTCACATTATCTCCCAAGTTGCTAATACAATTGATATCATGAAGGAGGTCAATGGCATTGGATATGCCTCTACATAGGTAGGATATCCATTCAATTTGATTCCTTGTCCTCTAAATTAAAGTAAGTTATTTATTATTTTGATTTTCTTTTTTCTCGACTTTACTATACTTTATATACACTTTCACTCATTAATCTGATTCCATATTTTTTGGAATGATAAAATATTAATTTACAAGGTAACACTAGTGATTAAGTTTTTATAAAATCTTTTGATTGTCACTAGAATAGCAACTTTAACCATCCAAAATTTTAATTAATATCACAAAGAATTCAATAAAAAATCCAACCAAGATCAAGGGATAATTGTTGAGAAATGGAAATCCCCTTAATGCACCTTGTAATATATGCCCCTTATAAGAACCAACATTGTCCATTTTAGGCACGGGTAATTCACAGATTTGTCTTTTATTGTATGGGTGAAAATTTCACACAAAATCACAATGCGTCGGTGATATTTGAGGCATATCGGCTTATCTTTATAACACAATATCTCTCACCTGGACACGATAGAACATTGTGAGATACATCTAAAGATGTCACACACCTTATTGTTGATCATGAAGGCGTTGAGTTGATCAAAGTCCTAATATAATAGATTTTAGTTTCATTGTCTTCTAGAAGCTGAATATCATTATACAAAAAACATGAAACTCATCGTTAGAATTATATAATGGTCTTAACGAGTCATATTTGTCTTATGAGGCTTAATGGGTCATACTTGGGTCATACTGGTTATAGTTGGTTGTAATGTGTTAAAACGGGTCATAGTCGATCATGTTTGTTTGTAATGGGTCATAACTGGTTATATGGGTCATACTGAACGCAGTGGCTTATATTGAGTTATATCTCTAGCTGTGATGTGCTATAACGGGATTGTCATGTTTGGGTGGATTGATTTATATTAAGTTATATACTTGTAATGTGTTATGGCAGATCTTAACATGTGATACTTAAGAGCGGTGATAAGCTCATTTTATGTACTAGTATTTATATGTTAATTATTTCGTAATTAAAAATATTGGTTTCGTTTTAAAATATAGTACTTTACTTCGTTTTTAATACTGTACGGGCATGGTGGCAACTAAATGGGTTAAGAGTAGAATTAATTTATTAGTCATACAATTTAATTGTTTGTGGAAACTACATGCAGGAAATGAAAATCCTATAGTTGGATTGTAAAGTTATTTAAAGTGGGCTCAGTTTAAAAGCATTTGGGCTGAAAATAGTGTTAAGCCCACAAAAGAAACAACCAAACTAAAGTAAAAGAAACCGAGACAAAAGAATACATAAAACTTGAAGTAAAAAGAAATTGAGACAAAAGAATACATAAAGGATAAATACCATAAATAATTAATATACTTTTTGATTTTTCTTATAAAAGTCTCTTAATTTTTTTTTCAAATAAAAAACAACATATTTTCTTTCTTGTTACATAAAAGCCTCTCTACTTTTTTTACATATAAAAACATATTTTCTACTCTTTTATCATACAAGTCCCTTAAAATTTTAATTTTTTTAAAAAAATATCTTAATTGTGATCTGATGAAATCAAGAAAATATATTTTGACAAATTATATTATACTTGCGAAAAGATCATTTGTCTAGAAGTTTTTAAGGATTTTAAATTTGTACATATCATTTATATGTTTTTTGTTTTTTATTTTGAGTTATGTCATCCATACTCATGTGTTTTTATTATATTGTTTTCTGAATAATATTTATTTTTATCAATTTACTGAATTTAAAATGAATAAGAAAACACAAACATTGAAGAGACTTTGGTTTACCATATATTTAATTTAAAACATTAATTCATATCAATTCTTTTCACACTTTGTTCAAATATAAAATTTGGAGGGACTGTTATATGCAAAAAAAAGTTGTTAAGTGCCTTTTATGAGATAAAAAAAGTATGTTGGTTTTTATATGAAAAAAAATTTGGAAAACTTTTATGAGAAAAAAATAGAAAGTATGTTGGTTTTTTATGCCATTTGCCCATACATAAATAAAGGGAGTTCAACAATTTCTAGAATCTAAGAGACATCGTTGGCAGTACCCTTTTGGGATTGCAGCTAAGAAATTGGAGAGTGGTCGGTTGCAATTTGAGGGGAATTTGCATACCTATAGAAGGGAATTAAAGCAATTATTCCTAATTTTAGTTAATCATTATATTGTAGGATGGAGTTTCCTTCTGTGACAATGTTAGATTTCTCTACTTCTATGATTGATAAGTTGTTTTGTTTACAACCAAGTCTATAGGGTTCGGTTATGCATATGTATTCAATCAAATTTATGAACCGTGCTAAAAGAACCTAAACATGTTTTTAGTATTTTATCCGTGAATAATTTGAATACATTCTTGTGTTTAGTGTTTGCATCTAGCTTTCAGTTTAAGGAAAATATTAGTCTTTGTTGGGTTTGTTTTTAAGATGTCAAATTATACGAATCGATTTTTATTGAGACATTATACTAGCACGTTTTCCTTTTCGGTCATGAGTCTTGAATTCAATATGGCCGGACTCCTTCGTCTTGTGTTATTCCTTATTAAAAAAGTTGATGGTGGTTGAGATTACAATATAGGTTGTATTCTTTCGCGGTATTTAAAGTCGTGAAGACAATACACCCTAGTTTTGACAATATCCTAGTTATGTTCTTTTTCGGTGTTTAAAAACATGAAGATAATACATCTTCTTGGTGTGTTCTTTTTGGTAATCATGAAGTCAATTTAACTGTATTAGTCAGTCTTGTAATTGTCTTTTAAACCAAACTATGAAATTAGTTATATCTATGTAGTATTTCCAAACGTGGTAAATATGTTGAATTATATTGTGCTATAAAATCCAAACCCATATGTAAATCTCTAGTTTCTTATCTAATATTTTTTGTTTGTTCGCCTTGCTTAATTTAATTGCAATTTTGGTTAACACTTGTTTATTTCAGTAAGCCAAATCTTTGTGTTTTAATTTTCACAATTAAACAAAACGTGTAACACTAACACATGCTTATCGTAGATACGATACCATGCTTACTCTAACAATCTAGGTTAATAGGGTTTTTGAATGAATTGACGATCGTCAAATGGCAAAAGCTCTCGACCAATGGTGCGTTAGTCGGACATACACACTAGATATGTACACTTTACAATCTGACAGGTCTTCCTCGATGAAGTCCTGGACTAGCCAGTGAAACCAAGCGCTTAAGTACAAGCCTTAGCAAAGCAACCTTTAAACAGTTGGCCCTGACACTTTCCCACTACCATTTCATGCATGTTTTCGTGCATGTTCGCAATTCCATCCTTGCTCACAGCGGAAAGAGAATGGATCTTCACCCCCATAAATTTGTGTATAATTCACTTTACTAATAGGAACACCTGGTAGTTCAGCAACAGAGATCATCATCCGGATCAGTTCGGTAAGTTGCTTTTGATTACTCACTAGAGGTATCATTTTATTCCACAAGTAAGTTTCGATCAAGAAGTTTATGATCCAAGTCCATGACTAGAAACAAACTGTAACAACCTAAGCACATCCCACATAGGCCATAGACGTAAGAGATGTTTAGTCATAAGACTTGCCCCGCTTCAAATATCACCAATATGGGAATGTGTTTTCAGCGCATTTGTTGTGGATCAAAAGAAAACTCAACAGTTAAGCGTGCTTAATTGGGAATAGTGGAAACTACTTGCAAATCTCCACTTGGGCAACAAAAAAAGTCCGTGAGCTTCTTGTGGGTAAAGCAGACAATATTGATAGTATGAGATGTCGAATGTTAAAAATAGTATTAGAGTCACTCATGTACAGTTCGGGTTGGTGGGGGCAAACCTTAGGAAATCACACGTCTCTTATTGAGATGGTTGGACAAACTTCATCGGATGATGAGTCAAAAAGGGTGATTGTAACTGTTGGATATGAGATGTCTAAGACATGATTAATTAATGTTACTAATGAGGTATGATTCAAAAAGTTACACTAATGAAGGATTAATATTTGGTGAAATATTTATGGAATTAGTGGTTTAATTAAGACTTGATTAAATAATAATAATAATAATAATAATAACAATACCAACTAAATATTAGTGGATGAATTTTATTTATAAGATAAATAATATTATGTATTTTATAAATGAGATGTCTAAAACATGATTAATTAATGTTACTAATGAGGTATGATTCAAAGAGTTACACTGTTCGGATGACGAACAAGGAATAATATTTGAAATTAATGTTACTAATTATAGTATTTTATGGTAATGCAGGATAAATATTTGGTGGAATATTTATGGAAATAGTCGTTTACGAAATTATTAATTATATTTAGTTAGTTATTTAATTAAGATTTGTTTAAATAATAATAATAATAATAATAATAATAATAAGAATAAGAGTTAATTACATAGTTAGTCTATGTGGTTTACACAAACTAACAATCTAATGTACTAATAGTTCAAAATCACTTCATGGGGTACTAACTTTCCATTTTTAACATGTGGGGGTATTAATTACATAGTTAGTCCATATGATTGACACAAACTAACAATCTAAGGTACTAATAGATAACCAGGGAATTAACGTTAATACCCCCACATGTTAAAAAAATGGAAAGTTAGTACCCTAAGAAGTGATTTTAAACTATTAGTACCTTAGAAAAATTTGAAAACTTAAAACAAATACAAGCCTTTCTGGGACTGGTCAATTATGCTAGAAAATTTGTTTCAAATTTATCAAAATTAGTAGGGCCTTTATACAGTAAAACAACAAAAAACGGCCAAAGGTACTTTAATTTAGAAGATATAAAACTAGTTAAGGAAATTAAAACGGCAATTAAAAATATTAAACCACTAGAATTACCACTTGTTACAGATTACATAATTATTGAGACAGATGGATGCAAAGAGGGATGCGGAGCAGTTCTTCTCTACAAACCAAATAAATATAGCCCTAAGCAAGAAAATAAAATTTATGCTTATGCAAGCGGTAATTTTCAAAACAAAACAAGTTGGACTAGTATCGATTTTGAAATACAAGCATTGATATATGCATTAGAAAAATTCAAACTTGTTCTTCACAAAGAGTTTACAGTAAGAACTGATTGTGAAGCCATTGTAAAATTTATAAAAAAATGATCAAAGCAAAAAGATAAATAGGACCCGATGGGTTAATTTACAAAATATTATCCAAGGAAGTGGATATTACATAAATTTTGAACATACTAAAGGAAAAAATAACGGGATAGCTGATATGTTATCCCGTAATATTAACAAATTGTTGCTTTTAG
This sequence comes from Helianthus tuberosus, assembly GCA_030545235.1. NCBI lineage: Eukaryota > Viridiplantae > Streptophyta > Magnoliopsida > Asterales > Asteraceae > Helianthus > Helianthus tuberosus. Next base: position 40,077,164 of record CM060425.1, on the reverse strand, counting down.
ATGGACAGGAAAAAAGATAAAGGAAAGACAATACTTATACATCCTACACAGCCTATAAAATCCTCTACAATGAATACATCATCCGAAGAAGAGAAAACAGAGAAACTCATGAGCCAGTCAATACAAGCAGCAAGAACACAGAATTTTAGACAATTGCCTGTAACACTAACAGATCTCAACAGTATCACACAGTTTTACAATCCAAGTCAATCAAAGGCTACAAATGTTCGTCCTCCAAAAAACAGACATTTTACACAAAGGGCAATCTCTCAGTCACAAAATACACAAAACGCGGTCATTACCTTTGGAAATTATGCATTGCAAAGATGTGATGATCCCAATACAAAGTTTCGTCCAATTATGGGGATGAAATTAACAGAAAAGCAACAGTGTTTACTAGATAACCTCTGGCATATTCAAACTATGCCTCAGGCCTCAACCTTTAAAGTCCAGGTGTTAGATGCATTAAGCATTTATTTTTATGAACAAACTAGTAAAACACCTGAGAAACAACAAAAGCCTAAGTTTACCCATTATGTCATATTTCGAGGTACTAAAATTGGTATTTTTAATAAACGGGAAACTGTGGCTAAGCATATCCAATGCCCCAATCTAATTTACAAAGGCTTTACAGATTTTCAAAAAGCTATAGAAACAGCAAGAGAACATTTTGGGGTAAGTGGCTTTTACATAGAACCTGAAGAGGTTCAAACATTTGCAGACATGGCAAAAATTAAGCCAGAACAAATAATTAAAAATCAAGAGGAGCTGATCACTGAGTTACAAGATTAACTTGTACAACAAGGAAAAAATACATATTCTATACAAGAAAAAGTTTGAAAATAGTCTTTTAAAACAAAAAGTTAGTATTCTCGAAACAAAATATAAACAGGTGTTACAAAGGCTTCAGAAAAAAGAAACAAATACAGTCTTAAACAGAAGCTATGATTCCTTCAAAGCAAGAATGATTGATACACCATGGTGGAAGTGTATTCAACCAGTTACAGACAAGTTTCCAGAATTCAAAACCTTGGTTTCACAGAAAGTTTGTGCAGAATTCCCAATAATTCTGTGCGAATTACAAAAACAGCTAGTAGATATGGCATTTACACAAGATGCTGAGAAACAAGGCTTCAGAATTGTTGAAAGAACAGATCAAGAAGGCAGAGGGATTGGATTGTTGCTGATCCAAATCTACTCACCTACAAAATTAACAGATGATCAGATTATTCAATTTTACCATAATGGTATGATTGATTATATGGAAATAAAGACAGATGTTAGAACAACAAATCTTTTAAACAAAATGGGAGAAAAGATGGTAATTATAGCAGGCAATATTGTTATTAGGGCATTATGTCCTACAATTTCATGCAAAATATTCTCTTCTTTCCCATATACAGATGCTTATACATACAGGCCAGCTAGGAAGAAGATTTTTATCAAAGATACTCCTTATATATATTCTTTAAAAGACAGATTTATAAACCACAATATAGACTTTGGTAAACTACCATGGTTAGAGGATGAGAGTAAACAAACTACAGAAGCCCTAAACAGTTTTATCAAAACACATCAAAAAAACCCCAGAACTTCCTAAGTGTTTGAACTGGTCAGACTTCAAATTATCAGGTGAAGGGCATTATGTTCAGATTTACACACCCTCCAAATGGAGTATGTTACTACCATTTGTGGGAGAAGAAGAATCCCTTGAAATTGATCACATAATCAATTTAGACGGTTCAGATACCGAAGACCAGGAACCAGACTCAGACCCTGGAAGCCCACAGTCCATAGATTCAACACACAGAGATTTCTAAAAAGAAATGATGAAAGCATGGACCTTAAGAGACATGTGTACACAACATTTCTAGATAATCATGATTGCCGCTGACAAAGAACACATTATTGTAGATAATGCCTATTGTCTTTTTATGTCTTTTATTTGTATCCGTTTATTTTTATGACATTAGAGATGTATGTACAATGTTTCATTTGTAGGATAGCTTTTCTTTTTGCCTGTATAAGGCATAGAAGGCACTTGTAAAAAATAATCCCAGAATTCAATAAAAATTTCTTGCATTCTCAATCATCCTTATGGCACACTAAAATTCTCTCCGTCACTCCTTAGCCTAACCTCCTAGCTCCTTAGTTTCGTTCATTGTTCTTCAAATTATATTCCAAAAAAAGAGTCTTTTTTACCTTTTGTTACCCTTTGCTCAATCCGCTGTGCATAAATCTCAAGGTTTGCTCGAGCTTCTACCTTCACGTTCAGGAGCCATTTTCTTGTAACCACTGTAAGAAATTTTTAATTACCTCCCTTTTTTTTTACTTTTTACTGTAATATTTTTACTTTTTACTATAAAAAAATAAAAATAAATAATGATACATATTTTATGAAAAAATAAATAAATAAAAAAATAATAATGATACATATTTTATGGTAATAATATATATATATATATATATATAGGGTGAGGTTCCTGTAAAAAGGACTCTTTTCGTGAGAAGTGTGAGAAGGTATAGAAATTAACATGTAGGCATCATGTTTTGAACTTAGGCATGATGTTTTTTGTTGTTTTAGCAAGAAAAACACCAAACACAACAATTTAAAACACAATGCAACATATTATGGACGTGAATTTAAAAGACACTATTTAACACTTAAAACACACTACTTAGCGTTCTTGACATGGCGTTTTAAGTTTTAAGCCTAGAATTCATTGCATTGTGTCTTAAATTGTTATGTTTAGTGTTTTTCTTGCCAAACAACGCAAAACATTATGTCTAAGTCCAAAACATTATGTCTACATATGAATTTTTATGCCTTCTCACACTTCTCACGAAACATGTCTTTTTTACAGGATCCTAAGACTATATATATATATATATATATATATATATATTACTGTTATATATAACTAATATATATATATATAGATATATATAACTTATATAATTTATTAACAGATATATATATATCTGATAATAAATTTAGAAAAAATTAGCATGTACCCCCTCTGATATGGTATCAGAGCAAATGTTTTCTTAAAATCTAAAAGACTGAGACAAGCTCCATATTTTATTAGTTGTTTATGCCAAAAAAACTCTTGTGGAGAACTCTCTCAGGTGAAGATTATGGGAAATGTTTATTGCTTTGTTAACAAATTGGATGTGGTTCTGTAATTTTGTATAATAACCGTTAAATTAGTTTTCTATTTGATTTTAAAACTGCAATATAGGAAAATCTAACAGAAACTAAGGATAGGAATTAAAGCTAAGGAGTCGGAATTTATTAAACAATAGAGTTCAGTCAATCATCTTCGCCATTCAAAAATTCTGAATTCTTGAATTTAGAATTTACTGAAAAACCCAGCCTTAAAAATATTAAAAAAGAAAACTATAATTTTATTTGCAGAACCAAAGATAATTGTAAACATAATCTACATACAGAAAACCCACATTTAAACGCTTTAACAGATCTAGTAATAAATCTTGGTTGTAATCTACAGAAAGATTCAATAATTAATAAACAGTTACTTGAAAAGATTGCAACATATACAGAAGAATTTAAAAAATATTTACAAAATTTAGATTATATAAAGGAACAAACCAACCAAATAATTAAAGAACTAAAGAAAAGTTGTTTAGAAAAGCAAACAGAAAATACACAAAGTAGTAATATACAAATAGAAGTAGATAAAATTACCAATGCCATAAACAAACTTAACATTGACGACATAAAAATTATTAAAAAACCAACACCATATAAACATTGGCAACCTCGAAAATGAACAACCAATTTTCAGGAAGAAGCAGATCTATACAAGAAGCTAGAAATTCAACAAGTAGTATACAAGATATAATTACATCTGAAACATTTTTAAATCGAATACTTAGACGTGGATCAGGGTCTAATAGTAATAAACAAATAGTACAAATAGAAGAATAAATAAATGTAGACAGAAATATGGATCTGTATAATCAACATTAATTAGACATATTAAACCCAAGAATATTATACCAAACTGGGATATTTAATGTAAATACAACATTAATAAGAAGCACTAGAGAAGAAAGACTCAGAGTACTAGATAAAACAGTGACTATAGATTTATTATCACCAGAGACTATACAAAGAATTAGACAATCTGGTAAACATTTTGTACATACAGGATTAATTGTCATAGGCATTAAAGCTTTAGGACGAAAAAATTTAGGAACTAAACTTTTAGCACTAATATTAGATAAAAGTTGGAAAATAGAAATGAAAAAAAAACAATAATATCAGGAATGGAAGTCGACTTAAGCCAAAATACTGCCTTATTTTATTGCACACCAGGAATATTAAAAGACATAAGAGATTTGCAGAATATTAAAATAGCTTTACAAACAAAAGGATATGAGAATTACGATGGAAACAATATAGTTATAAGTATAGGAGTACTAGGAAAGGCTAGTAACAATTCAGGAATGAAATACAAGGTAAACATAGATGGGATAGTTAAAACAGTAGCATCAAAATCTATACAAATGATAGAACCAACTAAAATAGACCCCGAACAATTAACAGGTTTAGAATGGAATATAAATGATCTTCAAGAAAATGAAAAAACAATTTTAGTTCCAAAAAGAAGTTTTATATATGAAGGATCAGATGGTAAGCAGAGTTTAAGATTTACAGATTTTAAAGAAACTACAAACGAAGAAAATAATGAAAATACTATGGAATATAGTTTTATGAATATAGAACAATTAGAAGAGGATGAAGTAGACCCAATATATGATATAGAAATTGAAGAAGAAATAAATACAAATTTCTTAAAATTTAAAGAAGAGTATATAGATTACACTCTAATAGACTATGAAGACGAAGAGTTAACAAGTTTTAAAACAGAAGAAACTAACAAAACAATAGAACAAATAATAGATAGAAAATATACAAAACTAAATATACAAGAAGAAGTAGACAATATGATAATAGAATGTATAACAGACCTAGGAATGATCTATGAAGAAAGCTATAAAAAATTACAAGAATTCTATAATTTGCCATTAGTAGAAAGTATTTTACAAGGAAAAACAATGCTAGTAGATTTTTATAAACATGAACAAGCCTTTATGGTTATAAAAGAAGAATTAAAAAGACCTAGAATGGAATGGAGTGGAGATTTAAGTAACGGAACTTCACATGAAACCCTAGGAAGAGAACCCTGGACACAACCATCAATAAATTACAGTTAAGAATCAACATTAAGAGGAAGAGGTAGCAGGTTACCAATAGGACAAACATACAGTGGGAACATGTTGTTATTAGAACAACAAAAACCCCAACTATGGATAGATGAACTATTAACATGGGAACAAACAGTAGTTAGAATGTGGGAAACAAATAAAAAAGATAGTATGGACATGTTTTCCTATCTAGAAACTACACTAGGACCAATAGCCCTAGGAATCTGGCAAAGTAAAAAAGCACAAGATTCAACAGAAATTAATAATTTAAAAGCTTTAGGAGACAATCCTTATAATTTCACATCACAAATCAGATCCCTTGTTTTAGGAGTTGATCCAGCAAAAAATAATAGCCTAATACAGGATACAGCTGTTAGAAATCTAGAACAATTGAGTATACCTGATATGAAATACATAAATGAATTTACATTAGATTTTACAAGATTGCTATTACAAACAGGAAAAGCAATGGATGATAATCTATGTGATAAATATTTTATAAAACTACCAGGAGATTTAGGAAAAAATATACATGAGTCATGGAAGACAATATATAGAGAACACCAAAATCTTGGAATAGGACCTAGAATAACTTATACATTTGGAATCTTAGAAGATAAATGTAAGGAAGCAGCTTTACAAGAACAATTAAAAAGAAATGCATATGCATTCTGTAAAACAGCAATATACACACCCCAAGCCTATGGTTTTTATGATAGAAAGAAACATATAAGAAAAAGTACTACTTATAACAAAAATTACAAAGCAAATTATAACAAAAACAAATATGTTAGAAAACCTCAAACAAGAAGATGTAAATGTTTCATATGTGGAGAAGAACAACATTTAGCTAACAAATGTCCTAATAAAAACAAGAATATGGAAAGGGCTAGCTTAGTATAACAGTTACACGATTATGAAATAGAAGCTATTAAAACAGATGGATCAGATAATGAGTCAGACTATAACATATACAGTGAAGATGAAAAGCCAATTACTAAAGTCACTTACACATACATGAATATAGAAGAATGTCAACATATTTGGGTACATCAAAGAGGTAATAATTATATAAAATGCTCTAATTGTGGATATTATCCTAGTATAGAAAAAAAGGTCACAATGTAGTATATGCTTTCAGAAAATATGTTGCATTTGTATAAAGAAATTACATAACATAGATATAGGTACTACATCAAAAACTATAGATAAAAGTATCAACATAATTATAGAAAGATTAAACAAGTTAGAATTAGCAACTGAATTACACAGTCTAAAGTTAAGAGATATAGATAATAGAATTATAGAACTAGAAAGGAAGATAGGAGCTAAAATAACAGAAGAGCTAAGTCAATTGTCTACAGAAGTACCTGAAGAACAAGTATTTATATAGACTCAAGGGTCTATAAATATGGTCAATATACAATGTCGCTTATGGCTTGATAATAATAGATTTTTAGACTTAACAGCATTAGTTGATACAGGAGCTACTAAGAGTCTAATATCACATAGTCGAGTACCAAAACAATACCATAAGGAATTAAAATATAAAGTAGTAAGTAGAACAATTGAGAATAGATTAGTTGAAATAACACACTACTTAGAACCAGTAGGAATACAATTTTTAGATTTTTCAAACAATTATAGCATAAAGTACGACATACCACAAGTGAATATAAACCCAACATATATACAGTCAAAAAACTTTGTGCTAGGATTAAATTTTATATTTGCTTTAAATGGTTTTGTTACAGTGAATAGAAACTTTATTACACTCAGTAAACAAATCTATACAATCCCAACAACAAGGTATAATAATATATCAAAAATTGCACAGAAGCGTGGTGGTCAAGGAAGTTTAGAATTTTTAAGGCAACAAAAAAGAAGTAATCTAATAGAAAATGAAACTATAAAATTGTTAACAGACTTTTTAAGTCATGAAGTATAAAAAGGAAAAGATATTACAAAAAGTATAAATCACCCTATGATCTTACACGTAGAAAAAATTGGTCTTATAGGTGAAGATATCACAAAATCACATATAGACTACATATGTAAATTTAAACTAAAAAATCCGGATATTACTATAAGAACTGCTAATGCAGAATATAGTCCCTTAGACAAAGAAGAGTTTAAAAAACAAATACCTGAAATGATTAGCCAGAGATTAATTAAAAAATCAGAAAGTCCTCACAGATCAGCAGCCTTCATAGTAAGAAACCATAGTGACATAAAAAGAGGTAAAACAAGGATAGTATACAATTATAAAAGACTAAACGATTATATATATATATATATATAGGGGACCGCTAAAATGAAAACCACCTCCAGTTGTAAGAACCGCGAGAACCAGTTCCTAACCATTAGATCAAAAGGATGGATCGATGATATTAAAAGTAACTAAAATGAATATTAAATACATTTTTTCTTATTATGTTTTTAATATTTTAATCCAAAAGGGTAGTTTAGTAAAATTACTCTATTTTGTCTTTTTATCTTTATTATTTTTTTATTACTTTTTTGTTTTATTATATTACTTTTTATTTTTTAAAAGAATTTTTAGATTCAAATTTTTTTAACAAGGCAATTTTTTTGCACGCCGGTTTTTACACGCCGGGTTTTTTCAAGCGTCATTTTTTTAACGCGCCATTTTTACGCCGGGCTTTTTCAAGCGTCATTTTTTTGACGCGACGTTTTTTACGCGCCATTTTTTTAGACGTCGTTTTTTACACGTTTTTTTAATGCGCCGTTTTTTACACGTTTTTTTACGCGCCGTTTTTTACACGTCGTTTAAACGCGCCGTTTTTTCACGTTTTTTTAACGCACCGTTTTTTACACTTTTTACGTTTTACGTTAAACTTTTTAAACTTTTTACGTTTTAAGTTTTACGTTAGACTTTTTACGTTTTACGTAAAAAAAAATTACGTTTTACGTTAAAATTTTTACGTTTTACGTAAAACTTTTAACGTTTTACGTAAAACTTTTAACGTTTTATGTTTTACGTTAAATTTTTTACTTTTACGTTTTACGTTAAACTTTTTACGTTTAACGTTTTACGTTTTACGTAAAACTTTTTACGTTTTTACGTTTTACGTTAAAAAGTTTACGATTTACGTTAAAAAATTTACGGTTTAACTTTTTTTCTTTACAAAAACTTTTTTTACGCAAAAACGAACGCACCCAGAAATCGCAAACTCGGAGGTGTCTCAGATATATTGTTATCATCATCGATTAGGGGGAAAAAATAAAAAACCAACAACATCAAAACAAAGTGTATCTCGAAAAAAAACGGAGTTTGGCAGATTATCCGATAATCAAAAGGCTGCAAAAGTGGGGTTGTAGGATCAAAAAACCTACCCTCCGCCGTCCTTGCCACGCCATTGTCATCAAAATCTACGTTTCTTTTTCATCATCGCCACCCCAAAAATCCAACCGATTAAAACCCACTTAGTTCACTTATCAAAATCACCGGCAAACATCAAAAATCACCGGCAACACATCAAAAATCACCGGCAACACATCAAAATCACCAGCAACACATCAAAAACCCCGGCAACACATCAAAATCAGCGGAGATGCCGCCGCCACCAACCCCAACGTTATAAGCAACCAACACCATCACCCCCCGCCACCAGCCACCGTCACTCCTCACCACCACCGGAACCGACACCATCACCCCCTGCCACCGCCACCTCCACTTCCATTCGCTTCTTTTACTTTAACACATCTCAGCCTCTTTCTATTTCCCCACTGTAACTTATACATAAATAGAATAAACCATTAACAAAATCAACAACAAACAACAAATCATTAACAAAAAGAACAACAAACAACATCTCAGCCTCTTTCTATTTCCCCATCTCAAAAAGAAATTAACAAAACCATTAACAAAATCAACAACAAACAACAAATCAGAATCATAAAAAGTCACTGACCCTCTGTATAGACTGAGGGTCGCCGGAGAAACGAGGGAGCACCAGAGATGGGTTGCAGATCTGAGGGTTGCCGGAGAAACGAGGGAGCGCCGGAGAAATGAGGGGGCCGCCGGAGTGGGTGCGGTGTTTGGGGGTCGCCGGTGTGGGGGTGTGGCGGCTGCCTGTTCATCGGAGGGGTGAGGGAGGAACAGAGGTGTTTGGGTTAGGGTTTGTCGGCTGCAACTTTAGAAGATTCAACTTTCAAGAAGTTCTGCAACTTCAAGAGAGATAGAGACAATGAGAGATGTATTTTTGAATTTCAATAAATAGATGAGAGAGAGAGAGAGAGGATGAGAGATGCAACTTTAAAAGAAAAGACAGATGAGATAGGAAAGGATTTGACATTTGGGGTAAATGACCAAAGTACCCTTTATGTTGGCATAATCTAATTGGTTGAGAGTGGTTCTCGCGGTTCTTACAACTGGAGGTGGTTTCTATTTTAGCGGCTATATATATATATATGAAGTGTGAAAACAGTGAGAACGATTTTCAGCCATAGGATCTTTGTGATTCGTGGCTAAGATTATGCGGTGACATTTTTGTAAATAATGGGAACCTTATAGTTACCAGGAGGGGTAAAATTGGAAGATCCAAACAATGGTGCACATTCTAATCACATGCCATTTTCCCCACTCAGCGTTTTTTATCTTTCCAACGAGTATACTATTGATATACTTTTCGAAAAAAATGAAATGGGTTTTATGGCGTTTTTCTGAACTGTGTGTTTTATGGTGTTTTAGACTAGTTATTTTTATGGCGTTTTCGGAACTATGTGTTTTTATGGCGTTTTAACTAGGTTTTTTTCGTAGCGTTTTTCTGAACTGAGTGTTTTATGGCGTTTTAAACTGAGTTTTTCATGGTGTTTTTCTGAACTGAGTGTTTTATGGCGTTTTAACTGGGTATTTTCATGGCGTTTTTTTTTTTTTTTTTCTGAAATTGGTGTTTTTATGGCGTTTTATTTGAACACCCAGTTCACGTGTGTGTGTTTTTTGACAATATTAGCCCTTAGTGTAATTTAGCATCAATGCCACATGTCAACTCCAAAATCGTTCTCACCGTTCTCACACTTTTCACCGTTCTCTCTAAATCCTGACCCTACATATATATAGGGAAAGGGTAAAATGAGAACCACTTTAAGTTGTGAGAACCATGAAAACTATGTCTTCCAAACGGTTTTTCCAAAAAAAATCTCAAAAATCTTAAAAAAATCACTTGTTCCAGCAGATAAATAGAAAATAAAAAAAATATCGCATGCAAAAATTTACATCGTGTGTAAACAGAATTTTCATCACCGTAATGAAATTTACATCAGGCGTAACCAAAATTTAAATCAGGCGTAACTACCCCCTCGATAATTTTATTTTGTTTTTTGTTTTTACAGATGTGTTTATAATATTTTCATCTATGTTTGTGCGAAAAAATGGTGGCTCAACTTGCGCTGGAGGTAGGAGTTCTCATGGTTCTCACCACTCGTGGTGGTTCTTAATTGAACCGAGCATATATATATATATATATACATATATATATATACATATATATACATATATATATATATACATATATATACATATATATATATATATATATGGGTTAAAATGAGTACCACCTTGAGTTGTGAGAACTAGGCCATCCAAAAGTTTTTCCGAAATCTTTTTTTTCTCAAAAGCGATAAAAATCACTTGTTTCAGCAAAAATAAAATTAAAAAAATGTCGCATACCCACATTTACATAAGGCGTAAAAAATATTTATTTTCGTACAAAATTTACACCCGCGCGTAAAAAAAAACTTGTATTAGTCAAAACTACCGCTCGACAATTTTTTTTTACTTTTTTTACAGATGTGTTTATGATATTTTCATCTACGTTTGTGCAAAAAAAAATGGCCAACTCGCGCGAGAAAAAAGTTCTCACGGTTCTCACAACTCGTGGTAGTTCTCATTTGAACCGAGCCCTATATATATATTTAGTGGAGAGTTCAAATGAGAAAAAGTTCTTTGTAAGAATAAAAAATAAGAAATTTTAACCAATAAGAATGCTTCATTTTACTTCATTTAATTTTTGTATTTAATATTAGTGTAAGGATATATTGGTAAACTTAGATGGATCATAATTGGTAGTCTTCCTTTTTAATAGCTAACTATATTAAATTTGTAACTTATTTAAAAAAAAACATATTTTTCAAAAGAAGAAAAAATATATAATTTAAAGTGTAGCATAAATTACGAGGTGTGTAGAATGAACTATGAGCTGTGTAGGATAAATTTCAATATGTGTAGGATAAATTTCAAAACGTGGAGGATAAATTTTAATGTGTGTAAGCAAAAATTTAAGTGTGGAGGATGATAGTGTTTAGGCCATGTGTAGTCATAAAGCCCCTTTGGGGGCGTTATGCGACAAGTGGCGAAATGCGTAAGAGAAGGGCTTTATGGGGCTTTATATCACAAGAGGGTGTAGTGGTAAGGGGGTTATATAACCCCTTCTATTATACATACTTATGTAATGTATATATATATATATGTGTGTGTGTGTGTGTGTGTGTGAGTGGGGGGAAAGATTGTGGAGACTTCACGTCGCGAAGATGGTCACGGGAACTCCATTTTTATCCCCCATAGCGCCCCCTATAATGGTGTGGGCCGGCGCTATAGGGCGCCATAGCCTCCCAAGGCGTGATGTAGGGCTGCATTACGGATGCTTTTATGACTAATTAATTAGTCAAAAATAATAATAAATGAGTTGATAGAAAAACTATTTAATGTTTTACATCTGTACCATTTGTTCTTTTTCTTCTTAATTTAATTTTCTTCTCAAATGAACATTCCAATGTGTGTGTATATATATATATATATAGAGAGAGGAAGTGTAGAATACAAATCCCCTAATCATACATTACGTACGCGATCATAATAGCCCTACACGTGTCCCTGATTCAGTTTTCCTACATAAGGGTATATCAGACAATCCATTCAATAAGCAGAGGGCAAATTAGACAATTCCTTCAATAAGCAGATCACGAGTTCGTTACACCACTATCCCAGTAATTATGAATCGTATCAGTTTAATCGATTTGTTGTTTTCAATGGATCCACAAAGCAACACTGGACGAAACACAGATGTTGATTTTTGAAGACGCTGAATTCGTCAGTGAGCATTCCAATAGAAATTAATTTCGCATGTTATTATTTAAACAAATCGCATGTTATGAAAAGCATGATATACAATTTCGCATGTTACATGATAATATTTAATTCGCATGCTATTACTTTTACAAGGAATAATTCGCATGATAATGTCACATGATAATATTTAATTCGCATGCTATTATTTTTTTCAATGATAATGTCAGATAATAAATCCTCAGTGAAATTCGCATGTTACAAAAGTTATTATTTTTGCAATTCGCATGTTATTATTATATTTTTCACATGAAAAATTAAATCGCATGTTATTATATTTTTTTGGAAATCGCATGCAAATTAAATCCTCATTGCATGTTACAAAAGGAATTTGCATGCAAATTAAATCGCATGTTATTATTTTCTCACATGCAAAATTAAATCGCATGTTATCTATAATTTATTTTTTCAAGGTAACAAACCGCATGTGTATAATCTTTGTGCTGTAATTTATTAGTTAGTCTAGTAAACATTGATGTCGATTGGAGATCTAATACCTCCCAAAGCTGCTGTAGTTGTCATAATCGTCGGATGAACAATCGATTGGATGAAATCGTACCAGCGGACGTCGATTGCAGAAGTGTCGGTTGGAGAAGAAGAAGGTACCAAACGAAATTACCAGGATTTTGATAGAGGAATTGTCAATTTTATCCTTCGCGGTTGGTTTTATGTATATTAATTTGATTAATTTAATTATATAAATTAATTTCGCGGCGTTCAATAGATATAAGATTGGACGGCTGGGCTTATCGCGTACATAATGTAGGATAAGGGGTTTTGTACGTTAACCGGCCTCTATATATATATGGGCTAATTATAATGGAAAAACCCACTCCAGATTAGAAAACCCAAGAAACACACATGTGTGACTAGGATTCAGCCACGTCACATGTGCACAAAGACGAAGAGAAGGGTATATGCGTCATTTCACACATGTGCCAGAAAGTATAACAATATTCTCTCTCTCTCTCTCTCTCTTATATATTATTACAAACCTGTGCTTTCTCTCTTTATACACATTTCCATCTAAACAAAAAAAACATCACAAACCTCCCCTCTCTCTTTGTATCTCTTTATATCTCTATCTTTCTCATACAATTCTAGATCTAAAAGATCACCCATATCCAAAAGTGCTCCGATTTTTGGTGAGTGGGAAAGATGCTCCAGACCCAAAAAGATGCTCCGAATCCAAAAGATGATCCAGATCCAAAAGATGCTCCGGAAATATGCTACCAGATCCAAAAGATGCTCCAGATACGGTTGAAGATGTTCGATGTTGAAGATGATGTTTCAGATGATGGTTCGATGTAGAAGATGACCCAAAAGATGTTTGATGTTGAACATGATGTTCCAAATCTAAAAGATCCTCCACATCCATAAGTATGTTTGTTTTCAGCTTTTTTTTAGATTTGCAATTTTTTTGTGTTTTGTAGATCTTTATTTTTTTGTGTTTTGTAGATCTGCAATTTTTTTTTTATTTTTTTTGTTCAAGAAGATGAATGTTTTTAAGTTATTGTTTTCTGGATATGTTGTTTTTATTACTGATTTTATCAATTTTTTTGTGTAAAATTTGTTTTCAGATCTGAACAAATGGAAACAATTTGATTTAAGTTCTTATGTATTGGATTAAAATCGAAGTTACTTTCTTGTTTATTGTTATGATGATTGAATCTAAAAAATCTGTTGTTGTTGGATTCTTGTTAATGAAGTTATATTTTTTATATACATTTTGTAACATTGCTAGTTACATTACTTATGTTGGATTATTGTTAATGAAGTTTATTTTTTATGTAACAATTCTCGTAACAATTCTCTGTGACATTTTAATGTAACACTTCTAATATACCATAACTTAACTGGGTCTTAGTAATGTAACAATTCTCTGTAACATTTTTATTCTCTGTAACATTTTATTCTCTGTAACATTTCCTATGTATTTTAATTCTCTATAACATTTTCCTATGTAACATTTTTATTCTCAGGTAAAATGGTTAGTAGAGAAATGTAACCCAACATATTTGCGTCTTAGTTACGAACCTTCAAGATCTAGGCATTTTTTTATGTGACACTATGTAACCGGGTGTTAGAAATGTAACAATCGAAGAAAAAATGCATGTTACATTTTTTTGTGTTACATAAATAATGCCCGTTATAGAAAATACAGTGCATTGTTATGCTTTTTTAGGTTATTGTAAAAATAAAGTGTCTGTTACAGAAACAAAATGTGTTGTTACATTTTTTTTGTGTTAAAAATGTAACAATCAAAGCAAAAAATGCCTGTTACATTTTTTTTGTGTTACATAAATAATGTCCATTACAGAAAATAAAGTGCATTTTTACACTTTTTTAAATTATTGAAAAAATAAAGTGCGTTATATTTTTTTCCAAATGATTGTAAAAATAAAGTGGATGTTACAGAAACAAAATGTGTTGTTACATTTTTTTGTGTTACAAAAAAGTGGTTGTTACATGTGTGACGTAAAATTGATCATGTAAAAATTATATGATACGTTTCTATGTAATATTTGATCATGTAAAAATTATATGTTACATTTCTATGTAACATTTTATGTTACAGAAATAAAGTGAGCTATTACAAATGTGGCGTAAATTGATAATGTAAAAATGTATGTTACATTTTTATGTAATAAAAATACAAATGATATAGGTAACAATTTTTGTGTCAGTTACATCTAAATATAAAAAAGAAACATCTGATGTATATAAAAAATGAAAAAAAAGAAGAATTACATCAAAAGTAAAAGTATGAAAGAGAGTATAAAAAGTCAAAAAATAATACACCATTTTTCTCTTTTCTTACGGCAGGATGTCAACAGTGATAGTACAAAATTGAAAATAACAAAATAGTATCTCCATAATACCCTTAATTGTACTTTTTGTTATTATTTAAATAAAAGTATTATCACTTTTAGAACAATTTAATCACAACTATCCATCTATAATAATCAATGGTTATTATAGAGTTTCTAGGGTTTCTTTAACTGAAGGGGGTTTTCGATTTATCCTTGCCCTATATATATATATTGGGGAAGAATAAATCGAAAACCCACTTGAGTTGAGAAAACTCAGAAAACCTTTGTAAAAAACCCATGTAAACTCAAGAAACATTTCTAAAAAAATAGGAAATGTAATATACATATATTTGAACATTTTTAAAAAAGAAACACAAAAAAACACCATGTAGTTTTTTTTAAATGTTAAAAATTTCAGGTTACATAATATATATGTCCAAAAAAATGTAACATACAAATTTTCAACATTTAAAAAAAATAAAACTAGTAAGCGTTTTTTTCATTTTTTTTTCATAAATAGGTCGGTGTACATTTATATTACATTCCCTATTTTTTTAGAAAAAAATAAAAATGTTACATAGGGTTTATTTGGGTTTTCTCAACTCACATGGGTTTTTGATTTATCTTTCCCCTATATATATATATATATATATATATATATATATATATATATAGTGGTGGGTTCAAATGAGAAGAAATTCTTTGTAAGAAGAAAAAAGAAGAAATTTCAACCAATAGGAATGCTTCATTAGACTTCATTTAATATTTGTACTTAATGTAACTATAATGGTATATTAGTAAACTTACATACATCATTAATTGGTAGTTTCATCTTTAATAACTAACTATATTAAATTTGTAACTTATTTTTAAGATATATATTTTCACAAAAAAATAAAAATAAAAATTCATTTAAAGTGTAGGATAAATACGAGGCGTGTAGGATAAATTACGAGTTGTGTAGGATAAATTTCAATATGTGTAGGATAAATTTCAAAATGTGTAGGATAACTTTTGATGTGTGTAGGAAAAAATATTTAGTGTGCCGGATTATAGTCTTAATGACTAATTAATTAGTCAAACATAATAATAAATGAGATGAGAAAAAAAAGCTATTTAATGTTTTACAATTGTACCCTTTTATTCTTTTTCTTCTCAATAAAATTTTCTTCTCAAATATATATATATATATATAGGGGAGGGTTATTTTGAGAACAAAGATATTTGTGAGAACACTAGGAACAATTTTCATCCATAGATCATCCTAAATTAAGGGCTATGATTAGAAGGATTAAATGAGAAAGGAACATAAAATAAAAGACTAGAAGGGGCATTATTGTAAAAATACATTTTAAAACCCCCACCACACTACCCATTGTTAACCCATAATACCCTCCGACTACCTCTTCCTCAAGAACCTGGTCATACGCTGGAGATATCAAAAACCCGATCATACGTAGGAGACAAAGCCAACGACGAAGAAGATCGAAGTGTAGAGTTTTAATTTGCCACCTATTCTGATCTTATATTCGATATGCTTTACCTGTGTCTTCTTCTATAGCCCTGCAAATTGCCAGGGGTTTTGAAGTTGAGGCTAATGAGAAGTATTTGATTATAAATCTCTTAAGAAAACGTTCATCCTTCACTGAAAATTCTTAAATTAGTTCAAATTTAATTTATCATTTATGCCCTATACATGAATTGAGAGACAATTTCTTTGATCTTACAAGTTCCAGGGTTTTAATTTGTGATTCATACCTACCTGTATATGGAATAAAAAATTGGGGGAATCCAAAATCTCTTCCACCGATTTTTCTCTCTCACGGTCAGATTGAAATTGTTGTTTGGTTAGGGATCTAGGTTATTTATGTATCGTTTGCTTCATCTTTATGTTTTCTATTTCTATTAATTTTGTGCAAATGAAGAGTAATGTGATGCGATCATATTTAGTTCTTATAGGAGGTTGATTGTTAGTGTTTGACCAATATACCTTTATCTAAGAAAAATTTGACCAATGTTTGAAACCTTTCTGTGTATTCCAGGTTGCATCTTATGATAACATAGATGATGTTTTAATATAATGTGGTTTTAGGGATTCACAAAATTTGTTATTGTTATGGTGTTTGTAAAGAGTGGTCGATTGCTTAAACATGTTTAAATCTGCAAAAATAAATCCTACTTTTTGGTCAATTTTAGTTACCTTTTACTGCAAAAATAAAGATTGTCAGTAATGCGTATTAACATGTGTGACAATGGATAGTTACACATGCAAGACATATACGTAAGAAAACATGAGATTTATACATGTGTAAATCATATTGGTTAAATAATAAGCATAGATATGAAGGTGTACATATGTGTAAATCATAACCGTTAATAAAGTACGCATAAATATCTAGGTTTACATATGTGTAAATCATAATAGTTAAAAAATATAAGTATAGATGTAGAAGTTTACACGTGTGTAAATCATATATAATAGGTCTCCATGTGTTGTTACACATGGGTAAATTATATATATGAAGGTTTACACATGTGTAAATCATAACAATTTAAACTAAAGAGTAGAGATATAAGGGTTTACACACATGTAGATCATTATAATTAAAAAATAAGCATAAATTTGAAGGTTTACACATGTGTAAATCATAAAAGTCGAAAAAAATAAGCATAGATACGAAAGCTTACACATGTGTAAATCACAATAGTTTTTTTAAGAATAGATATAAAGGTTTACACGTGTATAAAACATAATAGTTTTCTTTTAAATACAAGTAATATAAAAGAAGGTTTACAAATGTGTAAATCATAATAGTTCATAAAATAAGCGTACATATGAAGGTTTACACATGCGTAAATCATAATAATCTAAAAAAATAAGCATAGATTTGAATGTTTACACATGTGTAAATCATTATAGTTAAAAAATTAAGATAGATACGAAGTTTTAAACACGTTTAAATCTGCAACAATAAATCCTACTTTTTGATCAATTATAGTTATCTTTTACTGCAAAAACAAGATTGTCAGTAATGCGTATTAACATGTGTGACAATGGATAGTTACACATGTGTAAGTAGCAGGTTACTCAAACTTATGTTATTATTTACACATGTGTAATTCAACAGTTTACAAATGTGTAATTGAATGTGAAATTGTGCACTACTATCACTATGTGCTATTTTACAAATGTTTTCATACAAGATGTCTATTACAAATAACTAACACTACAACAATAAAGGAGAAACCTTCATTATGATCGACGATCTTCATTAGTATAATTATCTTCATCACAGTCATCAATGTTTTCTTTTTTAGACCAATTCCGATAATCATGGCAACCAAGTTTACAACATGATTTGCACTTTCTTTTCATCTTTTTGTCTTAACCTTCGCTTTCTCTTAGGAACCAATCAAACGAGGATGTGTACCATAATCTTGGTTTCTAATACATTACAGAGCCACAAAAGATAAATCGCCAGGTTTAGGATGTGCAGTTAGTTCTTCCAAGGCACCTCCTTTATTCTAAGAATTTAGATAATTTAGGAACTCTTCAAAAAAACAGTTCTTAATGCCCTTAATATCTTCAACAATAGAAGCAAGCCTTTCTGGTTCACACCTTAAGCTGCAACATTAGACTGAGAGTAAAAGGCCTAACATTATTAGCGATAAAGCTATAATCCTAAGGCTAAAGCAGTTACTTATGTGTAAATCAAAACAAATATGATACCAAGAATTACAGTGTGAACGGGTCAGAAGAAAAGAACATGAATTGTTAACCTCTGTATCTAGTTACCCCTAACCACTAAACAACAAAATGGAAACATTAACATATAAATATGCTAAAAGAAAATCAAATAAGAAATGGTAAGGCAAAAGATTTTATATCAACTACATTATCAAAAATTCTGCCTCTTTTGTTCATACCATCCATACAGAAGAAAAAAACAAAATCATATTATAGATTTATAGCATAAACAATTATTCAACTTCAAATTTAGAGTATTTATTTTTCAAATCACTAACAAGATAAGACTATAAACATCACCATGCAATATCTGGATAATTGAACTGATTTAAAAAATCATGGAGTGAGTGCCTTTTTGCATTTCAAAACCCTAAGAATCTCACAAATTAAGACCTTATAGAGCCGTGTACCCATCAAACCTGTCTTAAGATAATTTTTTTTGTCTATTCACAAGATGAAATCGCAACATATTACAAAGAAAACATAAAAACAATTGAACATTGGCCGATTTATACCTGGTTTATACTTTTCAAGGCCTGGTCGGCAAAAATCAGAGAGTGACCCACTCCTACGACACTCCTGCCTATTCCTTGGTCATCGTTGGCTACAAAATTGGCGGTGGAGCGGTGCGATAGTCTTTCGCAAATAAGCGGCTCGTGGTCTTGAAATTACAGAGATTGAGAACAACCAAGATGCACTCGTTGTGCACACAATCAGAGTTATACAGGTTATAATTCTTGATTGATTCAGGTGTGTTATACAATTACCAATTTAACCTTTTGATTAAAGTATGAGGGAATATAAATGAGTGGCTGAGAATTGTTCTCATAGTTCTCATAACAAATGAGTGTTCTCATTTAAACCCTTCCCTATATATATATATATATATATATATATATATATATATATATATATGGGAAGATTCATTGGGGAACACTAAAAAAGTGGGGAACAGTGGGGAACCAACTCAAACGAACTCCGATTGGACTCATTTCAGCGACGTTGAAACCGGCTCATCGAACCCTAAATAAGATCTCTTAACCCTAAATCCTAACTCCTAAACTCTAAACCCTAAAGCTAAAAAATAAGGCTAAAGCCTAAGCTAAACCGTAAAATCTAAACTGTAAACCCTAAAAGCTAAACCCTAAAGGCTAAACCTAAAGCTAAACCCTGAAGCTAAACCCTAAAACTAAACCCTAAACCCTAAAGCTAAACCCTAAACCCTAAAGCTAAACCCTAAGGCTAAACCCTAAAGCTAAACCTTAAAAGCCAAACCCTAATATATTTAGGGTTTAGGGGTTATGATTTAGGGTTTATGGTTAAGAGATCCTGGTTAGGGTTCGACGAGCCGGTTCCAACGCCGCTGGAATTAGGGGTGTGCACGGTTCGGTTCGGTTATTAGCATTATCCATAACCGTAACCAAAGTCAACGGTTAATCGGTTCGGTTAATTCGGTTAATTTGTCGGTTTTTGGTTCGGTTAATTTTCGGTTAATAACCAATTCAGACGAGGGATAAATTTTTTGCTTAGAAATACATGTAATGGAGGTATAAATACATGAAATAGATGTATAAATACATGAAATGGATGTATAAATAAATGAAATGGAGGTATAAATGCATGAATAGATGTTTAAATAAATGAAATGAAGGTATAAATAAATGAAAAGAAGGCATAAATAAATGAAATAGAGGTATTATTACATGAAATGAAAGTATAAAACATGAAATACATGAAATAGAGGTATAAAAGCTAGAAATATATAAAAAATAAATGATTCGGTTCGGTTAACCGATGGTAAAAAAAAATCCGTTAACCGACTTTCGGTGAGACGCCCATTTTTTTCACATTCGAAAGTACAAATAATGACATATTATTTTTAACGAAAATTGGGCATGACCCGTTCATACTATATGCAATTCCCTATTTTTAACAATCATCATTCAATACTAATTCTACGACATGTTTCAAAAGACATAAAAGTTATAACCATACAAGTGTTTTGACCCATTTACAAAAGACGACTTTGACCGGAAGCGCATAAAAGGGCAGTGTAGTGTGTTCGGTCCGAGCTCGCATCAACAAGAGTGGGACTTACCTATCATACATAACACAAACATTCATTAGCATAAATTCTCAAAACATTTTTTTATCATGTCTTTTATATACTTATTCTTATTCGACCCGTTAGCGAAACTTAACATTCATTTCTCATTTAACCAACATTCTTATTAAAATCATTCTTCCCATTCTAGCATAAATTCCTTTATGCTCTTTTACCCTTACTTTTCGAAACATTCAACATGTAAGCTTTTCGACTCACCCGTACATGATCAATATATACCATACATTTTCTACACATTTTCACCATTTTGTCCCGTTTTCTACTAGTTCTTACTTAAACATTACAACATCATACTTTCCAACATTTCGACCCACTTGAAGCGGGTTAAAAACACATCCATTAACTTCGCATTTCCTTATCCATTTCCAATTCTCGACTTAATACAATTCTTCCATGATCAATAGTAATAATTCAACACTAAGATTCAAATAACAAGATTTACATTCATAAATTTACATATAAAGAGAGTGAAGTTCATATGAACTTACCGTGATCTTGCGTTCCTAATGCCTTCGATTGACTCATTCCTTCTTCTTTCTTTGCTCCTATACATCACAACTTCATACACTTAGCTTTCATTACTTTCATAATCCTTTATCATACGTTATGGTGTCTACTAATCACATACGTCATTATCATAAACATGTTACATCGACTTATCAAATATTCATGTAAAACCATAACTAAACCAACTTAAGCATTTCATCGAACACGTTGTGTGCGTATTGCTAGTTTAGCATAATGTACAAGCATCTTAAGCACAATTTCCATAGTTTACTCATTGATTAACATAAATATCCCTAATTTCACAATTTACCATTCTAACTATGAACACATAGTTCTAAATCAATTATTCATAACAATTTCATCAACATATTGCTTCAATCATCAATATCAATCTAATTAGCATGTAGAACTTCACAAATTTTTATTTTTCTATTAACATACAAGTGGGTTTTACCCTAATTCATCATCATAGAGAAAATTCAAGCGTAATTTCAACTCCTACATGTTCATATCATCTTGCATTCATGTTTGATTCCATAAAAATTACAAATTTCACAACCCAATTAATCAAACATCACCAAATCATGAAATTAGACTTACTTGATGTCAAGAACACTTAAGGGATCACAATTCCTAACTCATGCACTGATAATTTAGCCTTTTCTTCCTTTAATTTGCAGGATTTTTAAGAAGTAGGGTTTCCCCCTTGGCTCCCCTTCTTGATCGATCGTACATAGCCGGGAACAAAACACTAGCTCTTTTTTTATCAAGTTTCATCTCAAATTTACACATTTAGTCCCTTTCTTTTTAAAAACATGTCATATCCTTTCTTTTCATATTAACTAGGTTACCTTTTCTTTGGTTAACTTAGTTACTTACATATATTTTAGTCTTATCATCATTTTCTTATGGTACCGATTAATAGTTACCGTTTTCTGTTATTTAGCATCACGAATATAATATTATTTTATAACATACGAAATTTTGGGGTGTTACAAGTCTGCCCCCATCAAAGAAGGTTTCGTCCCCGAAACCTGAACACATACATTCTGACAAGTTTATCTGTAACCCTTCATAATTACATACCTTGAACTTTGATGACATGCTTTCATTCGATCATCCCTCGTGATGAATCGGTCGTTACCACTCTAAACTTGTCTAATACACTTGGTAATTCACCCTTGTATGAAACAAGGTGATCCTATTACATTATTTAATGATTATTGTTCAATTGTTCAAGCTGATTTCTTAAAACTTATCTGTCAGAGTATTCATCCCCGCATACCTCTAACATCTACTTAGGGGAAAATAATTATCATAATATTCATACTGTTCATTCCTATTCATTTATATAAAATCACAAATCAAATATCCTTCAATAGTTTCTAACTATTTAGCTTCTACATACCCCCCATCCTTCCAGGGCTAAAATCAAGCAAAATTTCTTTCCTGTCCCTTGCTTGATAGTTCTTTCATACAATTTCTTGCAGTACCTACGTATAACCTTTACCCGAGACCAATATTTCTTTCACTGATGATCTATCTTAACTGCATGGTTAACCACAACTTGACGTATACGTTTATACAAATCGCGTACATACTGTCTTGCTCTAACTTGTTTACCGTCTATCCCTAGGTTACAAGGGTCAACATAAGTCTTTAATCACGCTATCAGTATGATCGTGTAATCAACACTTACATTTGGGTAACTCATATTACACTCGAGGTGTCACACTCAGCTATACTTGTCATCACATTCCATAGTTGTCAAACATGTCATTCCTTCTAGCAATTGTATTTACTAAGACAATTACCTAACATTGTACCTCAAAGGGTTAATTCTCATCTATATACTTACCTAGGTTTCCGCTACATACGGTATTATAAGCTTATTACATATGCCACTCCATTTCACGTATAAGTTACATAAAACCTGGCACAACCACTCATTCGATAATTGAGATTACACTCTACCATGTAGGTTGTTTTTATAATACGAATCAAGAATCATGCGTATATAAACTTTAACTCTCGAACTTTTCTTTAGAGGTTTATCTTCTAATAATTCCTCACCTATGATAGGGACCCCGAAAGAGGGCAAAATTTGTTTAATATCCATTCAAATATTCATTATTTTACATTCCACTCAACCCTTCTTCATGTAACGTTCCACCTCTGACAGTTACGCATTCTTATATTTTCATTCTAAGTTCCTTCGACGTTAACCTTTCACATCTTCCATACAGTTCTTTCTAATTATTCTAAATTTGACATACTAAGTGTGCACCCTGCTTTCTTAACAGTTCTTCACTTTTCTTCCCTTTCTACTACGCATTTTCTGATATGCGGTTCGACTCTTACCATCTTTCCATCATGACATTTCAAGACATCTAATAACCTTACTTTACAATAAACAAGAATTTAGGGCCGCCATTATTTCCTGTATTGATATAAAGATTAACATTTATTTACTGGCATTATGAGTCATTTACTTCTGCCTTCCAAGTCACTAACCGTACTTGTTCCTTCACTATGCCGTTAGAAACAATAATGCTCACCATGAGCCTACTACTTGATTCCTCTATTATCAATATCATCATTCTTCCTAGTCACCCCCCTCTTGTGACGTAAAAACCTTGACTACTAATGTATGTGTGTGTGTGTATATATACATATACATAGACTTGCCTCAACATTTAATAACTCTATGACTATTAGCTGCTTGTTAATCCATTCCTACAGTATGGACTAATTCGCACATATGTACTTCCTTATTGATTTTAGACATACTTGTTATCATTTTATCATGTCTTACAAAAATCTCTATCCTCGTCGGTGCTTAAATCATCCATCTAGGTCTTAGCCCATTATTCATTTTAGTCCTCATAAGTCGATCATCACATGCTTAATACGCAATGTGTTCGGAGCATACTTCTTTCATCATAATCTTATTACCTCAACATCTTTCTATGTACATATATAATTATTTACACCATCACATGTTACCACATTTGTCATATGTTTTACTCTTACTCGTATATCCCGTTTAAGTCTACGACGATTAACTATCAACATATCCCTACTCATATTCCCACGACCAGCGGCAACATATCTCACATACGTTCACATACGCATCACTTATATATATATATATATATATATAGGTATGTGTTCTTTTAGTCCTACATTATGCTTGACCCACCAGGCTATCTGTGCCACTTACTTGTTATGCTTATACTTATCTTTTAGTTAGGTGGAGAAAAAAACATCTCCTCATTTGCTTTCATACTTTCTTTCCCACCTAACGACTCTAACTTTCATCCGTCTTCAACCCTTTCTTAAGGCTCTATCCATGCTTATCACATAAATATCTTCCTTTAAAATTTTAATTCTACTAACATTTACTTTGTTAGTTCGGATAAAAACATACTACTAATACAATTTTGGCTTTTTCCTCATTATTTGACCCATTACCTAGTCACTTAATCTTTACATTATTTCATTAGAATTTCTCACATGACAATTCCGCTTTAACGGGTATCATGCCATTTAACTTCCATCACCATAAATCATCATATTTCATCCGACCTGTTCTCACGGATCATGCATATTCTTACTTTCTCGATTATTATACTCCACTAGTTTGACTTATAAAAGTCAACACCTAGTTATCTTAACTTCATAACAAATTCATTCTATTCTATCATCCTTTCATGTTCGATATTTTCTAAGCTTAATCGTAATTATCATTCCTACCTTTCATTACATTCTAGGACCATACCATCTCCTTCCGTAATCATTGCTTTTATTCCTTTCTACCGTGTCATTTGTTATTGTTTGTATTTCCTTCGTCCGTCATCTACATTAAGCATTTTCTACATTCATTACTTCATATACTTTCCATGTCATCTCAAGTTACATTGATGTATTCATAACCATATTTCAATAACTTTCATTCCACTTGTACATCATCATCAACATCGGTCATGGTAGGCCACATCATGCATGCCTTTCATTCATTGGGGAAATAGAACCCCTCATCCTTTTTACTTACTTTATCGCACCATCCGCTACTCGGGACACATTTTATTAACAATTTCTTCGTTTTCGTCAGCAATCTACCGTATTATTCGACGTCGTTAATAAAATTTATTCTTTGGACATGTTCATTTCATTCTAACATTTTAAATTTTATACTTTCCTTTCTTTCATACTAGGTGTTAACGGTCCTTTATGACCACACCACATATCTCTCATTATAGGGTTGATAAACCCAACTAGAACTTCATTCACAACCTTCCAATCATATACGTTCTTACTTCGAAACACTTCGACATGACCCGGTTGACATTTAAAGGATCCTAATTATCATAGGTTGCATTTTCAGAAACTGTTGAATTTGCCTTAAGAAATATTCTACATCAAAGTTTAGGAAATATGTTAATATGCCTAACATATTTCAAGGACATTCATTCTCTTACTTATTACACATTTGATAATTTTATATATACTTTTCACTTCGTTATATGTTACTTTATGCCATCACCCTTACGTCTTATTGACCTTTGTGCTTTTAATTATGGTCATCATGCTTTTATTTCATAATTCCGGGGGTTAATAGTCACTTAGTGACCATACCGCATTCCCTTCATCATCCTCGGTGTTAACGGTTATTTCGTGCCCACACCGCATACCATTCATTATCCTCGGTGTTAACGGTCACTTCGTGACCACACTGTATACCATTCATCATCCTCGGTGTTAACGATCACTTCGTGACCACACCGTATACCATTCATCATTCTCGGTGTTAATGGTCATTTCGTGACCACACCGCCTACCATTTATCATAGGGTATCATCTTTACCATCATTATTGGTAATATCATTATCATCATCATTTACATTCACTGCATCTGCCATCCACAATTACATACCTTTATTAGATACCGTATCATTATCATTCACGTTTACATTGTCCGCCATTTACATAAAACATTCATCTCATTCATTAGATTTCTTTTTATACTTCTCTTCATCATATTTGAACTCATGTTAACATACTATATTCAATTTACAATGCATACTTTATACATTATCGTCATTGACGATCATGTCGTATCGTGTAGATCATAATCTTTGATCAAACACCATTCATATGTACCTTTCCTCATTATTCTTGATATCAAAATTTCTTTAAACATTGGTTACGAGGCCTTAGAAACTAATTAAAACAAGTCCCATAATCAAAACAACAAATAAAAATTTTTTTTGCCAGCATCTTACGCTCTCGCGGGCCGCGAGAGCTTGCCCCTTTGTTTGTCGCGTGCCGCGAGCACGGTCGCGCGACGCGACGATGATTCCGGGTGGGTGTCGCGTGACGCGACGCCCCATTTTCGATAGACTGCTTGGTTCATTATTGCTGCACTTGCCCAGCTCAAACTTTCTTTCAAAATTCTAACTTTAAAACCTTATAACTTCAGTTTTACTAGTCCGTTTTACTTAATTCTTTTTTTCCTACGTGTCGGTAATTTAAATGCGGACCCGTTTAGCATAATGTACAAGCATCTTAAGCACAATTTCCATAGTTTACTCATTGATTAACATAAATATCCCTAATTTCACAATTTACCATTCAAACTATGAACACATAGTTCTAAATCAATTACTCATAACAATTTCATCAACATATTGCTTCAATCATCAATATCAATCTAATTAGCATGTAGAACTTCACAAATTTTTAACCATCTTTTAACATACAAGTGGGTTTTACCCTAATTCATCATCATAGAGAAAATTCAAGCATAATTTCAACTCCTACATGTTCATATCATCTTGAATTCATGTTTGATTAAAAAAAAATACAAATTTCACATAACCTAATTAATCAAACATCACCAAATCATGAAATTAGACTTACTTGATGTCAAGAACACTTAAGGCCATCATAATTCCTTACTCATCCACTGAAAATTTAGCCTTTTCTTCCTTTAATTTGCAGGATTTTTAAGAAGTAGGGTTTCCCCTTTGGATCCCCTTCTTGATCGATCGTACATAGCCGGGAACAAAACACTGGCTCTTTTTTTTTATCAAGTTTCATCTCAAATTTACACATTTAGTCCCTTTCTTTTTAAAAACATGTCATATCCTTTCTTTTCATATTAACTAGGTTACATTTTCTTTGGTTAACTTAGTTACTTACATATATATTACTCTTATCATCATTTTCTTACGGTACCGATTAATAGTTACCGTTTTATGTTATTTAGCATCACGAATATAATATTATTTTATAACATACGAAATTTTGGGGTGTTACATTCGGTTAGTTCGGTTTCGCTTAATTTCGGATCGGTTTTTTCGGTTTTCGGTTCGGTTTCATTTAACAGTTCGGTTATTGCACACCCCTAGCTGGAATGAGTCCAATCGTAGTTCGTTTGAGTCGGTTCCCCACTGTTCCCCACTATTTTAGTGTTCCCCAATGAACCTCACACTATATATATATATATATATATATAGGGTAAGGTTCATTTGAGAACCACCCTTATTGCGAGAACCGCGAGAACCAATGTGAACACAAAACAAAATCTAAAAAAAAATCAAAAAAACACTCAAAATTTTTTTTAATATTTTTTTAATATTTTTTTTTAACAAAAATCGCTATATTTAGTTATAAAAAAAAACTTTTTTTTTTTCGAGTAATAGTTATCAATGCACATATGCATATGTATCATTACTTCGACAAATTCCGTAATACGTTATCAGTAATAGACAATTTCACTTTAATTTACAATACCATCCGTAATACACTACTTTTTACATTACCAATATTCAAAATGCACATGTGCATCATTAGGTATAACCATTATATAACATGTTTTGGTACTAAAAGTTTGTGATTTTGAATGGAGAAGTAGGCGCATATACATGTTTTTTGGTTAGTTATATCTAGTGGTTGATGGTTTGGATATAGTTGTTACTTTATGATGTAATATGATGATTGGATGGTATAAATGGTGTTGATATACATGTAATAAAGTGAAAATATTGGTAATGGTATTGTATTATGGAAGGTAGGAGGTAATGATATTGTATTATGGATGGTAGGAGGTAATGGTAGTGTATTATGGATGTTATGATAGATGAAAGGGAAAGTGTATTCAAAGTAGTGCACCAAAACACCTTATTTCATGTTGATACATATAGATGCACATGTGCATTTCTAATATTGGTAATGTAAAAAGTAGGGTATTACATATGGTAGTGTAAATGAAAGTGCAATTGTCTAATATTTGTAAGGAGTTACGGAATTTGTCAAAGAAATGATACATATGCACATATGCATGTTTGTGTATTATGGATGGAATGATAGATGAAAGAGAAAGTGTATTCAAATTAGTGTACCAAAACACCTTATTTCATGTTGATACATATAGATGCACATGTGCATTTCTAATATTGTTAACGTACAAAGTAGTGTATTACACGTGGTAGTGTAAATGAAAGTGCAATTAACTAATATTTGTAATGAATTACGGAATTTGTCAAAGAAATGATACATATGCACATGTGCATGGATAACTGTTACTCGATTTTTTTTATTTTTTTTATTAACGAAATATAGCGATTTTTCCAAAAAAAATAGTAAAAAAAAAAGAATTTTTTGGGTGTTTTTTAGATTTTTTTAGGTATTACTGTTTGTGTTCACACTGGTTCTCGCGGTTCTCGCAATAAAGGGTGGTTCCTAACGGATCCTTCTCCTATATGTATACATATATATAAACGGGATCAGGAGAAAACGCTCAAAAGTGTGAGAACGGTGAGAACGCATCCTGACGAACGCATCCTGACCCAACACGTGTCACGCGACATAGAGAAGAGCGAAGGGGCTTTTTTGTCCTTTCATCTTCTGCTTTTCCAGTTCTGCTTTTCCAGTTCCGCTTTTCCGAATGTTGTTTTAATTTTTGGGGTTTAAGATTTTTGGCGTTAACCAAATTCAATAATTAATGGCGTTTAATGGTTTCATCGTATTAACATTTTGGCGTTTATGGCGTTTATTCAAATCGTATGCCATTGGAACCCAGGGTGGTCAGGAAATCTATCTGAATGGCGTTTTTTAAGGCGTTTTAAAACGATGGCCCATTGTTCTATTATTTTTTATAAACATTTTGGCGTCTGTGGTATCTTGGCGTTTTACAATTGTTAGATTATATTTCAGCCACAGTAAAAAAAAATACAAGCGAAGAAAATAAATTAAAAATCCTAATCGGATCTCTCTTCACAATCTTCACTGTCATCAGTCTCTCAGTTCTTTAATAGTACAAGAACTGTCATAAAAAACATGGCGTTTTATGTAAAACTTAACAAACCCATCGGTTTGATTATTTTACCTGCTCGTCTGTTGAAGTGGCTTTTTTGTGGATGTTTGGGGTCATAGATCTATGACGTGTGGGTGGGTTTTTCGCTTTTTCTTCATGTTGTTCTTCATCTTTATAATCATTCCACTCTTCAGTGTCATTGATCTCTTCTCCTCATCCAAGCCTTCTTCAAGAACAAAAAATACAAAATACAAAATGCCATATGACTGGCATCAGTATCTTTTTCTTGAATTTTTGTCCATCTCATGCAGCAAAATATTACTGAGTTACTCGCCTCCGCTAACAATTCCTTCAGTGAAACTTCACGAATAACAATACTGAATATCCAAGAAAGCATATTAGCCATCTTTGATTTTTTTTTTGCGTTTTAAAGTGAGTGGTATTTAGTGGTATTGGCGTTTGTTTTTTTGGTTTGATCAAATGAAAGTTGCTGAGACGTATCATGTTATAGGATCTCTTTTTGGCGCCTAGGTTAGGCGGTGCGTTATTATAATAAAGTACTAGTCTTTTCAGTTACTGTTTGTAATTATTGTTTTTTGACAAGCTTTATCTCTGAAGTCTGTAACACGTCCCATCTTTCAAGTTTGGCGTTTTAGATTCTAATTTAATAAATTTTCCCTATCTTCAGTATTACTGATTTGTAGTTACTGTTTCTAGTTACATTTTCAAGTTTGTTTTTTATTTATTTTATTATTTTATTTATTTTATTTTTTTGGGTTTTTATAATACTTTGTCCAAAGTAATTTTATGATGGTTTGATAAACGGCAATGGTGTAAGACATTTGGCTTTTTGGCTTTTTTTATTAAATATGGCGTTGTTTCCATATAACAATCAACTGAAAAAAGAAAATTAAACAAAATAAATATTGATCTTCCAAATCTTCACTGTCACCAGTCTCTTTCTTCTTTTGAAGCATCTTCACTGGCTGTTTCGACTTTCGTATGATTTTTTTTGTTTTTGTTTTTTGAAGTAGTTTTTTTGTCGCCGTTTGGAAACACAAAGTCTGAAATTAGCCTCTTTTTCTATAATTTTTGTCCATCTCATGCAACAAAATGTTATTGAGTTTACACCCTTTCAGCAAAAATGTTATCTTTTTTGGCGTTTTACCGATAAAAAGAACGCCACAAAATAAACCATCTTAAAACTGTAAATTTGATCATGCTAAAATCAATAAAGTGTTGCTGTATGGTGATAGATAACATTGTTAATCCCCAGTTAAGAAAGATAACTGACAATGCTGTCCACCCCATACAGCTACACTTTATTGACAACAATATATTTGATGTTTGGGTTTTCTGGCGTTTTATCAGACGAATGGTATATATTAAATATGGCGTTTGGGGTTTTTGTGTGTGTTTTTAATTGAAGGTCTGAGCTGTTGTATATATAGGATTTTTTTGGCGGTTTTTTTAGGCGGGATTTTACTATAATTAAGTTTGGCGTTTTATATCTAATGGCGTTTTTAGTTAGAATGGTGTGTGATTTTTGTTTGGCGTTTTATTTTCATGAGATGGCGTTTTGTTTGGAGTAGTCAAAAGAAGCTTTTACCCTTAATGAAGCGCGTCTACGTAATAAAATTGATGTTATTTACGAAAACGCCACCGCGCCAATCTAGTCCATAGATTGTTTTGATCGGACGATCCATAAGCGTTCTCACCGTTCTCACACTTTCCACCGTTTTCTCTAAATCCCGACCCTATATATATCTATACTACTTTAATAAGGATATAGGAAGGACAGAAATGGTCATTTGCCACTTTACAACCATTTCAAGCCCATTGTACAACCTTTAAAGCATGAAGGTGTTGAAAAATCCTTCAACACGCGGAGCATCCTAACCGGATCTCTTTGACCCGTTTTATTTTTATGGATCCAATATAAACTTTCTTTACTCCTTTCTAAACCCTAAATTCATTTCATTCGCATCCGCCCCTATTCTTCTTCTTCTCTCTCTAGCGATTTTCAATTTAGGGTTTCATGAGATCTATGGTATGAGCAAGATCTAACCAGATCCAACAATGGTGCGGTCTGTAAAAGTGGTCGAGACAAGATCTACGCTTCAAGATCAGTTGATTCAACCCGAGGTTTCTCCAGGCGAATCTAGGGTTTCTTTATCAGTCGCTTCAAGATCTCCGCTTCCTCAGTGATGAATCTCTCTAGATCCGACACCAGATCGACTGGTTTGACCGCTCGGTACCTTTCTTTTTACCATATCTTTTTTTTTTTGTTATTTGAATCGGATCTGTGTAATATTTCAGATTACCTGGTGGTTGTGGGTGGAAGATGGTGGCGATGACACAAAGATCTACCCTTTGGTGGCCAGATCTACCCTTTGGTGGCCAGATCTACCATTTGAAGTTGAAGGTACCGGCCAGATCTTAACTCAGTTTCACGGCAAAATTTATCTGAATTTTCAGCTGGTGTGTTCACGTTCACGTTTACGGTAAATCTGGTACAACTATTTGTTTGTTATTGATTAAAATCTGTTTTTAAAGCTGTGATTGACTAATTTCCAGTTGTGTTATGATCGGATTTGTTGTTGTAGCTGATTGAAGATGAATTTAATGATTAATAACTGTTTTGTTAGGCTTTTTTTGTTTAACTCGGTTATATGGGTTTTTGTTTTAAGTTTGCTTGATTATGTATGTTTTAGACTTCATTTAAGCTGTTAGACAAAGCAATTGATTCTAGAATCAACTTCTTTGATTCGGCTGAAATGTAAGGGTTTTCTTTTTTATGTAAGTTTTTAGTGAATAATGAATACTTTGGTTTGAGATTTGTTAAGGAGTGTCGATTAAATTATCAGTGATTTTCGTGATATCTATATCAAACTTGTTGGTAAAAGATAGCTGACATCTTTGTATAATGATTCAGGTGGCTTTATTCTATGAAGACGGAAATCCTGTTGAGGCAAAAGGTGTAGGAAAAGGAGGCTGCAGCGACTTGTAACATGGTTTCTTCTGTACAGACTGACAATGTAAGTGTTTTATAGTTAGTACTCCGCATTTGTTGATTGATATTGACTGCTGATGATTGTTGAATGAATTGGATGTTTAGGTGGAAGAACAGTTTAGGGAAAGGGATGCTGGAGAAGAATATGTGGATATTGGAGAGGAGATGCAGTTAACAAATTTCCCATCAGTTGACATCGAAAATCGATCTCAAATTCAGATTCACAATCTTTAACATAAATCAAATCCAATGAAGAATACGGTTCAAGAGGTTCGTGATTCAATCATTTCATTTCATACAAATGTTACGTAACAATCGCAAACCTAATTTTTGGTTTCAGATCATATAGAAACAGGTACTCATGGTAGCAAAAGCTGTAGAGGTCAACATCGATGATGATGTTATGGTTCCGTCATAAGAACTTCTCAGATCTGGACCGTATTGAGGCGCTGACTTCCTTTTTTTGGTTATATTCAATTTTGACCAAATTTAATTTGTTTTTTAGTGGTTTTTCAATTTGTTTTTCATGAATGATGTTGAAGATGAGAAAAATAATTGCGCAAAAGCCACTTCTTTTCAGGCTTTTCTTCCACTATTGAACTGTAAGAAAGCTTTGATTGTAATTGAATGACTGATTGATTCTCACATTTTAATTTCTTAGCATCAATTTGAGATTCTTCAGTTAGGGAAGTTTTCTTTCAAATAGTTGATTATATGCTTTCTGTCACAAACACAAATTACCTTTTTAATTACCTAAAGTATGTTAGTTTGATCTTTGGTTCCATGTTAAAGAAATAGAGTAGCAGGGATGCGTGAACAGCTTACCATCCATTAAATAAAAAAAAAAATAATTGAACTGTTTCATATAGTTGCATTTATACATTATTTAAAGATTCACATCGTTTGTTTTTGTGCATATACTGGTTTTGGAGCTAAAGTAGGGGTTACAAGAGCATTTATAAGGTAATATATTTTGTTATATTCATTTTGTCAACTCTTCTATATACCCAGACATTGTTGGGAACATGTAAAATATAATTTTTCAGTTTCACAATCATTCAAAGTCATTACCTTTTGTAGTAGATTGGATGGATAGATAAACAAGATATAAATAACAATTAAATTGCTAATGTGATGGTAAAACTCTGGTACTATTTCATTTTAAGCAGGGGTTTCTATTGATTTTTAGTTGGTCTTTATTATAGGCACTTCAATTTGAAGTGGGTCATTATGGTGGGCAAAAGGCAAGGTAAATGTAAGAGTTTGGTTCCAATTTGACATGGGTCATCTATTCTAATTTTTCTAATGTAGGAATGGCATGATGATGTATAGAACCATAAGTTAAACTGAGGTACTGGTTGCTTGCTCTTCTGTTTTGAATCGTAGAATTTTCGGTTCATATTCTGTTTCATGTCAACTGAACCCTTGATTTTTCTCATCTGGTATCATTGACTTGCAAAAGCAGGTCTCAAAACATTGATTCATCATATTCTTATGATTAATTAGAATAAAGTCGACCTTTGGCCATAAATTATTATATTAGTCGTCTTTTTTTGCTAGGTTCAGTGGACCTTTGGTGGTTATGGTCATATCCACACTTCCGAAAGATGGGTATGTGCAAAAAATCATTAAGTGTGAGGCCTGGGACGGATAATGGGTCAAAACGGTACGTGTCAAAATGAGTCATTCTTGGTACTGGTTGAGATGAGCCAATACACCTTATTTGATTTTTTTATTATTTTATAAATAGCTGCCAATCATGATTGTTACTGGTTGAGATGAGCCAATACGCCTTATTTGATTTTTTTATTATTTTATAAATAGCTGCCAATCATGATTAATGAAACAACCTTTTTTAGTATTTTATAAATAGTTAGCCTTTAAAATATTTATAAATAGTTTAGTGGAATCACCTTCAAAGCTGCAACTTGTGCAGCTAATAAACATGTTTATTAGTCTATAAAATTTGTTTCAATTTTTATGTCTCATTTAAACCTAACCCTTTGTTAATTAGAACAGTTATTGAAGGTATTAGTTTTTCGGGTGATTTTTAATCAAATATTTATACATTGTCTCTAAAATGTTTTGGACAAAAAGTTTTTCAGGTAAACCCAACCTGTATTGACAAGTGCCACATTTAATTTCTACTAATGTTTAAGGTAACTTTATTTGTTTTCTCTGGCTATGTTGGTCTATGCTTTCTGAAGGTGTTAGTTTCGAGTCTAAGTGATTGAGTTGCAGACATTCCTGCTTGTTATTCTACGTGGACTTCTAGCATGGTGATTTGTTTCTCGACATCATTTGAAATCTCGTAATCCTCAGATGGCTGACCTTGTGGGAGCTGCTTCGGGTTCTGGTTCCAGTTCTGGTCAAGAAAAGGAGCAACATGTTGAAGATGCTAAAGATAAAGATAAATCAAAAGGTGAAAAGCTGTAGCAGGATGAGGATGTTAAAGTAGCTGAAGATAAAGATGAATCAGCAGCAGCATGAAGATGTTAAAGAAGCTGTTTCTGGCGAAGCATCTGAGCCCTAGGCATCTGTTGAGCAGCTTGATTAACAAGTAGATGTTGCTCTCCCGTTACTGATTGATACACACTCTGGTTCCAAAATTTTCCTTACTATAGTTACGTTCAAAAATATACAAACCAGACACCCTCTAAGTGCAATAACATAGATTTAGTTGACATTTATGTTTTGGTTGCATGCCTGCTATTTGCTTAATAGCAAATGAAAAATGATTCGCAAAAGCATACTTTTTGTCTCCTTTGTTTTGGGTTGGGTTGTTAATACATGTAAACTTTTTTTTTTTGAAAATATAACGAATTCGTAATAATTAAATGTATCAGTATGATTATAGAAATTTTAAAGTTAGGAATTTTATAAATAATCCGTTTAGTAATCGAATCCCATGTGACCTTGAAAAAAGGTAAAGATGCTGTCATATAAAACGCTGAGCCCAAAATCAAATTAGGTGAATCCGAAACCAGTAACTACATAATTGCTTGTGCTCATCTTGTTGTAAAGTAGGTACATAAAAGTTGACAAATGTAGAAGAGTCGCTATTTCCATTATAGGAGTGCTTATTGATGATATATTATATGGTGATTCATTACTTTCACAAATAATAACAAAAGGCTTTGAACTTTTCTATACTGGTTTTTGGGAAGATGTTTTTGTTAAATTATAAAGTAAACTTAGGTTTATTTAATTTATGTATATATGTAGTAGGATTAGACAGATTTAGATTAGGTATAATTATTTACAAAACTGGTCACAAGGCAGAAACCAAAAATCAAACTTGATAAAATCAAATGGATAACATGTAATCGATGGCTGTTGACGGTTTCTGTTGCACTAAATGACTTGGTGGAATCTACTTGTTCGCGCCGGTTTAACTTGGTCATATTTAGGAGCTGTTAACATAAACAAGTAATACCTTTCTCACCATCCGAGATAGTTGGATACCGAGATGAATTTAGTTTCCACCATCGTTATTAAAGGCGCGAGGCGCACTCATGCACACCCTTAGAATTACTAACAAGTGTTGTGTTTTTCGTAGCATCGCGAATTTGGTTATGGCTCAAAACCAAACCCCTCCATACATAGCTCCAAACTCACCAACCTAAGTGATATGCTTCCCGCCGCATCGCGCGGGTAAACGGCTAGTGTATATATATATATATATATATATATATGGGAAGGTTCATTGGGGAACACTAAAAAAGTGGAGAACGGGGGAACCGACTCAAACGAACTCCGACTGGACTCATTCTAGCGGCGTTGGAACCGGCTCGTCGAACCCTAACTAGGATCACTTAACCCTAAACCCTAAATCCTAAGGTAAACCATAAAATCTAAACTATAAACCCTAAAAGCTAAACCCTAAAGGCTAAACCTGAAGCTAAACCCTAAAGCTAAACCCTGAATCCTAAAGCTAAACCCTAAAGAAAAACCCTAAAGCTAAACCCTAAAGAAAAACCCTAAAACTAAACCCTAAAAGCCAAACCCTAATATATTTAGGGTTTAGGGGTTATGATTTAGGGTTTAGGGTTAAGAGATCCTAGTTAGGGTTCGACGAGCCGGTTCCAACGCCGCTGGAATGAGTCCAATCGGAGTTTGTTTGAGTCGGTTCCCTACTGTTCCCCAATTTTTTAGTGTTCCCCAATGAACCTCACACTATATATATATATAGGAAAGTTCTATGTGAAACAATAAATATTGCGAGAACACACAGAACAAAATGAATCACACATTTTCTTTTCAATCCTACAAATCTAAAAAGTAAATGAAAATGTTACAAATGTAAGATTTATTGTTTCTCACACTATAATTCAAAACAAAATATGAAAATTTTCAGATTTTCTATACCTACATGTACATAGGCCTATATGTAGGTAAAACATTTGTTTTTTTTATTTATATATAATACCCATATGAATGCAAAAAACATAAAATTTAAATAATTTAAACCTTAAGTCCCAAAATTTTGTGATTTTAAGTTTTTCTTTTTGTTCTCGCAATAATTAGTGTTCTGTAATGATTCTTATCCTATATATATATATATAATATTTATAAAGATAAATATTATATGTGTGGTATTTGTGTAGGAATACAATTGTTGGTTCTATATAAATACATGGTATTGGGTTAAACTAAAGTTTGCATTAATTTGTGAAAGAAATACCCAAACCACCACATCACCACCTTCGACAGGAACCCCTCCACACCGGACCACTCTGTCTCCACTTGACACCACGCCATTGACCATTGTTGCCATGCTAGATCAGATCTCCGGCTACCACATCACTCACCTGATGCTGCCCAGCACTCGGCCGACCCTGTCGGCTTTCTGGCTCCCAGACCAGTAGCGGAAGATGACATCGGCCATCGCCAGTTCCGCCCCGCATTGGCACACACATCTAGAATTGGTTGGAACGAATACCTAAGTCAAATCCAACTTGTTTAATCTTTGTTGTAACTAGATTTATAACTCATTCTAATAAAGAATTCTATTAAATGCGATGCGGCAATATCTCCTCCATTCTTAAGAATATAATAAATATATATATTAAAATAATCTTATATACATAATTATATCACTTCGATATTATTAATATTAATATTAATTATTTACTTATCTCTAATTTAATAAAAAAACAAATTTATTGAAAGAAGATGAGATAACAAAAAAATTTATACAATATATATTGTAAAAATATGTACAAATAGTAGATACATATGTTTAAAATATATATATATATATGTTCTTGAAAAATTCCTTTCCATCTACTTTGATAACACTTTCCAAAATAAGAAGAAATTAACTTTGAAATAAAATCTTAAATACGTTATTTAAAATGAATAATGTTATAATTTTTCTTTAATTTTATATGTATAGTTCATATTAGGATTGTATGTATTCATATCAAATTTATATTTATAATTTGTGATACAAGAAACAATATTAAATATGAAAAATAATTCAAATTTTATAACAATTTTGTTCCTCGAACATAATAAACCTCAACAATAACATATTCATTAAAAAAAATCATTCAAGTTTATATAGATGAAAAGCACAATTTTTTTGAAGAATTCGATCAACTCCATAATCATCTAAATACCTTTCATTTTCTATTATCAAATCCGTGTAATACATGGTTCTATAACCTAATATAATAATAAAACAATGTATAATCTTGGGTTGAGGTATGTGAGTTTTTGGTGGTATTTCTTGTCCAAGAGAAGGATGACGAGTAAAATGATTTATAACTTGAAAACTTTCTAGATTAGAACATCCATTATTCCATAATCAATGAAAGTGATGGAGGCTTTAAAGGATGTAGCATACGCGCCAAGTGCAAGTGAACTATCATAGTTGGTCTTTTTATGTCCTGTGGTTAAGACTGAACTTTCATGGAACATCGTCGATTGGCGATGTTTCATGTTTGCAACCGATGTCACTAAGACTGCAGGGTGTGGGGCTCATCCCCTTCCCGTCGACCTCTTGCTTGGACCAGCAAAAGCCCCCCCTTGGGCCTGTCATCGTCGCCATCATCCTCCCAATGCCACATGCAACGGGGTTGTTTCTTTTTTATCACACATACACACACACATACACACATGCACACATGCACACATGCACACATACACACATACACACATACATACATACATATAAAAGGCTCATCTCCACACCCTAGGCCCACTCCTTTAGGCTCATCCCCCACACCCGCTGACGTGGGCGCCTACTTGACGGATCATCCTCAAGGGATTACCCACCTCCCCACCCTTTAGCCTAAGGGCCGGCGGGGTGGAGGAGAATTCCTCCGTGATGGAATTTCTTCACGCGTGGAAGATAACAAAACACCACCGCCACCTCCATTTTTCACGCTCCATTTTTATAACACGTGGTATTTTTCACGCGTGATGGGGTATTAGGTGATGAGGGAAATTGTTGGGTGTGGGGAAATTGTTGGGTGTGATGGTGAGTGATGACCATTTCCACTAAAAAAAGGTTGTGAGCGATGGAATTATGGTTGATGACATGACAGAATTTGATTGGATATTATGAGTGATAAGTGAGTGATGAGTAATCACCACCCCACTCCTAAGTGACCCATTGTAACTATTCATTTAGTAATTGGACACCAACAGAAACCAAATTAAAGGTTGGAGAGCTTAACATTATTTTTGAAACTCACAATTTTATGTTAAGTATTTTGCTCCTACAAAATACTAAAAGACTTGTGTGACACCGCGCGCTTCTAGTGACACCTTTTTGTGTGTCGCACGTTTCTTTTTTGGGTCTGTAGTAACATTTTTTGGGTTTTTTTTTTTTTGTTTTTTTTTTTTTTGACAATTTTTGTATGCCACTAAATGGCTTTTACTTTGTACTATGTGCTATTTTAAAAAATATTCAGACACCAGTCCTGGGTTTACTTATAGATATGAATTATATTTTCCAAATTTTTAAAAGAAAATATTCGCCACATGTCAGTGGCGAAGCTTCGCCCCCCCCCCATTTTTCAGAAACCGCGGGGGGGGGGGGGGGGGGGGGAGGGTGGAAACGTATATACCTAAAAATTTTCTATACGAAAGTACTATTCATAACACTACGCATCGAAAAGTTCGAGGGGTCGGGCGCCCCCTCGAACTTGTTCTAAGCTGCGCCCCTGCCACATGTCATCACCATTAGCAACAATCGACGTACCCTATGTACCAGTTACCACAACCAGCCGCCCCACCACCACCTCCATAACTCACCATCACCATTAGTTATGAAAAAAAGAAATTGAGAATAATTATTTTATACTCGGATAATGAATATATTCATAAACTTTGAATAGTTTTCTATGAATAGAAAATGGTTTGTTACTAATCTCCAGCAGGGGAGAAGTTGTCAAGAGAATCATTTATTGGTGATATAATTAAAATTGATCTCTAACAACTCATAAGAAGGGGACATTTGGCTTGTATTTATCTTAATTAATAATCATCAGAATGTCCATTGGAGAGGTTAAGTGCAAAAGCCCCCTAAACTTTTTGACAGATCCGAGGGAAGGAAGATCCACATTGCGCCCCGCGGACGTTTTAGTTTTCGGGTGGGATGCAGGTAAACACGCTTGTGTTGATCTTACCGGGGTTTCCCCCCTTGTAGGCTTTCGGGATATAGGTTTTGTCCCTGGTCAGGCGATTGCAAAGGCGGCAACGAAGAAAATGAACAAGCATGCAAAAGCCTGCGAGGATAATCAACATTCCTTTATCCCTTTTGCCTTTGATACCTTTGGCTCGCTAGCCCCAGAAGCCATCAGATTTCTTGAACGGGTCCAACGGGTTGTTCACAGCAACATTTCGTCTCCTAGAGATCGGGGTTTCGTTTTTACTAGGTTAGGTTTCGCTATTCAAAAGGGGGTAGCGGCACAGCTTGTTGCCCGCTTACCGGCTATCTTGGTGTAATTTGTTTGACCTTATATATAAATCTGTTTGTATTTGTTAGATTACGCTAAAAAAAAAATAAAAAAAAAAAAAGGACTCAATTCAGATATTTTGAGAGGTATAAAACAAATAAACAATTGAAAATAGTCCTTATCTACTTGATCCAAAAAAACAAAAAAAATTGGGAAAATATTCAGTAAAAGTTCGATTTGTTTGCACTCTTATACAAAGGATACCCTTGATCCAAAAAAAAAAAAAAAAAAAAAATTGGGATACCTCTAAATTTTTAGACTAGTTCCGTCACTAACCAGACTCATCTACTATGAAGCACGGGGACGGCATATTGCATCGAGTACCCGTCCCGGGGACGGCTCGGGGACGGAAACGCGTAGGGGACGGCTCGGGGACGTTTCCCAAACGTACCCGATATTGGGTACTTCCAAAACAGAGTATCGGGGACGCTTCCTAAAATATTTAGGGTTTTAACCCTTTTAACCTCCAAATACGTCAGGTCGGCCTTTATAATTATATATGCATATATACACTGCATATCTACAGGTAATCGGATGGTAGACGGGAACAGAGACGGGAGACGGCAACATGAGCACAGGTCATATAGGATGGAAAATTAAAGAAGATACAGTTTAATAACATTTCTTTTGGCCATTGATCTATTTGAACCCATCACTTATAATGAATTTACATTATCACCCCTTTCACTTTGTTCACTTTTAAGTAAAAAGAACAATTCTTTAACTTTCTAACTAATATCTAATTATTTTATTACTTATCTAATCTACTGTGAGATTTAGTAATGTATACATTATTTGATTTTTATCATAAGTTTTTCAAATACGTTTAATGTCACAATTAATTTGTAAATTAATACCATTTAACATTGTTAAACGCAAGTAAACTTGTTAACTAAATTTAACACAATTTTAATATCCTTTAATTATTAATCAGTTAATATGATAATTAATATTTGGAGTTTAATATATTCTGGACTTTGTTTAATATATTTTATTTTTTGGACTTTGTTAATATATTTTTATTTTTTAATATTATTTTTTTTGCCGTACCCGTATCTTGTATTTTTGAGTTTTGCCGTTCCCCGTACCCGTATCGTCCCCGTACCCCAGTCCCGTACCCGTATCCGTGCTACATAGCTCATCTACTATTTTAGAGGAAACCTACCGCCTAACGGCCCACTTGTAGTAAAACCTCTGGCCCAACTAAAAAATATTACATCAAGTGGGACTCCGACCCATTATCTGCACATTAGAAGGGCATAAGATGCCTCATCCCGTACCAATTAATCTAGAACGGCTTTGATAGTAAATATGAAATTCTATATTCATCCATAGTCTTATGAATTTTCATCCATAGTCTTAATCACATTTTAGAAATAGTTGTCTGATTTTTACATTCAAACGCTACAATAATAATTTAAAAACCAAGCAATAAATATTATAAAACAAGAGATAATTATAGATAACTTATCAGGCTATTGAATTTTATTTTAACCATGCGTTTGCTATATGAATTGACATTTATCTTTCATCCGTGTGTTGCAGATAAACTCAGGTATTAATTGGCTTGCTTAATCAATCAAACGATCATTAAATGTTAAGTAATGTTTAATTAGTGTAGCTCGAACTCAACATGAGTTATTTCATCATGTGGTCTAACTTAGAGGAGAGGCCTCGATCTATTTGAGTTAGAAAACACTAAACATGATATGCTCTAATTTAAAATCTTTTCTTCCATCAATAGCAACGTTAAGAATTACCCGAAAAGGAGAGTTTTACCCCGTGAAGTGCGAGTAGCGCACGGTAGACTCTGATTTACGCATTTAGTTGGTTAAAGATCAGACAACAATCACAACACAAATAAAAATGAAC
Organism: Helianthus tuberosus; assembly: GCA_030545235.1. NCBI lineage: Eukaryota > Viridiplantae > Streptophyta > Magnoliopsida > Asterales > Asteraceae > Helianthus > Helianthus tuberosus. Next base: position 40,034,414 of record CM060425.1, on the reverse strand, counting down.
AGGAAGGATTTTAAGGGTTGTGAATATAAACTGTTGGCAAGCACGTACTGTGACGTTTATTTCACATATTAAATGATTAAGCATCTCATATTACATCACTAAGATCACAAAGTTTATGAAGATTGATATTATTTAATTAAGGTCCGATTTTCATTGATTTTTATATTAATATACACCCTCAGTCGTGATATTCACCTTTATATATAGTTTCCTTTGTGTACATTATTATGCATCTTGTAACTTTGACTAACAATATATAAATAATTTACTTATATAAAACAAATTAGAATAGTGTTGCATACGGCACACCATCCCTATCTACCTCCTTTGACTTTACAAAAAAAAATAGGATAAAGCGTGTAGAATCTAATTACCTCATGAGTCATGACGTTTTATGGACCGATCCAACCCCTTAAAAGAATAATATATACACATATATACAGATGGTATGATGGGTTGCAAGACCATATATAATCTTTTTGAACTCAAGTCACTAATTTGAGGTGTTGATGATTAGACAAGTAACTTGGATGAATAACGTGTATAGAAACCAGAACACAACTCTTATAAATTTATAGTACCTATCATGAATCATTTACACTAGGGATGCAAATACCCGAGCCCGATGGGTATACCCGAAACCCAACACAAATGGGACGGGTATACCCGCTACCCGACGGGTATTGGGCCGGGTATGAGATTAGTTTTAAAAAATTTCGCGGGTATGGGTCGGGTACGAGATTAGGTGATATCTGACCCGATTACCCGAAACCACATACCCGTTTACCTGAACTATATACCCGAATTTTTTAATTTATATTTTTTATTTTTCATTAATCCTATTCTATTAGTGATTTATTTTAATATGCTCATAATGTTAAAAAATAAATTTTCTTTTAGTATATATATTTGATAATAATTTTTATACTTTGTATGTTATGAAGTATATACATATAAGTTTTAAATATTATAAAGTTATTATTAATTTATGATAAAACTTATATGTATGTAATATACATTTTTAAATTTGTAATAGTTGTATAAATAAAGTTATGTGATAACAGTAAAAAATGGATTTAGAAATCCCAACGTATATCTTTTAACAAACTAATGGGTATACCGGATACCCGACGGGTATTGGGTCGGTATGAGACACAATTTTATAACCGGGTATGAGTATGAGATTACCAATACCCGGACCAAACCTGACCAATATTGCCATCCTTGCACATATAGGGAGTGTAAACATTTTGAATATAAAACAAAATGACGATATAAAATAAGTAAGACAAAGATGGTGCAAGAAATTAATAACATCTCTAAGGGTGTAGGGAGTGGTTAAACATTTTGGAGTGGCAAACCAAAAAACCGACCAATTAGAGCGCGCCATGTCAATCAGTCAAAATTGTTTAAACTTTGCTGAAAAGTGTTGGCAATGGTTTAAACACTTGCTGAAGTGGTAAACTTTTATTATTATTATTTTTTTGTGCACTATTTTATTTAATATTAACAAATGTAGAATAAATACATTAAATTAAAAAACAATAAACTTTCATAAATTAAATTAAAAACATCAAAATTACACTAAATTAAAAAACAATAAAATTACATTAACTTGAAACAATTTAAACTAGTCTTCGTCGGAATCGACCAAAAGGTGGGGTAAATCTTGACTTGCGAGATGATGTATGAGATCGTGTTTTAGTCTCCAATGCGTGTCTTCATCCATCAACTCGCCCAACACCGTATCGTCTAGAGCGGGCTCGACTGGAGGATCCCGAATGTGCACCGGTGCTATCGCCTTTCCTTCATCTTTCAAAATCATATTGTGTAAAATAATACACGTGTACACGACACTTCTAATTTTTTTAACGGATTTTACTCGCATCGGTCGACTCAATACACCCCATTTCGCCTTCAAAACACCAAAAGCCCGTTCAACGTCTTTTCTTGCCGCCTCATGTTGCCTCTTGAATTTCTTTTGGTCTACTTCGTGAGGGTAAGGGATCGACTTCACAAACACGGACCACGAAGGGTAGATTCCATCCACGAGCAAATAACCACGTTTGTATAAATGGTTGTTAACGTAAAATGGACATTTTGGCGCGGTTCCATTTCGTTCCGTTAAAAATAACGGAGATTGTTGTAGAACATTGATATCGTTTTGAGAACCCGGTGGACCGGCAAAAGCATGCCAAAACCATAAGTCTTGACGTTCAATATATCTCCTTCGGTTAGATGTGCCCGTGTCTTGAAGTTCGGCTTCTTCGATGAGATTTTGAAAAAAAAGAATGCTACTATCGGATAAATCGTCGCTACTCATGGGTGGGAACCATAACGGGAGTTCATCTGCCATTTTGTTTTGTAAATGTTTGGGAAGAATTTATGGTATTTTTTGGTTTGGTTGGGTATATATTTGAAGGTATTTGGTTAGAGTTTGGTTTGATATTTATAGTTTAATATTTTAAAGAAATTTTTTTTTATTTGAACGGTAATATTACCGTTAATACCTGGCCCACCTTTCAAAATCATTCTTTCCCGACAAGGTAACCTGTCCCCGATTGCTTTGCTTTGCCGCGTCGCCAAAAGATCGGCGCCGGTGTTTGCCGATCGGCAAACTGGTTTGCCGCCCGTTGCCGAGTCCCAGACCGTACACCCTAAGGGGAGAAACATTCAATGATCAAATAAAATAACTTGAAAAATGTCAATATCGACATTATGTTTTCCCTTCATTTCCGCGAGAAGCCATGTGAGTTGCATCAAATGATTATTAATTCAAATGGACTAATACTACTTTTTTATTGTTGTAAGATTCTTCAAATATATTGATAGAAAAATATAAGTTACCAAACAGTTTAAATGACACAAAAAGATATATGTCATACCAAATGATCAATCGTAATGTATTGTTAATTGTTGTTTCTAGCTGATGATGAGCTGATTCAAGAGCTTGTGGATTTTTATATAAACCAGCTTGATAACGGAAAACATGAAAGAAATACCTCATACTTTAAATTCGCATAACTTGGGCTACGACTGGAGTTTAGGGGACCCATAAGCAGGCGACAAAAAGGTCTCAACGAGCCGGATCAAGTGGCAAATCCCAACGGTAAACCCTTTTTTATCTTAGAGTTAACTGCCATTTTCGTCCCTGTGGTTTGGTCACTTTGGCCATTTCAGTCCATTTTTCAAAAATGCGCCATTTTCGTCCCCCACATTCTGGAAAGGTGCCATTTCAGTCCAAAAATCATAACCCAGTTAAGTCAGTTAGTAAATAAGGACTGATTGTGTAAATTTGTAACATAAAGGACCATTTAAGTAAATATTAAACACCACCACCACTAGCCCTGCCACCACCACCACTCCGCTGCCACCACCACCACCGCCACCGCCACCACAGCCCTGCCACCGCCACCACTCCGCTGCCACCACCACCACTCCGCTAACGGCTGGAACAGCTGGAACGACCGGAACAAGAAAAACGAACCGTTAACGGCTGGAACGACATTGTGAGGATTGGCAGAGAATCAATCATCATCAAATTCCACAATATACCCTCATCCGTTTCTCTCTCCCTAACCTCTCTCACCCTCTCATTCCTCTCCGTTAAACCTGCAACACCTCCGTTCACCCTCTCTTCTTTTCCGATCAAGTTTCCGACAGCCGCATACCTCTCCATTCTCTCCGACATCGCTCCACTCCGGCCGATTAGACGGCAGCTCGCACCTCCGCAAACCGGAACTCCGTTTCAGCTTCATTTACTCAGCACGCACACTAATCCGACTCCGGAATCCAGGTTAGATTACACGTGGTTTAAGTTCGGCTGTTAAACAATCTTCTCGAAACTTGTCAGCTTAAACCACTTATCGTTAACAATACACCTTGTTTACATCTGTTCTCATAATGAATGTTTAATTTCCGCTGAATGGACCTTGATTGACTGTGTACGTGATAAATGATAAGCATGATGAACCCTGTTAGTATGTTTTAGATGATAATGATAATATATGATGCTGGGTCTTCGTAAACGTACAACTGGCCATGCCCAGGGTACAACCTGGTTAAGAATATTTGAATGTTTAAATATGGAAATGATGATTTTGATATTCTCTGGGTTGTGTTTTGTATTATGATGATTGATGATAGATGACGATAAGTAGTTGAGGGTGATAATATGGTTGTCTGATAATCAAACCAGGAAAGGAATGCATGAATGAATAACTGGGTTTTCTTTTGTTGAAATGGATTAGAGATGATTTTTGTTAAATGATGCTAAGTGATGTCCATGTTCACTAATTGTTTCAAGTGATGATGATGATAACAGATGATGACGATGATGACGTTGATGGTGGTGGTGGCAGTGGTGGCAGTGGCTGTGGTGACGGTGTGGCTGTGGTGGCGGTGGCAGCGGAGCGGTGGTGGTGGTGGCAGCGGAGCGGTGGTGGTGGTGGTGGTGGCAGCGGAGTGGTGGTGGTGGCGGTGGCAGCGGAGTGGTGGTGGTGGCAGGGCTAGTGGTGGTGGTGTTAACTGCCATTTCAGTCCATTTTTCAAATTTACACAATTAGTCCTTTATGTTACAAATTTACACAATCAGTCCTTATTTAACAACTGACTTAACTGGGTTATGATTTTTGGACTGAAATGGCACCTTTCCAGAACGTGGGGGACGAAAATGGCGCATTTTTGAGAAATGGACTGAAATGGCCAAAGTGACCAAACCACAGGGACGAAAATGGCAGTTAACTCTTTATCTTAAAACACATAAATATTTGAGGGTGGAGATATAATAGGAAGTTTATTTGGCTAAGAAGGCTAGGAAGTGATCTTGACCATCCATTTAGTTAATCAAGGGCTAAGATTAAATGATGGAAATTGAAGGGAAGAAAAGAAGCGCGTGAGTTTGTTTAGGGGTATTCAAGTCAATGCAAGGCAATAGTTTCTCTCTCCTCCAATTCCCCCCATTTTTAAACGTTAATAACTCTTTCATACGACATTATTTTTTTATAAAAATTGCACAAAAAAAACGAGCGTTTTTTTATCTTTAAAACAAGTATACTATTGCTATATTTTCAAAAAAAAAAAAAAAAATTAAAAACCCAGTTGCGTAAAACGCAATAGAAAAACCCTCAGATACGTAAAACGCAATGAAAAAAAAACCTAAAAAATGACATTTTTCTAAAACGCAATGCACAAAAAACACAAAGAAATGTCTTATTTGTAAAACGCAATGGCCAGAAAACACAAAGAAATGTCTTAATTCTAAAACGCAATAGCCTAAAAACTCAAAAGAAAATGTACTTTCTAAAACGCAATGGACTAAAAACACATAAAAATGTGTTTTACCTAAAACGCAATGCACAAAAAACACATACAAATGTCTTATTTGTAAAACGCAACGGCCGGAAAACACAAAGAAATGTCTTATTTCTAAAACGCAATAGCCTAAAAACTCAAAAGAAAATGTACTTTCTAAAACGCAATGGACTAAAAACACATAAAAATGTGTTTTACCTAAAACGCAATGCACAAAAACACATACAAATGTCTTATTTCTAAAATGCAATGGCCAGAAAACACTTAAAATGTCTGTTTTCTAAAACGCAATGAACTGAAAACACATAAAAAAGTGTTTTTTACCTAAAACGCAATGCACCAAAAACACAAAAAATGTCTTATTTGTAAAACGTAATAGCCAGAAAACACTTAAAAATGTCTCATTCTAAAACGCAATTGCCTAAAAAACAAAAGAAAGTGTTCTCTGTAAAACGCAATGGACTGAAAACACCTAAAAAAGTGTTTTACGTAAAACGCAATGCACCAAAAACACTTCAAGAATGTGTTTTTCTAAAACGCAATGGCCAGAAAACACATAAAAATGTTTTAGTTCTAAAACGCAATTGCCTAATAACACCAAAGAAAGTGTTCTCTCTAAAACGCATTGAACCATGACAATAGTTTTGTCTGTGCTGTGAATTGTCTGTGATGTGAACTGTCTGAACCAATGCAGTTTACGAATGCAGTTTCCAGAAAATTAATTTTTCTGATGCATTTTTATTACAGCTCAACCCCAGCCAGGGGCTCTGCCCCTTGGACCCCGCCTGGGGCTGCCGCCCCTGGGACCCCGCTACCAGGGGCGTTGCCCCCGGACCCCACCAAGATCGTAAAACGCAATGACTAAATCAAAAACCCAGATCGTAAAAATGAAATTAAAGAATTTCTTACATGGATCGAAGTGATTTCTTCAACAATTGACGAATTTTGAATGATTGAAACACTTATCAGCGCTCGAATCGAACGGATCGAGTGATTATCTTCAAAATCACCGGAAAAAAACGAGATTTTGTATGAAATTAAACTGGGTTTTCTTCAAAAAAGCTGAAGAACACGTTGATCGGTTGTTTTAATCATTGATTGGTGATGAAAATCGCACTATAATGTAGTGATTATTGAGATAGAAAGTGAAGAAATGGTTGAAGATGGTGGGTTTTGAAAATGGTGGGTTTTGAAGTTACTGGGTTTTGAAAAGCAAGAAGAAAGGGTTGGATTGACTAAAATATTCTTTTTCTTTATTTTAAATGTTGTCACATGTCCTAATCATATTGCTTCCTACACTTTCTAGCCAAAATAAACTTCCTATTTGATCTTTTCCCAATATTTGATTAGCATAATTTATGTTTATATTAATGGTATTAGTCTGAATAAATCCCAGTCAATTTGTAATCTTCGAAAACTTGGCAAACCTACCAAATTTAGAAACTTCTTATAAAATGGCACCTATTGTATTTGGTTTAATCATTTAGAAATTTATCCATTTTTCTTTTAGAATATTTTCTTATTTATTTGCTTCCGCTCGTCATTAGCCAAACATATATTTCATATTTTATTTTATGAATCCGATGCGTATAAAATGTCTTATAGGCTAAAAGTTAACTATGTAACAAAAATATATAATAATTTACTGATGCAAGGATTCAACAAGTATGATATAGACTACTCAAATGATCAGGCGATGATTCGATTCACGAATCAGGGTCACTCGGTACACTTCCTTATGTGTTATGGTAGTAGTTGTGATAGTATAGACTGCTCACCTTTATTATGTGTAGGGGTTGTGTAATGGACTAATGGCGTGATAGTATGGCGTGATAGTATAGACTGCTCACCTTTATTATGTGTAGTGACTGTGTAATGGACTAATGGCAGTTGTGATAGTATATTAGTATAGACTGCTCACCTTCATTATGTGGAGTGGCAGTGGTGATGATATGAATCACAATTCACGAATCAAGGTGACTTGGTAAACTTTGGTGAAGTTGTACGTGAAGATAAATTGTTGACCGGCGAATGTGTTCAACAAAATGTTTTGAATTGTGAAGCTTCAACCATGTAATGGGTGTGCTCTAAGAATCCCAATTTAAGGAGAGTGGATGTTCGCAACACCTCAAAATGAGATAATAAGAAGGGTGAACTCCTTTTATAATTACAAAAAGTGTTGAGAAACCGGTATAAAAGAATGTATGTATTTTGAATAAAGTAAAAGATAGCAATAAAAATTAAGTAGCATATATAAGTTGTGTGGATTGGGTAAAACAAATTAAGCTGTGAATGTGCAAAAAATGTGTATTTGACCAAAGTTAAAATTTGGACTTTCGATAAGAAAAATAGAAATGAAGTCAAAAGAGGGGTAAGATAGTTATTTAATCAACTTAAACTATTAAGGTTTACTTCACTCTTGTAAGAATGTGTAGCCGTGTAGGTATTTAGGATGTAAAATTGTTAAGTTTCATCTCTGGTAAGACTATTTGGAGTGGAAGAGGTGTTGCCCAAAAACCACGGTATGGTGAGACGGGATGGAGGGGTTTGAACTCTCTCTCCCTCTAAGACCATTCACCATCATTCGCATCATTTTCACTTCTGCCCTCACATCAGTAAAGAATCCCCCCCCCCCCCCCCCACACACACACACACATGCCACTCCACGGGGCGGTGTGTCCAGCGTGGGTGGCCCTCACACGCCCTCCACTCCGCATAGTCTAAGAGCATACACTCATATTATTTAGAATTAACTTGTTGCTATATCATTAGTTGTTACTGTGGGGTAACTCATTTAGGGAATGACCATCACCCACAAATTAGTATGTGCAACGTCATACTCCAGGTGAATGACCATCACTCACAAAAGACAAAAAGTCTCATTAAAGTCCCGACTTCGGACTTAGTAGACTGGTGGACTTAAAGACACTATGCGAGAAACACCGAACCATAAGGTCCGGACACCGGATTACAAAAGGTAGGCACCCAATCTAGGAATAATAAAGAAAGTCCGGCTTCCGAAGTGAAACCGCATATCGGCCGATATCATGACCGGGCCGGGTAATGTCATCTAAATCTGAGGGTATAAATGCCCAGATCCAAGTACATTTGAAGTACATTTTTCTAACTACTCGGCTTTATTTTCTCTCTCTACTTTCTCTCTTCACAAAAATACTAATCCCCACATGGGAGGGTGGTCAAAGAATGACCGTCCCATCTCTACAGCAAGCGTAACAATTTCTTTATATGCAGTCCTCACCCTTTTTACATATTCAACCAGCTAGATATTCCGCAATTCTGGTTTTTGTATCTTCAATATATGCATTAAATACTTTGAATAAAAAAGAAACATCTTTAATAGTTATAACACCACATATAAATATGGTTTTGACTTTTCTTTTTGATCAGTCTTATTCTTGTCACATGGAGTCCTACTTGTCTGAAATGATAACAAAAACTTTATTGCAGATGGTTATATCTAAGGAACTTATTTCCACACTAAACGGCTTAAGCAAGACCATTGGTGCTTACACGATAAAGTAATTTGGCCAATTTAAAGGTGGATGTGTCTAATGCTTTTGTTAGCACACCTGTCAGCTGATCTTTAGTTGGAACATGTAAAAAGTATAGGGGACTAAAGTTGTAAATAATAAAGTGTTGTGTTAAATTACAAAAGATAAAAAACTTTAAGTTAAAAGTAAAAATTTCAAATGGGTTAAAATGTAAAAGATAAATAAGTGGATGCAACGTGACATCCACTTATTCGCCAACAACCAATATTCACCAATTGTTGGTAAAAACTATTCCCCGCCATCTTTTATGTACCTTAGGGTTAAAAGTAAAAAATAATTTTTTTTTTTTGAAAAACACTCAAAGCACAATGTACAAGTGATGATGCACAAAAAAGTTGCAAAGTTATATATGGTTGCAACAATTTTGTGCATAAAGAGGTTGTACTTATGGCTTAGGGTAGTTTTAAAAAAAAAAAAAAATACAATTTTCACTTTTAACCTAAAGGTTTTATTCTTTGAATTTCAACCCCAATGACTTTTTAACTTTTTATCCAAAGTTTTTCATCTTTTGCGATTCAACCCCAATACTTTTTTATTTTCAATTTGGTCCCTCATACCTTTCATCTCTCGCAAGTTTTTCGTTTTACGCTTCGTTCTAAATTTTGTGAGTCAACACGCCGCAACGTGCGTGTGGGGTTTAACGTTTTTCGTCTGTTTTTTCCCGTTTAACAATATTTTTCTCCGTTTGACAAGTTCTTCGCAACGTGCGTGTGTGACACTCTAGGTTTTCCCGAGCAACCTTCTTGTATTAGCATTGTGTGTACATATATTATTAAATGAAAGTTTGTGATTTATCTTGATGTGCTATGTGATCCTTGTATTAAGTTATGTGTGTGTAGTATATATATATATATATATGTGTGTATATATGTGTGTATGTATGTACTGGTGAACCGAAACCACAAGGACCCGACCCGAGACCACGCGGTCTCGAGTGGACCAAACCAGTTGGGCCGTTGGGCCGCACCCCTCCTTGAGCCCACTCGGAATCCCTTTAGGGTGCACCACTCGAAATGGGTATAAAACCTCCATAAGGCTAGCCGACTTTCCCCTTTGGTGCATTAGCAATCATCATTTCAAATCCCAAACATTCCATTCTCTTATCCTCTCTCTCACCTCATTCACTTTCTCTCACTAAAAACCCTAAAACACCACCATAATCTTCCTCCTCTCTACTCGGAAAGCTCTCGGATCAGCTTGTGTTCTCCACTCGAGGATCATCGGACATCAAACCTACTCACTTCTACACTCTAGATCCTTAGCCGGTTAGTGTCTCTTTGGAAACACATGTAAATGCATGATAAAAATGTGGATTTAGTGATAATATGCATTGTGACTATTGTTTAAGTATGATGAAAGTGTTTGTGTGAATTAATGGGTTCTTGTTTGTTAATGATACATGCTTGGTTCGATTATCTAAGATGAGCATGACCTCATTTGTGAAAAGTGTGAACCTTTGTAGGATAATATGTTGATGAGATGTCTTGAATGATAAAAGAATGATAGTTTAGGATTGTCTATGACCATCCGATTTATGCTAGATCTTATGGAACAAATGTCTTGTTTGATGATGGTTTACAAGATTTGCCTTGATATCCCGATTATGTGTTATGATTCTTGAATGCATGATTAAGTGTAGGATGAACATGTTGATTGAATATAAAAACTTGAATGATGAACTGTTTGAAGATCATGAAAAATATTTGAAATGGTGGTGTTTGATCCGTTTTGATTAGGATTTAGACAAGGGAACATGTTTGTGTATTTTGATTGGTTAGTACATAAGATCATGAATATGCAATTCTATTGGTTAGTACAAAAAGCTGGCACATGTTCTAGAAGGATCTCCTCATCAGACATACGGGTCTAGACCCCCGGTTTCGACTCGAGACCATTAAGCTACGATTCGAGACCAAAGAGCAGGCATCAAGGACTCGAGACCAGTAAGATCTCGACTCGAGACCTCCTGATCTCGACTCGAGACTGAACTCGAGACCTTCAAGGTTGCGACTCATGCATGCATCACTCAAGACCTCCTGTTGGCAACCCGAGACCCCTTGGTTGCGACTCGAGACCGCATGTTCTTGAGTCGAGACCACCTGGTCTCGACTGGGCTGTCCGACTCAGTTATTGGGCCACCATATGTGACAACGTGTTTTTTGGCTTTGTATCTGTGCTAACTGTTGCTATGTGCTGTTATGATCAACTGTTTAAGGATTAGAACAGGCCCAATAACTTAAAGGATAACTATATGTTATGCATGCTATGTGTTAGTTATGTGTAGAATATACGTGACTTCTCTGTACCCAAACCTGACCCATACTGGTAACCATGTTAGGACGTGGTGACCAGCGTGCTTGACCAAGTAAACTAGTCTGCCGAGCAACCCAAGGTGAGTTCACAACTTTTAAAGCATGTGTTCCCGGTGGTTGGGAAACGGAACTTAAAACAACGCTATCCCCTTGTGAGGGATACAAACCTACTTTTCTCCCCTTATGCGGGACCCTTAGTTAATTACTATTTATATTGGATGCAACAAGCAATACTAAACGAAACTCTATCACTCAAGTCCCTACTACTTAATACCGATTAGTCGCCGGGGCCAGGCGAACGGGTTATTAGTTGATAGCGCTATTTAGGTCTCACCAGCCTCACACCGTGCCCGCGTATGGGATCGGGAGTGAACTAATAGACTCTGGCAAATCGTCAATGATGATAGAACATTGACAAACGGGGCACTCTACGGAAACGTACGGTCGCATAGTATTCGGTATTGTAAACAGTTTAGTAGCTTACTTTTGGGGTAGCTCCCCATGGCATGGTATAAATGAGTAAATTAACTGTTGAAACAAGTTTTTGGAATTAAAAACTGGGCAAACTCGTGAACTCGCCAACATTATGTTGATACCCTACTGCATGCTTTGCAGGTACTCAGTGACTCAGGAGCTTGCAACTTTGGGGATGTGTAGTGGTCGTCTTAACCCGTGTGTTGGGTTCTATAATAAACTTGAACTATGAACCTTGTCTTAAACTGTTTTACCCTTTGCTTCCGCTACTTACTTGAACTGTTATTTGAACTTAAAACTTTTGAACTTTAACTATGGTATTCACTAACCCTTATGGTTGGTGAACATTCTTGTTATTATTTAATGCTCAGTATAATTGGTGGCTGGATCCTGGTCAGTCACATGCCCCGCGGTAGTACTCCGCATGTGGATTTTGGTGGTGTGACAGATTGGTATCAGAGCCATTGGTTATAGTGAACTCGGTTTTAAAAAGAAGAAAAGTTTTTTTTTTTTAAGAAAAACCAGACTATAACCCGTGACTCGTGACGACACTACACTCCAAGTGCAAGACTCAACGTATTAGACCTCATGGCTTGGACTTGTGTTTACTTGCTTGTTTACTTTATGTCTATGCTCTACTATACGTACTAGTGTGCCTAATTAGATAGATACATCTCCCTCTTCTATCTCATTCTCGCTATGCTACGACATCGCACTCATATTATGTTTTCTGGTTGTGAAGACAATGAGCGGACGCGGAAGAGGAAACGTTAACATGACTCAGGCTCAGTTCACTAACCTGATCAATACGGTGGCTGCAGCTTTGGCAGCTCACCTTGTAGGTAAACTCGTTATTTTAGGATGTATAGATCCTACCCCCGCATCGTCTTTTCACCTCTAAACCTATTCGCTTCGCTTCTCACGACAGGTCAGCCTGCACCTGCGCAACCACGTGTTTGTACTTTCAAAACCTTCATGGATTGCAAGCCACTCCCTTTCAATGGCACTGAGGGTGCCATAGGCCTTCTGCACTGGATTGAGAAGGCCGAAGCTATTTTTGCTGTCTGTGAGTGTCTCCCTGCTAATTGGGTGAAGTTTGCTACTGGTACGCTTGAAGGAAACGTGCTTTCATGGTGGAAAGCGCAGATTCAGATGCTTGGTTTGGAAACTGCTAATGCTACTGCCTGGGAAGATTTCAAGAATATGATCAAGGAAGAGTACTGTCACAGGGATGACATCCACAAGCTCGAAAACGAGTACTTCGAGCTTAAGATGCTTGGATCAGAGATTGAGACCTACACCAAGCAGTCCAACGACTACGCTGCTCTCTGTCCAAACATGTCTCGACCTGCTTATCGAAGGATCGAACTGTACATCAAGGGTTTGGTTCCAGAAATACAGAGCTTGGTCACTTCAGCTAACCTCACTACCATTCAGCCAATCATTCGTCTTGTTCACAAACTCACTGATCAGGCTGTGGAACAGGGCAAGCTGCCCAAAAGGATCAGTGCTACTACTGGAACTTCTAGTGATAAAAAACGTAAGTGGGATGGAAATCAGGGTAAGGATGCTAACCCCACTCAGGCCCCAACGCAGCACAGGAAAACTGAAAACAACAAGGGCCCTCAGCAACAGGGTGGCTACCGAGGAAACCACCCCAAGTGTAACAAGTGTAACCGACACCAAAGTGGGCCATGTGGCAAAAGTCAGTGTCAGCGATGCAACAAGATGGGGCATGCAGCCAAAGACTGCAGAAGCCAGCTTCCTGCTAGGCAGAATCCGCAACAACCACAGCAACAGCAGCAGCAAGGGAACAACCGTGGATCCTTCAAATGTGGGGCAACGGGGCACATGCGAAGGGATTGCCCTGAACTGAACCAAAACCGCAATAACAACCAGGGCGCTGGAAACAACGATCAAAACAACAACAATGCTGGAAATGGTGCAAGAGGGAGGGCTTTTGTGATTGGAGCAGGAGAAGCTAGGAATGATCCCAACGTCGTAGCGGGTAAGTTCCTACTTGATGATCGTTACGTTACGTTACGTTACGTTATTGTATTGTTTGATTCTGGAGCCGATGCTAGCTATGTATCCCTACGTATTAGTAAGAAGCTTAAGCGTACGCCTACGATATTAAGTTCTAAGCATACCGTCGAGTTAGCAAATGGTAGAAACATAGAGGCCTCACACGTGATAAGTAACTACAAACTAGTATTGTCTGGTCAGACCTTTAGCATCGATCTTTTCCCTATCATTCTTGGAAGCTTCGACGTCGTCATTGATATGGATTGGTTATCCAAACATCGGGCTGAAATCCTCTGTCAAGAGAAAATGGTTCGTATTCCCCGTCCCTCTGGCAAACCCCTCATCGTGCAAGGTGACAAAGGCGGAGAAGTCATAGGCATCATCTCGTTCTTAAAAGCCCAGAAGTGTTTACGAAAGGTGTCACACCCCGATTTCCACGTGTCACCGGTGGGCCCGGTGGGGAGTATCGTGACGTAGTTGATAACATCATAGTCAAACAACACAATATATAAATGCACAGCGGAAGCAAAAGATAATATTATTACAATCCGAATATAAAGTAATATCAGAGTATTACAACGGAAAGTAAAGGATCCACAGGCGGATCTTTAAATCATAAACTTTGTTCAACAGACTTTAGACGCCTAGGACTTGCAAGATTCCTTATTAACGTCCTGAGCAGCTTCCAGCCTATTACGTACTTGTACCTGTCACTTAGACTTTTGAAAATACGTCAGTTTTCACTGGTAAATACACTCAACCGACTCATTTGAAAAGAGTTTAAGAAAATTGATTTAGATGCACTAGGCACAAAATATTTTGACACTTTGATTAAAATGCACAAGGCAAGATTAATCTTTTATACTTGGGACAAACTATATCTCATGTTATCAGTTTTACATAACTTGCTCTACATGTGGGGCCCGAATCTATGCCGGTTCAAGATTAACCGACACACCACTATTCCCTTATTGGGAATCCCTTATTGGGTATAAATAATTAATTAGCATATAGCATCTGTCAGGTGTATGCCTACACCCCGTGCTTAAGTCGTGGCCATTTCAATTGAATGAGTCAAGGATATCCAGGACACGGTCGCATTAATCCCCAATGTTTCAGTCAAGCAATACGAATTAAAAACAGGTTATTTGGATTTCCCGACTCATTGGTCTTCGAATCCCATACCTGACCATGCGGTATTTATATTACCGTATCCCAAGCCCGTAATAGGGAAAATAAGTTAAGAGTATTTACCTGAGCTAGCTCCTGTCTTAAATAGTAAGAATTATAATAACTCAGCCGTATTCACTTAAGTAAGCGTAGGTACAATTTACCGGAAGGCTCTAGTCTGGAAAGATGGTATAAATAACCAATTAGAATGCTAACGGGTCTTTAATTAAGTCTAAGCTTAGACCGGTTAGTCTTAAGGAAATATACGGTTCAAACGCATGATTAAGCGAAGACCGGAATAGAATGTGTTTTAGACCCGACAAGTTTGGAGACTTGTATAATATGGGTATTTCGTACACATTCTGGATTTTTGAAATAAAATGATAAGGTTAAACCCGTTTCGGTTATTTGATGAAACTAGCCTCGTAAGCTTAACCGTACGCTTATAAGCGAAGCCGGGTAACCGGATGAGTTATACACAAGTTTCATATGCCTATATGTTTAAAATATGTTAAGATATCAACAAGTATGCCCGTTATAGTTTTAAAACCGGATTAAGCCTCAAAAGGGCAATTTGGTCATTTTACGAAGCATAAAGAGAGCTAGTGGATAAACGGATGTCATGGTCATTATGTTTTTGTAAAAATACTTTATTTATGATGTTATATCAGTAGGGTGTCGAAAATATGTGTGGTTTATAGTTTAAAACCAAACTATGCCCCGAAAGGGCATTTTGGTAATTTCACACATAGTTTGGTGACTTATTTGGAAATCTGAGTTTGGGTCAGGTACCTACTGAATTTACATTTAAAATATGTTTAATAATCAGTAGGTATCGAGTTTTATTTCATAGATATAGTATTAAACCATGCTATGCGCCGAAAAGGCGTAAAAGTCGGTAAATGACGATCTAGATGAGGTTTAAGGTTAAGTATATGTTATGAACAGATTTGTAAGGTTAAAATAAGTTATTTATTAGTTCATAACAGTAGGCAAAAGATTTAGTTATGAAAATGTACTAAAATTTATTTTAAGCCTCATAAGGGTATTTTCGTCATTTATCGAATACACGCAACGCATGTATGGAAACTCAGTTCGAATCTGATTTAATATTTAAAAATTTTATAAATATCATATAACATCAGTGAATAAGGAGTTTTGCCATAAAGATCATGTTTATACCATTCTATATGCCGAAAGGGCATTTCGGTCATTTTAAGAATACAAGAATGGTTCTTTACGCAAAACTCAATTCACGACCAGGTCTTGACATCAAAATAAATTTGAAGTATTGTTAGATCAGTTTATAAACCACATGCATGCTCATATTTAATAAAAATT
Source organism: Helianthus tuberosus (assembly GCA_030545235.1). Taxonomy (NCBI): domain Eukaryota; kingdom Viridiplantae; phylum Streptophyta; class Magnoliopsida; order Asterales; family Asteraceae; genus Helianthus; species Helianthus tuberosus. Next base: position 40,018,207 of record CM060425.1, on the reverse strand, counting down.
CTCATTTTAACATAAAAGGGCATTTTATGCATTTTAGCGAAACTTGTGTTAAATCTCAGATTTTGAACATGATCTTGTAGTATGACCACAGGGGGTTATACTACATAATATAAGGATCATAATATGGCTTTGATTCAGCCCTTAAAGTTATTAGATCGGTTCAGATTTGAAAGTCAAGGGTTTGGTCAAACTGTTAGACTTTTTGAGTCAAACAAGCGATTACACCAAAGTGATTAGTTTGACATGTTCTTGTAACAATTACCAAGTTATTTAGGTGACAAAACATGATCTATAACCTCTGTTATATCAGATTTGATTAAAATAAGAATCTACCCAGTTTGACTTTTCTTGTTACTAGCTTTGACTTAACAAATGAACATGCAATTGTAGAAACCAATAAGCATGATTTTGATGGATCATTACTAGCATTAATATCATCAATTAACAAGATTCAATTGGGCTTAGAACTGATCAATTCGTGATCAATTCTGGAAGTCAAACAAAAGTCAAATCATAGTGTTCTTGGCTAAATTAAACTATGAACAAGAATCAAATCATGAAGGAGCACTTACAATCACTGATTGAATGATCAAAGAACACCAGAAAGATCCAGGAGGGTTGTGCAAATCGGATTAGAACCTACTTGGGTGTTTGAAGGTTGCAAAAATTTATAAAAATGAAGGTTATGTGGTTTTCTATAGGATTTTTGGACGAATCGGATCATAACAGGTGTCGGGTGGTTTAAACATACTATGGGTAAGCCCCTAGTATTGATTTAAGTGGTTTGGGAATCAGATTGGACGTGATGACAGCCAGAAACAGCCTGTTATAAGCTGTTTGCACGTCTGTACAGGCCATGCGGCCCGCGTATGGAAACACAGCAGCCTAAAGCGGGCCGCCTGACAGTTCTTTAACAGCAACAACTTTAATAAATTGCAGAAATGGTCCCTGTCAGCCCCTAATGTCATTTCAAGCACGTTCAAGGCCCGTTAACCACATATAAAGGCTCTAACATGAAGTTTAAACATAGAAGACATGAAACATGTTCAAAAACATGTCGGATGTCGGTCCGTTTGGCCGTACGGTCACGTTATGTGTCGAATTACGACGAAACACGAACGGACGCGAAAAACGACCCAAACGACGCGACGAAGGGAAATTTATCAAGGCGATTACTAAAATAAAATATTTTAGTGCTTACATAAATTTTTGGGTGTCCGGGGATGTTCAGAATGTGAGATATGCGCGAAAATGCAAACTTGTGCACTTTTTGACACTTTTAGTCCCTGAATGACATAAAAGTTTATTCTTGCGCACCGAACACCTCTAACCCTATATCTAAGCTATAGAAAGAATAAATAGGGTATGTTTAACTTATGGACACATTCCGGAAGGTCCGTTACCATACGGTTTGACCTCCTTTTGCAGTTTGACGCAATTAGTCCCTTAACTGCGCAAAGTAGCGTAAAATGTTGTTTAATGATATATAAGCCTTCCATGGCCCAAAATAATCATTATCAAGCATACATTTAAATATTACTACGCTCTCGTTCGCCTAGATGGTCACCGAAGGGCGTAGATTCAAAAGTTTGACGCTTTAGGTCCCTCTATTGCGCAAATTTGCACATCTCACCATTTAATAGCATTGAAACCTTATCTAATTTATATTAGGCATTCTTGGAAGTATTATTAAACATCACGATGCTTCGGGTTCGCTAAAAGGTCATTCAGAGGTTTAAATAAACATATTGACACTTTTAGTCCCTCTAACTTGCAAAGTTGCGCTTAACTTTACTTATAGGCATAAAAACTTTAGATGTCCATTATTTGGCATTCCCGAGAGTATAATTAAATATTATTGAGCCCCCGGTTTGTTAGAAGGTCACTCAGAGGTAAGAATTAACATGTTGACGCTTTTAACCCTTTATTGCGCAAATTTTCAATTAATCACGCAAACGGCTATACTTGATTAACAAGTGGCTCATTTGTGAATATAAAACCATAAAAGGTTATTTAGAAACTTATTTTAGTTATGATAATACTTCCAGTCCTTTCATAATCAAAGTTTTTGATTTTTCGAAAAATTAATCCCTTAAATTCCACGTTGGACTTTATTAGGGTTTATTACACGTGTCAATACATCATTGGACGTGATTTTACGAGGTGTTACATCCTCACCCCCTTAAAAGAAATCTCGACCTCGAGATTTGCTAAAATGCTGGAAGTACTTTTTGTCACATGACGGACTTAACTTCTATAGCATATTTGGAGTCTCTCCAAGCTCCCAAAGTGACCTTTATATTTGGTACATGTATCCTTTTGGAGCTTCTTAACCTGTCGATCCTTAATCGATATAGGTTGCTCATCATATCATAAATCTGTACATCAATATGTGATAATGCTTCTTGACTTATTGGTGAAACACATCCTAAAATCATTAGTGTATAATGCATTGTATGCTCCGCCAAGCTCCTTAAATAGGTTTTAGCTTATAAGCTATTTGATCTTGTCACATTCGATTCCTTCGAATGATTTTATATATTCAGAGCTCAACTAGCCTAATAATTAACAAATTGGCACACCCTTCTAGGGTGATATCTTTGTTGAACTTTATTCCTTAACAAGAGCTTAGGAGGTCTGTTACTCTCATTAATCCTTGACTTTTCTGCCGAACATTGGCAACTTACAGATGATTATGAATTTGTATGATCTTATTTTGTTGTTTCCAAGACAACTTTTAGATCCTGCTAATTGGACTTACAAATCTTCTGTTTACTAATAGATGTTTAACATTCCATCTCTACAAGGTCTTCAAAGGAGTAGCCTTGACACTTATATAACAATTATTATAGAAATACTGATCTTAAGGTGAGATGGTTATTCCAACCACTGCTTAAAGCTAATCTTATGGAATAGCTAATCCTTACAGTTAGTCGAACAAGTCGACGTTCCTGGGTAGCTGATAACGATTCTTAATTGTTGCCTAATCAGAGTTGCGGTAATCATTGCATAAGCAAGATGATCCGTCTTTCTTATTTATATATATCAGAGTTTTTAGAACTTCGAATCTTGGCTTTACGAAATCTTCTCTAAAAATTTTTCGATTATGCTCTTAGTCCTTTCTATTCCGTTGATACTAACAGATATGAGGCTTTTACAATAACTGCAGCCCTAAGCGAGATGTTTGTCCTAACATTCACTTGCCTCATAGGAGGTAAACATGGTAGTTCTTATAAAGAAGGTAATTATGTCACACAAAGATGTCAGAGATTTCCGTATTCTCAGGCTTTGGCTCATCTATCGATGTCGGTGTCAGATAAATGACACATTCATTTTACAGCTGCAAGGATGCCCTAAGTAGAAATACTTATAAGGACATTTTATATTGGATATCTTCTTTGAATACTACTAGTCGACTTTAGTACAATATGATTATTGGGATATCTTAGGGGTTCCATGTATTAAGCCTCCATGCTGATCAGACATGGAAATAATCTATGGAACACACTAAAATACGCCAATCCTCATATGACACTTTTATCAACATAGTTTGGCATTCGCAGGCGATAGAAAAACAATGAAAAGAATGATGAGATAAAATAAAATAATATATATAGTCGTACTCTTTCTGGGGAAGAGTACTCCAGATTCTTATGAAAGGATTATCTCCGAGGATGGGAGAGAGGTCATTAGAGCTTCCATTGGTAAATTATACCCCATTTTTAATATCCGTAGTTCTTATGAACGTAACCAAAAGTTTGTTAATCTTATGGTTTACTAAAGGTTTATTATCCCTTATATTAACGTAAAATACTAAGCAGATACGATTGATGCTGAAAGGTAAGGACGTACCTCATTATTGATATGCACTATCACTGGCATTCAACTTAGTAGTTTAGGCGTTTCCTTTCTTATTCATCCCATACTTAGCTGTTCCTTCCTTGGCAGCCTCCGGGCAATTAGTACTGATGTGGCCCTTTTCGCCACATCTGAAACAGCTTGCATTCTTTATGTCCCTACATTCGTGGGACTGGTGGCCAGTTCTTTTGCAGATGCCACATTGCTTTATCTTTTGATTTGATCGACACTGTCCCCAGTGTCTTCTTTTGCAGGTTTTGCATGTAGGCTTTTTATTGGAATTCTGTTGGTTATTGTTGAACTCAGATTTGTTCTTCTTTGGATTCTGGGAGTTATCCTCCTCCCTTTTACGCTTCCCATCTTCAGAGGACTTGGCAGTCTTGTTTCTAACCACATCGAGTGTGAGAGACAACGACAGATCTGCAGTTGACCTGAATGTAGTAGGTCTCGATGCTTTCACACTTGCCTTTATTTCTGGGGCTAGACCCTCAATAAAGCGAGCTATTCGCTTTGGTTCCGGTGTGATCAAATAAGGAACCAATCGGGACTTGGTATTGAAACTTGTAAGGTATGCTTGGCAATCTAAGTTCTCCATGACTAATGACAAGAATTCAGTCTCGATCTTCTCAACTTCATGTTGGGGACAGTAATTTTCTCTGATAAGAGCATCGAACTGATCCCAAGTCATGTTGTATAAAGGGATCTTCCCGGTGGCTTGAATCAATGATCTCCACCAAGCTAAGGCCTCACCCTTAAATGATTGCGACACAAACTTGACCACATCCCTCTCAGCGCATCCGCTGATATCCACAACTGTATCCATCTCATCTAACCATGTCATACAATCTACAGCTCCTTCTTCCCCAGTGAAATCCCGGGGTTTACATGAAACGAAGTATTTGTAGGAACAACCCTTATCACGGGGTTCTTGATTTAGTATGATCTGTTGAGACGGATCACTGTGATGATTAGAAGAGTGACGATCGTCATCATCTTTCTTGGGTTCATCCTTCTTGGGAGGTGGCTTTGCATGCGGTGTTGTTAGGGTCCTACTTCGAGTCCCACTATACTCTTCATATTGCCGCTCTAAGGCTTTTGTAACGGCGTCGTTTACTAACGCCTTTAACTCAGCACCCGTTAGATTAATTTGGGCGTTGTCAACACTTTCCCTTGGGTGGCTATTTATTTCGTCAGAGCCAGCCATTTAATTGAACTGTTACAGAAAACAAGGACAATAGTTTACTTGGGAGTTTATTATGGAATCGTCTTTTATGGCAATTCATTAACCATGGTAACGGAGACCATATTTGGTTAATTTATTTATCATATTTATTTAGGGTTTATTTTATAACTTATCCTAATTATAAACAATAACAGTTTTACTAGTGGCACAAAAGGCCTAGTCACAAGGACATTTATAAACTATAAGCTATGATTTCAGAGAATCAAATCATTGAGGTTTGAATTATAGTTCATTGTCTATTTCGGTCAGGGAGTCATCGCTACCCCTGTCTTTTGGCTTATGTAGGAATGAGCAAGGCCCGTAGGCACTGTATTACCAATGCATGGTCAAAATATGATCATCTTAATTGATGATTTAATCCATGATGCAGAGATCATTAAGTTGGGTTAGGAATCTTTTGAAGAATCCTTATACAAGATTGGCGTGTGTGATTTTAATGAATCACGTCTGCCAGGAGTGTTAACATATTTACAGATGTTAACAGGGATACGAATCTTTTAAACAGGTCTTACCATCTTGACCTGGTCTTTATAATGACACTAAGGCTAGGTTTCACTCTTAAGATTCTCATTCATATGTGTACTGGCAGGGAAAAAGAATTTATTTTACTCAGGATTTTTATCATAAATCCTAATTTACAAGCTAATAGTAGCACAAATGGCCTAGTCGCGTAGACAAGTTTAATTTATAAGCTACAATTTCTGAGAATCGAGGCTTTAGGGTTTGAATCAAAATTCATTACCTTTTCTTGACAGGGAGTTGTAGGCTACCACTGTCTCTAGTCTCAGAGGACATTGACTATAGCCCGTAGGCACTTCCCTGCTAAGGGATGTTTATAATATGATCATCTTATAGGATGATATAAGCCATGATTTCAGAGAATCGAGGCATTAAAGTTTGAATCAAAGCTCATCATCTTTGAACAGGGGAGTCGTAGACCACAACTGTTGTCATAATTGACGATACAATATGGCCCGTAGGCAATTCAATGGACATTACCAAACGATGCTTCAAGAAAATAATAATCATCGCACTGATGATAGTAGTCATGATAGTATTGATCATATTGACTATGAGGCTTGGGCATAGCCCACTCTCTTAGACAGGGAACCTTAATGGTTACAACTGTCATTGTCGTATTGACAATATAATAAAGTATAGCCCGTAGGCACTTCATCACTAAGGATGTTAATAGTAAGATCATCATATTGATGATATTAATCATGATCGCACTGATCATAAAGATTTATGAAGCTTGAGTATGGCTCACCACCTTTGACAAGGAATCATAAAGATCACAATGTCAATGTCTCAAATGGACAATAGATTATAGCCCGTAGGCAAAACATCACTAAAGGATGATTATTTCAATTAAGGGAATTTAGGTTAACCTCTGTGGCCTGTGTGACTTTAACGATTCACAATTTGCCAAAAATGTTAATATACTTACAGATCTTAACAGGGATTGGAATCTTTTGGATATGTTTTACCGTCTTGGCCATGTCTGCATTGACATTTAGGCTAGGTTTTACCATCTTGGCCATGTCTACATTGACATTTAGGCTAGGTTTTACCATCTTGGCCATGTCTGTATTGACAATTAGGCTAGGTTTTACTTTTAAGATTCTTTTAATATTTAACGCAGAACAATCCTAATTTGAGGTGTTAATAAGGATCTGAATCTAAATTGAGGAACTGTCATCTTGGCCGGGTCTTAATAACGACACGTGGCTAGGTCTTGTCCCTTTTTAGACTTTGACATTTTATAATAATGGTAGATCTTATAAAAGAAAAGGAACGTTATTTTCCATTTATTTAATATTTCTTGTTTAGGATGAAAGTTTAGTCTTAATCATTCCACTATAAAAAAAATAAGAGTATAAAGTTGCCCTAAGCGGGACTTGAAAGGAATAATGTTGTCCTCGTAGGGACTGGAAGATAAATATGTCCTTAGAAGGACTATTAAGGAAACGATCTTCGGCAAGGGAGTTTCTTCTTCGTTCCATTCCTGAATGCTTTCTCCTTGGTTGCACGTTTCATTCTAGCCGCGGTACGAGGCTCAGCATTTCAAGGCTCCAGATGTGGAGAATTCCTATTACAGCTTCTCCGCTTGACGACGTAACCAATATTTGGAAGCAAAGATTTCCAGATTAGGATTTAGATTATTCCTATGTTAAGTCTAGACTCGGAAGGTCAAGGAATGTGCTACTGTGTCATTGAGATTAAACACAAAAGGCTAGTGTTTAATTCACTCAATGTTGGCTCTGATACCAACCTGTCACACCCCGATTTCCACGTGTCACCGGTGGGCCCGGTGGGGAGTATCGTGACGTAGTTGATAACATCATAGTCAAACAACACAATATATAAATGCACAGCGGAAGCAAAAGATAATATTATTACAATCCGAATATAAAGTAATATCAGAGTATTACAACGGAAAGTAAAGGATCCACAGGCGGATCTTTAAATCATAAACTTTGTTCAACAGACTTTAGACGCCTAGGACTTGCAAGATTCCTTATTAACGTCCTGAGCAGCTTCCAGCCTATTACGTACTTGTACCTGTCACTTAGACTTTTGAAAATACGTCAGTTTTCACTGGTAAATACACTCAACCGACTCATTTGAAAAGAGTTTAAGAAAATTGATTTAGATGCACTAGGCACAAAATATTTTGACACTTTGATTAAAATGCACAAGGCAAGATTAATCTTTTATACTTGGGACAAACTATATCTCATGTTATCAGTTTTACATAACTTGCTCTACATGTGGGGCCCGAATCTATGCCGGTTCAAGATTAACCGACACACCACTATTCCCTTATTGGGAATCCCTTATTGGGTATAAATAATTAATTAGCATATAGCATCTGTCAGGTGTATGCCTACACCCCGTGCTTAAGTCGTGGCCATTTCAATTGAATGAGTCAAGGATATCCAGGACACGGTCGCATTAATCCCCAATGTTTCAGTCAAGCAATACGAATTAAAAACAGGTTATTTGGATTTCCCGACTCATTGGTCTTCGAATCCCATACCTGACCATGCGGTATTTATATTACCGTATCCCAAGCCCGTAATAGGGAAAATAAGTTAAGAGTATTTACCCGAGCTAGCTCCTGTCTTAAATAGTAAGAATTATAATAACTCAGCCGTATTCACTTAAGTAAGCGTAGGTACAATTTACCGGAAGGCTCTAGTCTGGAAAGATGGTATAAATAACCAATTAGAATGCTAACGGGTCTTTAATTAAGTCTAAGCTTAGACCGGTTAGTCTTAAGGAAATATACGGTTCAAACGCATGATTAAGCGAAGACCGGAATAGAATGTGTTTTAGACCCGACAAGTTTGGAGACTTGTATAATATGGGTATTTCGTACACATTCTGGATTTTTGAAATAAAATGATAAGGTTAAACCCGTTTCGGTTATTTGATGAAACTAGCCTCGTAAGCTTAACCGTACGCTTATAAGCGAAGCCGGGTAACCGGATGAGTTATACACAAGTTTCATATGCCTATATGTTTAAAATATGTTAAGATATCAACAAGTATGCCCGTTATAGTTTTAAAACCGGATTAAGCCTCAAAAGGGCAATTTGGTCATTTTACGAAGCATAAAGAGAGCTAGTGGATAAACGGATGTCATGGTCATTATGTTTTTGTAAAAATACTTTATTTATGATGTTATATCAGTAGGGTGTCGAAAATATGTGTGGTTTATAGTTTAAAACCAAACTATGCCCCGAAAGGGCATTTTGGTAATTTCACACATAGTTTGGTGACTTATTTGGAAATCTGAGTTTGGGTCAGGTACCTACTGAATTTACATTTAAAATATGTTTAATAATCAGTAGGTATCGAGTTTTATTTCATAGATATAGTATTAAACCATACTATGCGCCGAAAAGGCGTAAAAGTCGGTAAATGACGATCTAGATGAGGTTTAAGGTTAAGTATATGTTATGAACAGATTTGTAAGGTTAAAATAAGTTATTTATTAGTTCATAACAGTAGGCAAAAGATTTAGTTATGAAAATGTACTAAAATTTATTTTAAGCCTCATAAGGGTATTTTCGTCATTTATCGAATACACGCAACGCATGTATGCAAACTCAGTTCGAATCTGATTTAATATTTAAAAATTTTATAAATATCATATAACATCAGTGAATAAGGAGTTTTGCCATAAAGATCATGTTTATACCATTCTATATGCCGAAAGGGCATTTCGGTCATTTTAAGAATACAAGAATGGTTCTTTACGCAAAACTCAATTCACGACCAGGTCTTGACATCAAAATAAATTTGAAGTATTGTTAGATCAGTTTATAAACCACATGCATGCTCATATTTAATAAAAATTCTCATTTTAACATAAAAGGGCATTTTAGGCATTTTAGCGAAACTTGTGTTAAATCTCAGATTTTGAACATGATCTTGTAGTATGACCACAGGGGGTTATACTACATAATATAAGGATCATAATATGGCTTTGATTCAGCCCTTAAAGTTATTAGATCGGTTCAGATTTGAAAGTCAAGGGTTTGGTCAAACTGTTAGACTTTTTGAGTCAAACAAGCGATTACACCAAAGTGATTAGTTTGACATGTTCTTGTAACAATTACCAAGTTATTTAGGTGACAAAACATGATCTATAACCTCTGTTATATCAGATTTGATTAAAATAAGAATCTACCCAGTTTGACTTTTCTTGTTACTAGCTTTGACTTAACAAATGAACATGCAATTGTAGAAACCAATAAGCATGATTTTGATGGATCATTACTAGCATTAATATCACCAATTAACAAGATTCAATTGGGCTTAGAACTGATCAATTCGTGATCAATTCTGGAAGTCAAACAAAAGTCAAATCATAGTGTTCTTGGCTAAATTAAACTATGAACAAGAATCAAATCATGAAGGAGCACTTACAATCACTGATTGAATGATCAAAGAACACCAGAAAGATCCAGGAGGGTTGTGCAAATCGGATTAGAACCTACTTGGGTGTTTGAAGGTTGCAAAAATTTATAAAAATGAAGGTTATGTGGTTTTCTATAGGATTTTTGGACGAATCGGATCATAACAGGTGTCGGGTGGTTTAAACATACTATGGGTAAGCCCCTAGTATTGATTTAAGTGGTTTGGGAATCAGATTGGACGTGATGACAGCCAGAAACAGCCTGTTATAAGCTGTTTGCACGTCTGTACAGGCCATGCGGCCCGCGTATGGAAACACAGCAGCCTAAAGCGGGCCGCCTGACAGTTCTTTAACAGCAACAACTTTAATAAATTGCAGAAATGGTCCCTGTCAGCCCCTAATGTCATTTCAAGCACGTTCAAGGCCCGTTAACCACATATAAAGGCTCTAACATGAAGTTTAAACATAGAAGACATGAAACATGTCGGATGTCGGTCCGTTTGGCCGTACGGTCACGTTATGTGTCGAATTACGACGAAACACGAACGGACGCGAAAAACGACCCAAACGACGCGACGAAGGGAAATTTATCAAGGCGATTACTAAAATAAAATATTTTAGTGCTTACATAAATTTTTGGGTGTCCGGGGATGTTCAGAATGTGAGATATGCGCGAAAATGCAAACTTGTGCACTTTTTGACACTTTTAGTCCCTGAATGACATAAAAGTTTATTCTTGCGCACCGAACACCTCTAACCCTATATCTAAGCTATAGAAAGAATAAATAGGGTATGTTTAACTTATGGACACATTCCGGAAGGTCCGTTACCATACGGTTTGACCTCCTTTTGCAGTTTGACGCAATTAGTCCCTTAACTGCGCAAAGTAGCGTAAAATGTTGTTTAATGATATATAAGCCTTCCATGGCCCAAAATAATCATTATCAAGCATACATTTAAATATTACTACGCTCTCGTTCGCCTAGATGGTCACCGAAGGGCGTAGATTCAAAAGTTTGACGCTTTAGGTCCCTCTATTGCGCAAATTTGCACATCTCACCATTTAATAGCATTGAAACCTTATCTAATTTATATTAGGCATTCTTGGAAGTATTATTAAACATCACGATGCTTCGGGTTCGCTAAAAGGTCATTCAGAGGTTTAAATAAACATATTGACACTTTTAGTCCCTCTAACTTGCAAAGTTGCGCTTAACTTTACTTATAGGCATAAAAACTTTAGATGTCCATTATTTGGCATTCCCGAGAGTATAATTAAATATTATTGAGCCCCCGGTTTGTTAGAAGGTCACTCAGAGGTAAGAATTAACATGTTGACGCTTTTAACCCTTTATTGCGCAAATTTTCAATTAATCACGCAAACGGCTATACTTGATTAACAAGTGGCTCATTTGTGAATATAAAACCATAAAAGGTTATTTAGAAACTTATTTTAGTTATGATAATACTTCCAGTCCTTTCATAATCAAAGTTTTTGATTTTTCGAAAAATTAATCCCTTAAATTCCACGTTGGACTTTATTAGGGTTTATTACACGTGTCAATACATCATTGGACGTGATTTTACGAGGTGTTACAAAAGGGGTACACCGCTATCTTAGCACTTGTCACCGACACACAGGAAAAGGAAAAGAGGATCGAAGACTTTCCAGTTGTACGTGATTACCCCGAGGTATTTCCTGAAGAATTACCTGGACTCCCTCCTCACCGTCAGGTCGAATTTCAAATCGAGCTAACTCCCGGAGTGGCACCTATAGCTCGTGCGCCTTATCGACTAGCCCCCGCTGAACTAAAGGAACTTTCTACGCAACTGCAAGAACTTTTGGATAAAGGATTTATCCGTCCCTGTTCGTCGCCCTAGGGAGCACCAGTGCTCTTTGTCAAGAAGAAGGATCACATTCCGCATGTGCATCGACTACCGTGAGCTGAAAAAGGTTACCATCAAGAACCGCTACCCACTCCCACGTATCGACGATCTATTCGATTAGTTGCAAGGATCGAGCTATTACTCTAAGATCGACTTGCAATCAGGTTATCATCAGCTAAGAGTCCGCAATGAAGACATCTCCAAAACTACGTTCAGAACTCGTTATGGCCACTACGAGTTCCTCGTCATGCCTTTTGGAATGACCAACGCGCCTGCGATTTTTATGGATCTCATGAACCGAGTGTGCAAACCCTATCTCAACAAGTTTGTGATTGTGTTTATCGACGACATCCTGATCTACTCGAGAAGTCAAGAGGAGCATGAACAACACCTGCGTCTTATCCTCGAGCTCCTACGCAACAAGCAGCTGTACGCCAAATTCTCAAAGTGTGACTTCTGGCTTCAAGAAGTCCATTTTCTTGGGCACGTGGTCAATAAGGACGGAATTCACGTCGATCCAGCTAAGATCGACTCTATAAAGAATTGGCCTACACCTAGGACGCCGACCGAAGTTCGCCAATTCTTGGGATTGGCAGGATACTACCGTAGATTCATCAAGGGATTTTCGAAGATCGCTCAACCCCTCATGACTCTCACCCAGAAGGGTATCGTTTACAAATGGAATGATGCTCAGGAGTCTGCTTTTCAGAAGCTAAAGGATAACCTTTGTAGTGCTCCTATTCTATCGTTACCTGAAGGTACCGACGACTTTGTGGTTTACTGCGACGCGTCTATCCATGGGCTCGGTTGCGTATTGATGCAACACGAGAAAGTTATCGCTTACGCTTCTCGACAGCTCAAGATTCACGAGAGGAACTACACGACGCACGACTTGGAACTCAGAGCGGTCGTTTTTGCACTCAAGATTTGGAGACATTACTTGTACGGTACCAAGTGCACGATTTACACCGATCACAAGAGTCTTCAGCACATTTTGGAACAAAAAGAGTTGAACATGAGGCAACGAAGATGGGTAGAACTCCTTAACGACTACGAATGCGCTATCAAGTATCATCCAGGCAAGGCCAATGTGGTGGCCGACGCCCTCAGCAGGAAGGAAACCAAACCTAAGCATGTTCGTGCCTTACAGCTCACTATCCACTCGAACCTCCCTAGTCAGATTCGTAGTGCTCAAGTGGAAGCACTCAAGGAGGAAAACCTTCCAGCCGAATCCCTACGGGGTATGGAGAAATGGTTGGAACTCAAGGACGACGGTATTCGCTACATTGCTGGTCGCATTTGGATTCCATCTTATGGAAATCTCCGAGAACTTGTGATGGACGAAGCACACAAGTCACGCTACTCGATACATCCTGGTGCTGATAAAATGTATCACGATCTCAAGATTCTGTATTGGTGGCCTAACATGAAGGTTCTCATTGCTAAGTACGTTAGCAAATGTTCGACCTGTGCTAGGGTCAAGGTCGAATACCAGAAGCCGTCAGGCTTACTGCAACAGCCAGAACTGCCAACATGGAAATGGGAGCAAATTTCCATAGATTTTGTCACAGGCTTACCAAGATCCCAAGGCGGGAACGACACCATTTGGGTCATCGTGGACCGCCTAACCAAGTCTGCACATTTCCTCGCGATCAAGGAAACAGATAAGTATTTGAAGCTTGCTGCAATCTACTGGAAAGAAATAGTGGCCAGGCACGGGGTGCCAATCTCTATCATTTATGATCGCGACCCACGCTTTACATCCGAGTTATGGCAAGCTACCCATAGATCTTTTGGCTCACGTCTGGATATGAGCACTGCTTACCACCCACAGACCGATGGTCAAACGAAACGTACCATCCAAACGCTCGAAGACATGCTGAGAGAATGTGTTATTGATTTTGGGAAAGGGTGGGAATGACACTTACCGTTGGTAGAGTTCTCCTACAACAACAGCTACCACACCAGCATTCAGGCAGCACCCTTTGAGGCATTGTACGGTCGTAAATGCCGATCACCTCTGTATTGGGCAGAAGTTGGCGAAAGCCAAATTACTGGCCCGGAACTTGTAGTTGAGACTACGGAAAAGATTGCCCAGATCAGACAACGCATGGCGGTAGCTCGTGACTGTCAGAAAATTTACGTTGATAAGCGTAGGAAACCGCTAGAATTCCAGGTTGGTGATCGGGTTCTACTTAAAGTCTCACCGTGGAAGGGTGTGGTTCGTTTTGGTAAACGAGGCAAGCTCAATCCGCGATATGTCGGACCATTCGAAATTACCGAGAAGATCGGCAAGGTTGCTTACAGACTGAAACTGCCTAAAGAACTGAGTGCAGTGCACAACGTCTTTCACGTGTCTAATCTAAAGAAGTGTCTGTCAGATGAAACACTCATAATTCCTTTCAAGGAACTCACTTTTGACGATCAGCTACACTTTACTGAGGAACCGATTGAGATCACGGATCGAGAGACCAAAACCCTCAAACGTAGCCAGATACCTATCGTACGAGTTCGTTGGAACTCGCGCAGTGGCCCAGAGTTTACCTGGGAACGGGAGGACCAGATGAAGCACAAATATCCCCAGTTGTTCATAAAAACGAAACTCCTAGCACTAAAGCTACATCAGAATTTCGGGACGAAATTCCAAACTAATGGGGGGATGATGTGACACCCCGTTGAAACGTTCTTACTCATACTAGCTTGTCAGTGGCTGCACTTTAACTTTCGGGACGAAAGTTCTTAAAACTTGGGGATAATGTGACACTCTAGGTTTTCCCGAGCAACCTTCTTGTATTAGCATTGTGTGTACATATATTATTAAATGAAAGTTTGTGATTTATCTTGATGTGCTATGTGATCCTTGTATTAAGTTATGCGTGTGTAGTATATATATATATATATATATATATGTATATGTATGTACTGGTGAACCGAATCCACAAGGACCCGACCCGAGACCACGCGGTCTCGAGTGGACCAAACCAGTTGGGCCGTTGGGCCGCACCCGTCCTTGAGCCCACTTGGAATCCCATTAGGGTGCACCACTCGAAATGGGTATAAAACCTCCATAAGGCTAGCCGAATTTCCCCTTTGGTGCATTAGCAATCATTATTTCAAATCCCAAACATTCCATTCTCTTATCCTCTCTCTCACCTCATTCATTTTCTCTCACTAAAAACCCTAAAACACCACCATAATCTTCCTTCTCTCTACTCGGAAAGCTCTCAGATCAGCTGTGTTCTCCACTCGAGGATCATCGGACATCAAACCTACTCACTTCTACACTCTAGATCCTTAGCCGGTTAGTGTCTCTTTGGAAACACATGTAAATGCATGATCAAAATGTGGATTTAGTGATAATATGCATTGTGACTATTGTTTAAGTATGATGAAGGTGTTTGTGTGAATTAATGGGTTCTTGTTTGTTAATGATACATGCTTGGTTCCAATATCTAAGATGAACATGACCTCCTTTGTGAAAAGTGTGAACCTTTGTAGGATAATATGTTGATGAGATGTCTTGAATGATAAAAGAATGATAGTTTAGGATTGTCTATGACCATCCGATTTACGCTAGATATTATGGAACAAATGTCATGTTTGATGATGGTTTACAAGATTTTCCTTGATATCCCGGTTATGTGTTATGATTCTTGAATGCATGATTAAGTGTAGGATGAACATGTTGATTGAATATAAAAACTTGAATGATGAACTGTTTGAAGATCATGAAAAATATTTGAAATGGTGGTGTTTGATCCGTTTTGATTAGGATTTAGAAAAGGGAACATGTTCGTGCATTTTAGTTGGTTAGTACATAAGATCATGAATATGCAATTCTATTGGTTAGTACAAAAAGCTGGCACATGTTCTAGAAGGATCTCCTCATCAGACATACGGGTCGAGACCCCCGGTTTCGACTCGAGACCATTAAGCTACGATTCGAGACCAAACAGCAGGCATCAAGGACTCGAGACCAGTAAGATCTCGACTCGAGACCTCCTGATCTCGACTCGAGACTGAACTCGTGACCTTCAAGGTTGCGACTCATGTATGCATCACTCGAGACCTCCTGTTGGCAACACGAGATCCCTTGGTTAGGACTCGAGACCGCATGTTCTCGAGTCGAGACCACCTGGTCTCGACTGGGCTGTCCGACTCAGTTATTGGGCCACCATATGTGACAACGTGTTTTTGGGCTTTGTATCTGTGCTAACTGTTGCTATGTGTTGTTATGATCAACTGTTTAAGGGTTAGAACAGGCCCAATAACTTAAAGGATAACTTTATGTTATGCATGCTATGTGTAGAATATACGTGACTTCTCTGTACCCAAACCTGACCCATACTGGTAACCATGTTAGGACGTGGTGACCAGCGTGCTTGACCAAGTAAACTAGTCTGCCGAGCAACCCAAGGTGAGTTCACAACTTTTAAAGCATGCGTTCCCGGTGGTTGGGAAACGGAACTTAAAACAACGCTATCCCCTTGTGAGGGATACAAACCTACTTTTCTCCCCTTATGCGGGACCCTTAGTTAATTACTATTTATATTGGATGCAACAAGCAATACTAAACGAAACTCTATCACTCAAGTCCCTACTACTTAATATCGATTAGTCGCCGGGGCCAGGCGAACGGGTTATTAGTTGATAGCGCTATTTAGGTCTCACCAGCCTCACACCGTGCCCGCGTATGGGATCGGGAGTGAACTAATTGTAACACTCCGCATTTTCGAACTTTCTTGTTTTAGCAAGTCATGTTGTACTTTCTATATTTAGACTCTTGTACACTCTTTGTAATCTACTTTCGTTCCGTTTGTAATCCGAGACTATTGATCTTAATGAAAACGAAGCTATTTTATTCATGTTTGTGTTAGACTTATGTGCAGATTTCACGCTTGAACGATATATTATCCTAGACTCTCGATTCGTTGTTACGCTCTAAGCTCGTTAAACTAATTGAAACTATTATGAGACTCGGATCCAAATTCTCGCAACTCGAAAGCCTTGGGAAATGAATAAACATTTAAAGATTTTATTTCGTTATAAATATGGATATTATTCAAATTATTTAAACTAATTAGATTAATTTAATTAATTAATTTCAAAGTTTATTTATTTATTTTTTATTAACAAACTAGTTAATCCCGTTAAATATTAAAGTTAGTAAACTAACTTAGTTAGCTTAAACTAAAATATCAGTTTCTTTTAATATAACTAGATTAACTAATAATACAAAGGTGGGTTATGTAATTTTTTGAATGAATAAAAGTGCAGGGACCTTTGTGTAACTTCTGAAAGATGAAAATCAATCACAAAAAAATAAAGGGGGCTAACCGGACTCGAAGCCGGGTCACCCACCTCATCACACGCGCGCACAACCAGCTGCGCTGCAGCCTTGTTATTGAATAAAACCTAACCTTATTTAATTTAAGCATTCCTTAAGCTGAACCATGACAGCATGAGCGCGACCAGACGCAAAAAAGGCGCTGGTTGGTGTTTAAATTCGAATTTTAAGCATGTTTTTGACATTAAATACTTCACCAAACCTAACCTAATCATTTCCTATAAATACCACACCTCCTCCAAGCATTATACACTTTTCTAATCATCAAAAACACTCTCAAATCCTCCCCAAATTGCAGCAAATTTCCAAGTTCGAGCAGATTGTTCAACCTCCACTAAAGTGAGTATAAGTCACTCGTTTCTTATCCGATTTAGTCCATTCTTTTTCCTATGTGCTTGGTTTGACCTTAGCTTCGATTCCATGGGTTTTTCACAGTAAATAAGTCCCTGGAACTCCGGAAAAAAGGCTCCAAAGTCCACTGATTGTTTTTATTTTCATGTAATCTTTGTTAAACTTAACCAAACTTGAGTTTTCTCATCTCAAACCTATGTCCAAATGCTTATAACCTCATCTATGGTTAGTTAGGCTTAAAAACAAGGTTGAGACATGTTAAATCAGAGGTTAAAACCTCACAAACATTGTGTTTTAGTTAGGGTTTTACCCACAAGAAGTGTTCAAGCTTGAAGCTTGATGTAAGTGTGATTGTTAGACTAGCTTGGGCTATCTTTCATAGACATCCACTCACTTCTTGATGTTTTCGCATAGAATAGTTGTTGCATTTCATTTCTTATGTAAGTTCAAGACCCTCCTTGAATGTTTTTACATCAAGTGTAGTGGTGAACAATGGAGGTACCTAAATGGGAGCTTGTTCTTCCTACCTCATGTATGACTTCTATGACACTTAGAGGTGCCTAAATGAAGACCTTAGTCTTCTACCTCATACTTGACATATGTGATATATTATAACCTATGTAATACTTATATAATATTCGAACAAACCGAACTCTTGATGATGAACAAGTGGACATTATCAAGTTAGTAAGTACACCATCTAAACATCATATGTAATGGATGGATATTTTCTTATGTTTATGTTCTTGTATTTTAGACTCCAAATCTATAATCTTCCGATTTCCCCAAACTCGCACACCTATGTTTCCTTTTGTAGGAGGACAAGGTGCTCCAAACTAAACAACTAACACTCACGGAATATCAAGTAGGAAAGCTTGCAAAAACCGTGAGTATACTCGATCCCTTTTCACTTTTATCACTTTGGGATGCAACATGTACATTATACAAAATGATACTCAAACCATTTTTAAACATATTCTATCCATGCTTAACATGAAACTATGTGTGATAGTTGTTATTCTCGTATGCTATGTAAACTATTTGGTCGATATATTCTCATTAACTTTGCTAGCCTCCCTTAACAATTATAGCGCTATAGGATTAACGCACCGCCCGTTAGACTTGGGGTATTGTTAAGTTAAACATGTTACCTCCCGCTACTCTATTGGGATTAGGCTATTTTAACGCGTTGTATACTCGGGTTTGAACATATTGTACGCCATATTTGCATACTAGTACTCGCATATTATGAATCATGTTGGATATGAGCACTTTTTATTCTATTTATGCTATGTAACAAAACTTGTATACTCGCCTTTGCTTTTGCATTGAACTCTATTTTAATACATGTTGCAGGCTAATTGATGAAGTGATGTTACAAGATGAAACAAGATTTAGGGTGGACTAGTGACGTGCTGTCGTGGTACACGCAAATTTAATCCAAATAACAACTAGTAGATAGTGGTAAATGGGTATCGAACTCAGGGAGTATGTGGAAAATGTGTTTATGTTATAGCTTTGCAATTTAACTACAATTACCTAATATGCAGAAAATAAAGATCAATGATTTGAATTGTTGTTTTAGAAAACTAAATTACTAGCTAATTGCAAATTAAAATTGGGTGTTTAACAGATTAAGAGAAAATGACCATCTTAGGTTCCGGTTTCCATTAACAATTGTGCACGAATCCAACTAGAAAGAGTTACATAGACATAACTCATGCATAAACGTTTGTTGTGATAAAAGGGAACGAAGTACTCGGATTATGTAAACCCGAGGTTGTTGCCCGATGATCAATTAACCAATATCCAACCCTAACCCTTCCCGTGATATCTCGATTGTCAACGACACCAAGAACGTACGATTTAGATTAGGAACAAAACATCAATTAACAATTTACAACCAAACATTCATGCATCATAATAAACATAGCAACATACCAAGTCTATTATTCTAGAAATAAAGATTCATCACACAAAAGTCATAAAGAAACCTTCACCTAAGATGATCACCGAACGTTTAGCCGGACATTGTTTGGTGGATCATCATAACATCAAGATTGAAGTTCATATGAATCAAAAGACAAACCGAAATGTTAGAAATTGTTCACAAACACTTGCCAAAGCCAAAAATCGCCCTAGAACTCCAGAGAAACGTCCAATGATGAGATAATGTGAAAAGGCACCATCAAAAACGGTTTTAATGAGCAGTTATGAGTTTTTCCGCAGCCTCCACCGTAATTTACGGTCTCCACCGTACATTACGGTGGACTTCAAATAAACATGTAGTCCTTTTACAAACCCTTTCTTAACACCCAAAATAACGGACCCCTCGCTATGTCTCTCCTCTCGGTAACAAGTAAGCACTAGCAATGGTAAGCTAGACACACAAAAGGCAAACGGGCGGTTGCACAACTATAGGCTTGTACCTAAATCGAACATTCTCCTAACAAGTGCCAAACATGAATGCAAATCAAAGGGGCTTTAAGGTTGTAACGTGGCTAGGTGTACGGGTGGGAAATGGAACATATATGTAGTAGCGAAAACCTAACCCGGTCTTTTATTACACGATAAGATAAACGAACAACTACCAACTTAACTACTATATACAAGATAACTCAACATCAATATCTTTTTCTTTTTCATTGCTTTTTCCTCTTTTTTTTTTCTTTTCTCTTTTTTTTTTTTAACATAAACATTCAACATAACATTAAATATATCTACATACTACTAAAACAACCACTAACACTATAAGACCGGGTCAAGTTGGGTAAATTTTTAGGTAACTAGCTAAGGGGTAACAAACGATAGGCTTTTAGGCACAAAATTGGGCAACTAAATGTCCAAACCCCCCGCCCCTCTCGCAACCAAACTCATATATATAATTTATGAGGTCCAACCCCCCAAATCCCACACTCGCACACACTAAAGACGAGGCTACCTAAATGCCCTTATCCCTTTCGCATTCATATCCAACTAACGACTCAAACCGTATCAAGGCACAAGTTCTAATGTACCCCCACCCGTTGCCACTCTCATCAAAGACAAGTATTATTTATTTACATGTGTGGCTTCAACTCTCACCAAGAACAAAGGGTATTAAGGGTTGCCGGTGCATTATTTGGGGTTAATCCAAGGTGTTCAAATTCTTACATTGTTTCGCTTGATTTAAATTTTTTTTCAAAAACCTCAAAAATTTCCCCTCATCCCCACACTTGGGATACATTGACCCCAATGTATGGTTTTAGAAGGATTTGATCGCTAAACTCTTCAACACCAACTAAAAGCTCAACACTCAAACCACAAATTTCTTTTTGGTATTTTTCATTTTATATTTTTTATATTTTTCTTCTTTTAAACATTACACCACCAACTCTTCCAACCCAAAACATAACAAACTAACACCACCCAACCACCCGACCACAAACATAATAAACCAAACAAACATTCACAAAATGTACAAGAAAGAGCACGACCTGACTAATAGTAGGCGGTCCGAAAATGGAAGACATCATCTCATTCCATTCTCCGAAAGCGAATGCACCGCTACCACTTTGTTAGAACCCCACTTTTCGTTGATGGAATAATGACCAATAGTTTTTTTTTTGTTTTTTTTTACTAGAAGCATAAACCTTTAAACGTACTAATATCATTAATACACAATTTTACAAAATTTGGGCATGACCCGTCCGTAAAACGAGTATACCCCTGTTTGAACCATAACCAAGACAAATACCATTCTACAAAATACTACTAAAACCAAAACATCGAATGCTAAAAAGTGTGTCTACCAACAAATTGTACAAAAAGATATTTTGACCCAAAACATTAGTATCAACTAGCGGAAGCACTTGGCATCACATATGAAGAACACGGGCTCGCTCCAATTCGCCGAGTCGCCTAATTTGAGGATTTTCCTACATTTAACAACAAGCTTTAGAAAGTTAGTCATAATACCTATTTTGCTTATGATACCACTTTATAGTTGCATTCGTTTATATACTTTCATTACCCTTACGCATTCGATTACCCATTTGAATGGGTTAAGGCATATACTCTCATAATGAGATTCAAGCATACCACTTACGACCCAGTAACATCGGGTTAAATGCTTTCAACATAAATCTTTCGTTCTATCCGTATAACGGATTGAACTTCATACTTTCGTTATTGCATTCATGACCACCCGTACTAAACGGTTGGTACCATATTCTTACTCGACATGGTTCGACTCGAACCGGTCGACTTGCATAGCATAATGTAACCTTCGTTAGCATAACTAAATCCGCAAGGGATTTGCTATCTACTACTTTCTAACCACCATAATCATTGTAACAAGGGTTGTTTTTCATAACATAAACGAAATGTAAATAAGGTTTTGTATGCAACGGAACATACCTCGATCTTGTGAGCCTTCCGGTTTCTTAGTACTTGAACCTTCTTTCTTCACGCCTATATCAATACATCCATTCATTCATTTAGTACCCCAAATTTCATTCCATTATTTTCCAAATTACACATAATTGTTCTTTCAAGCATTTCATCAAACACTTAGTGTGCGTTACATTAATAAAGCATAATGTAAAAATATTCAAAGCATACTTTACCAATTCATCTTGTATGTCATTACTAATCAACCTAGTTCTTGCAATTCTTTATTCTACATCAATTTATCTAACATTCAAGTATTTCAAACAAGATCATATATCAAGATAACATGAAATCATAATCATTATGATCTTCCTAATCATAACACAATTTCACCAAGTGGGTTTTCACTACAACCTTTCATGCATCCTAAAATCAAACATGTTTCTAGTTCTAGAAAGCAATTCTAACTCAGATTTCCCATATTTGATACAAGAACTCGAGATTGGGTTGAACCCCTCTTTCTACAAATCATAATTTCAGAAAATTAAACTTACCACTTCACTAACTAGGGTTAGATTTTCGAAAAGAGGGCTCATGCACTGGATTATCTTGTGAATTAGGCTTCAATTGCTTGATTTCTAGAGATTAGGGTTTCTCCCTTTTTGCCCTGTTCTTGTTCGATCGTTCCCCAGACACACTCACTGTGTTTGGGGTTTTATTTTATTTTTAATAGATTAAGTTTAATCACCTTTGCACTTTACCCCCTTCACTTAGTTGCTAATTACAACTCTAATCTTTAAACCATATTTAACTATCATCTTGTCATAAACCCTTAATTATGTTAAGTTTATTAGTTAACCTCACTTATTTTATTGTGTTATCGTTTTTGGGGCGTTACAAGTCTACCCCCCTTAAAAGAGGTTTCGTCCTCGAAACCTTTCTCATTCCAACTAGACCAATTCTACTCCTACTTTTTCGTCTTTTCATTCACGATGCTTACTACGACATAGATGCATTCGAGATCTTGGCAAGAGTTTCATTCATGCATAAACGTCTTTGTACGCATTGTCCCTCCGTTCTTAAATCAAGTAAATTACTTTCATAATCACCTATAAGTCAGAATCTGATCCAGGGCTCTTATTAGTGTCGTTTTCACTTTATAATGCCAGTTCCTAGCATACATCATCACTAGCGATTTGTTCATTGGAATTTATTCCAATGTATACTATTGGTCGTACAAGCTTATGCTTACGGCTTGTTTCTATCTTTCTAAATAAGCGTAACATATTCATACATTTACTAATATAAATAAATCGATTTATTTTATTCCGCACACGAATCATGCATGACATAATTCATTATTGTAATTATAAGCAACCCCATCATCCCATTACTAACGTTCTTCCAATTACTTTCTTGCTCATATGAGGGCTTAGCATAACATTATACGTATACTATAGACCTTTAATGACTTAGTGGTACTAATACAAAGCTTCCTACTTCCTAATTACTTTTTCATACTTAATACGAGTATAAGGCATCATTCTACGGTTACCACCGTCACTTGAACTAATTACAAGTTTGAGTTTAGCCTTGAATTTAATCCTTCGCACACTTTATTATTTGCTCCTTGCATGAACTACTTATGATAACAACTAGGTATGTTGTGTACGAGCACCATACTAGCGTTTAACCATTTCAGCTCAAACTTTCATTTAAGGCCTTTAATTCTCCCTCTTAATGACATTCATACCTTCTCACGCTGACCATTACAGGTCGATCACTGTATAGCATACTATAATTATTCTACCATTCATTTTGTTCACACTTACAAATAAATCTACGGATTCTTAATCATTAACTAAGAATTAAACACCGTACCAGAATTGGTCTCATTCATTCATGAAATATGCTCCCTTTCGTGGGCATCCTTCCACTAGCTTCAATACTATCATTTCACTAAGAATTCCATCATATTCATCTATAAATAAATAGTTAGCACATAACCTTTCATAATTGTGTCCTACAGGGTGTTTGTTCGCCTATTGTCTCTTTCAAAATTTTCTTACGTACATGCTAAACATTTCATACATTCCATTTCTTTTTATTGGTTATCTCGCCAACTTTCGCAGTTTGACCTTTCAGTGTCAGATTAACACCCCCTACCTATTGTGGTCGCATCGAGGTACACCTTCGTACCTTATACTTGTATAATTGCAAGGACTTCATTTATTTGGTTTGACCTTTCGGAAGTCTAATTGTAAATACATTCTCACATATGGGTATCAGTTATTCTATTCTGACACACCATTCTCTAGTCGAGCCCTATGCTCCTATTAAAAATATAATCTTTTTATACCTACCTGGTGCGGGTCAGAACCCTTGACTCGTCATTCATACTTTGCGATGGTTAATACTTTCCAAACTGTGACAATGCATGCCCATACATTATGCTCACCTATAAGTAATAAACTTGACAAATCGAACATTAAATACCGGGTTCAAATGGCGATCGCCATTTGACCCGTATGACTCATTTGAGTCTCGTTTTTAGTTTCTATTCTTATTCGTTTAATCCGTCTTCATTTACGGATTCGAACTTTTAATTCATTACCTTTCATTCTTACTGGTTTGACCCGTGCTTGCTTACGTATTCAACCTTTCATTCCTTACATGGTCGAATCCATTTATCAGATTCAAACATTTTCCTCCATACCTTCCTTTCTTCTGCCGTATCATTTACCATGTCATTTCTTACGAAACGTTTTCATATTAATCTTCTACTTTCAACTTCGAGTGTTGGGTCCTAACACTTAATTCCATGTCCTATTTCATGTAGCGCGTCTCGACGCGACACTTTACATCCTATTTCTAGTGGTGTTCCCACCCTTCTTTCTTAAGTTTGTCTTACATTCAATCGTAGGCTTATACTTTTCATTCTTATCCTTCTTTCTTTCTTATATTGATCCGTTCCTTTAAGAATCGTTAGACCCCTTTTTGCTAGCTTGACCGGACATAAGTGAGGTGATTCTCATGTTTTTCTCGAGCTTCGGTCAATACATGACCATCCCTTAATATACCATTTCCATTTGTTTGTTCACCGTATTAGGTGTTAATTCACCTACGTTCTCTAACATGTCTTTTACTAATGAGTATTCTACTTTACACATTGTATTTCTTACGTAATATTTTGTGCATTTGTAAGTAATTATTATTCACTGACTTCTACAATATAACCTTTTAAGGTCAACCACCACCCAGTACTTTTGTATATAAGTATTGTAGTATGGGTTGTTCTTACTTTCAATTCAAACACACTTACAAAACGCCTTTAGCTAACATCTGAACTATTATCCTTTCCATACCTTTCATTAACATTACCAAGTTCTCATTTAATTATACGTTCCACTTAATTTCAACTATTCTAACACGCATACATCTTTATGTAAATACATTCGAAGTGATTGCAAATTCACCTTCCTTTAGCGTCCATGTTCATGCTTACTTTATTACTTCCTCTTAACCCTTTTTGCCATCCCTGCTCAAGTAAATTGACAGGATTCCCATCCTTACATATCAGTACTTTCGTAATATCATTAGTTTATGTGAGCATATATACAACTGTTCACTTTCTTTCTATTCATACGTTAATCGACTTTCGTTAGTAGAATTTCATATAAGTGAGACGTTCATTAATAGTTATCTCATTTCAAATCCATACAACTAAACTATCATCCATCATAACACGTAATTCATCTAGTACGTAACACATTAACTCTTTACTTAAACAATTGTGTTTAATGGCCATCTCATGATATCCCTATACAGTTGACCTTTAGAAAGTCAACTGTCTCGTTTACACACTTCAAACCTTCGAACATGTATTCATCTAAATATGGTAGGTCATAATAATAATATCCTGCGTATCTCATACTCGTATTGTACGACATGTACAATTTACGTGATCCTCTAAACAATACACATATACATTCACATACACGTATTTTCACATGCTAATGCTCCATGATTCTACAATTAGCAAATTTCATTCTAAACAACTACATAACATAATTTCAACATATCCTTTACTAATTAGCTCGTATGATTCACATTTAGCCCATATTCGCCTCTTAATCATACTAAAGCAAATCATTAAATACACATAAGCATCACACCATTCATGTACAAGGTACAAGCCTCTAATGCATAATTCTATCAAAGCATACATTCATCCGAATTTTCATACGAAATTCCAACTCCACTTTATACATTCGTCATTCATTTCATGCCATTCCATACGTTACATTCGACTTTTATAAATTTTACTTTATCGCCGACGATCTACATAACTTATTATATCTTCTTATAACTTAACAGGAACATAAAACGGGCATTTCTGAGAAGTATGGGAACTTAAATCATAATTCACAAGCTTCAATACATCATAGTTCATTAGTCCATAATTACTTCGTTCGCATTCTTATATTTTAAACTTTACTCGCTTTTTCAGCTTTCATCATTCTTTCGTGTCATTCGACACATTACCTTCGAGTTTTATAAATTTCTTTCTAACGTAACCACTAATCGTGGTTGCATATATCTTACTAGGCCTTATATAGACCCTACACGAGCATTCATTAGGCTTTTGAACGACTTAGAAACTCATAATACGAAAACAAGACGAAACAAAAACTTTTCAGCGGATTTGAATTCCGCTTGCCGTCGGCGACGGCTTCACACCCCGTCGGCGACGGGCTCTATAAACGTGCGTCGCCCGTAAACGTCCGTAGACAGCTAGCTAAGCCGTCGGCAAACATGAGGGCGTCGGCGACGGCATCATAGCCCGTCGGCGACGGCCCTTCCTTTGCTGAATTGCTGAAAATTTTTGCCCAGACACAGCTGTGTTGATTATCTGAGTACAATTTCACACAGCTGTGTCAGCCTTGCTACACACCCTGATCTCAGCAACAAGCATCAATGGTCCACACAGCTGTGTCACTTAACGACACAACTGTGTACGACGCCAGATCTGATATAACCCAATGTTTAACTCCCATTATTACTATTTCACATACTTAACTTAAATATTTATCATAAACACACTATACATACTTGTATTAAACAAAAACTTAAAGTTTTACCTCATTGGCGATCTCGGAGCGAGCACACTTTTGCACGAGCCGTCGGTTTGAGTTCAAGCACTATTACTCTTGCTCGAATCCCTCAAACCTAGGCTCTGATACCAACTTGTTAGAACCCCACTTTTCGTTGATGGAATAAAGACCAATAGTTTTTTTTTTGTTTTTGTTTTTGTTTTTTTTTGTTTTTTTTTTTTACTAGAAGCATAAACCTTTAAACGTACTAATATCATTAATACACAATTTTACAAAATTTGGGCATGACCCGTCCGTAAAACGAGTATACCCCTGTTTGAACCATAATCAAGACAAATACCATTCTACAAAATACTACTAAAACCAAAACATCGAATGCTAAAAAGTGTGTCTACCAACAAATTGTACAAAAAGATATTTTGACCCAAAACATTAGTATCAACTAGCGGAAGCGCTTGGCATCACATATGAAGAACACGTGCTCGCTCCAATTCGCCGAGTCGCCTAATTTGAGGATTTACCTACATTTAACAACAAGCTTTAGAAAGTTAGTCATAATACCTATTTTGCTTACGATACCACTTTATAGTTGCATTCGTTTATATATTTTCATTACCCTTACGCATTCGATTACCCATTTGAATGGGTTAAGGCATATACTCTCATAATGAGATTCAAGCATACCACTTACGACCCGGTAACATCGGGTTAAATGCTTTCAACATAAATCTTTAATTCTATCCGTATAACGGATTGAACTTCATACTTTCGTTATTGCATTCATGACCACCCGTACTAAACGGTTGGTACCATATTCTTACTCGACATGGTTCGACTCGAACCGGTCGACTTGCATAGCATAATGTAACCTTCGTTAGCATAACTAAATCCGCAAGGGATTTGCTATCTACTACTTTCTAACCCCCATAATCATTGTAACAAGGGTTGTTTTTCATAACATAAACGAAATGTAAATAAGGTTTTGTATGCAACGGAACATACCTCGATCTTGTGAGCCTTCCGGTTTCTTAGTACTTGAACCTTCTTTATTCACGCCTATATCAATACATCCATTCATTCATTTAGTACCCCAAATTTCATTCCATTATTTTCCAAATTACACATAATTGTTCTTTCAAGCATTTCATCAAACACTTAGTGTGCGTTACATTAATAAAGCATAATGTACAAATATTCAAAGCATACTTTACCAATTCATCTTGTATGTCATTACTAATCAACCTAGTTCTTGCAATTCTTTATTCTACATCAATTTATCTAACATTCAAGTATTTCAAACAAGATAATATATCAAGATAACATGAAATCATAATCATTATGATCTTCCTAATCATAACACAATTTCACCAAGTGGGTTTTCACTACAACCTTTCATGCATCCTAAAATCAAACATGTTTCTAGTTCTAGAAAGCAATTCTAACTCAGATTTCCCATATTTGATACAAGAACTCGAGATTGGGTTGAACCCCTCTTTCTACAAATCATAATTTCAGAAAATTAAACTTACCACTTCACTAACTAGGGCTAGATTTTCGAAAAGAGGGCTCATGCACTGGATTATCTTGTGAATTAGGCTTCAATTGCTTGATTTCTAGAGATTAGGGTTTCTCCCTTTTTGCCCTGTTCTTGTTCGATCGTTCCCCAGACACACTCACTGTGTTTGGGGTTTTATTTTATTTTTAATAGATTAAGTTTAATCACCTTTGCACTTTACCCCCTTCACTTAGTTGCTAATTACAACTCTAATCTTTAAACCACATTTAACTATCATCTTGTCATAAACCCTTAATTATGTTAAGTTTATTAGTTAACCTCACTTATTTTATTGTGTTATCGTTTTTGGGGCGTTACACACTTCCACTTTGTTGGGATGCTCCTTGTTGTTGACGCGGGTCTAACCATTGTGAATGATGGAGCGGCGGGGTCGGATACGATATACTACCATCGTATGGTGGTAGAGATGCATAATCCACCGGAGGTGGATCCACAACCACAGGCCGCCCCGCATGCCAATCCGCATGCATCCTTCTTGCTTGGTCATCTTCATACCGGTTGTTCATCTCTAGCTCGTGGGAGTAAGCATGTGCACGATTCCATGATTCTTGACGATCGAAGTTATGCTTCAAAGACCGCTCCATACTAGCACTCATCATTGTTTGTTGATCAAATAAAGTCCGCTCTGAACTCGACCATGATTCAAAAACGGGTGCCGGAGGACGTTGGTTCTCGATAACCTCTTGCATAGTGCCACTATAAGCCCAATTCGGCTCGTATGAACGCTCCGTGTAATCATAAAAAGCACCACCATATCCCCTACCTAGGCCCCCTTGGCCCACATTCACATTCTCACCATGCGGCTCATCCGCATAATCATCATCCCCACTCGGGGCTTCCGCTTCACTCTCCGGTTCATCCTCTTCACCTGGTAGAAGATCCCTTGCACCCACTTTCAACGCTCTCCATCTCTGCCCTTCCGACTTGATCTTGTGATATCTCTCCGATTGCGTGTAGGTCCAACCAATCCCCATCTTTTGTAAAGTAAAAGGCTGATGCCTTTTTGCTGCCCCTTTATCCTCTGATGTAATTGCCTTAAACTGCTTCATCAATCCCGTGATAATTCGGCAATATGGGATAATACTCCTCCCCAACTTGTTTCGACAAATCCAGAGATGGTTCATGATCAAATACCGGATTGGAAAACACGGAGACCCATTGAGTAACGAATAGAGGACGGGTACTTTCGGGTACCTCACTTGCCCCTTATCTCCCCTTCGTGGAATGACATTCAAAATACAAATCACTAGCAGCAATTTTGCTTCTATCTTCAAGTTCCTCCGGTATAAAATGCCACTGTAGTTACCGGGAAAAAACAAAGCTGCTAGCATGTCATTCCATCGTGGATGCTTCTCCGGTTTTATCAAAAGGTCATCAAGACTAGGGATCATGTAATCATGAGCAGGTAGACTGTCGTACTTTGCCAACTTTCGTAGTGTATCAAACGACATCTCTACCTTAATCCCATTCACCTCACCCGTTAACTTCATCTGAGACGGCCTATCGTATGTGTTGCACTTGAGGTTTGACTTCCATTCTTGAATTTCATCCATGAACAGGTTTTTGTTATCCTTATCATAACAACTGAGAGCTGCCTCCCATCCCAAGGCGCGGAATTGGGCAAACACGTTGAACGGCCCAAATTCAACCTCTCTCACCTCCCTCTCACAGATGAATGCAGCTACCTTGTTTTTCAATCGGTTCATACTGTCATGGAATAATGTCGGCTGCCATTCATCCGGTTGCTCATCCAACGGACCTGATTCTCATTTCGGCTTGTCAGCCGGGTCCAATTCCATCATTTCTTCCTCCTCACTTTCGCTTTCACTAACTCTAGCCAAATATTGTCTTTTCTTCGGTTGTTCTTCCGGCTGTTTGCCTTTTCCTTTAGACGAAGAAGATCAACTAGCTCCCGCTCTTTCCTTCGTTCGTACCATTTTCCTACACACATTGCAAAGCAAACAACACAACCAAACACAAAAAGTTAGACTCTTTTCTCCCAAAACATCCCCACACTTGCTTGTTACTATGGTTGTAGATGCTAGTGAACATAAATTTTATAATTATTTTCTCAAAAATTGGGCATGGTGTCTCTACAATGTAGAGATTCTCAAAAGTTCACTACTTTCATCATCAAACCTACATCTACAAACCATAATAATAGTATCTTATATATTTTAGGCATTGATTTACTTATTATTGTACAGATCATAGAAGATTTACCTTGTAATTATTTTGTATTATATATTACGGAAAGATGAATGAGAATGATCAACTTTTGAGAAACATCTTACATGGTATCAAGTCTTGTACGATCCCCCTTCCCTAAACCTTTTTTTTTCTGCCGTCGGCAGCCTCCTGTCGACTACTGCCTCCCCTCTTCTTCTGCGTCTTCCTCACCCCCTCACCTATGGAGTCCAAACTTCATCCGGCTCTCACCGTTTCCAACATCAAAACACACGTTCCCATTCTTTTGGAGAAAGATTCCACACATTATACGACCTGGAAAACTCTATTCAAGGTCCACTGTCAGATTTATGAAGTAATCGATCACTTGTCTCCCAAACAGCCCGCCCCAACCACTACCGCCGCATCTTCTGATGCCGCTGCTGCCGCCAAGGATGAAGCCGCCGCCCGTGCGGCTGAAACTTTATGGACACAGCTAGACGCTGTGGTTCTCCAGTGGATCTACGCCACAATCTCAGCCCCTCTTCTTCACATAATTTTACAACCAGGTCAGACCGCTCATGATGCTTGGTCAGCCGTTGAACGTGAATTTAATGATAACAAAAATACTCGAGCCATCTTCCTCGGTCAAGAATTCGCCAACTTGTCACTCGAAAATTTCTCCAACATGGCAGATTATTGTCAGCACGCCAAGCACCTCGCCGAACAACTCAAGAGTGTCGGGTCTCCGGTCGATGACCGGATGTTGGTTATCAAGGTCCTCACCGGTCTTACTGAGCAATACGATAGCATCTCTACTGTACTTCAAAACCGCGATCCTTTACCGGACTTCAATGAAGTTCGGTCAAGGTTGAACATGGAAGAACAAAAGAAGAAACGACAGGCGACTCGCGGCTCTCAGGCCGCCGCCACTGCACTTGCCGCCACCACCGTCACTACGTCCAATGGCTCCTCTCAGCAACCGCCTACGTTTTTTCAGCCGTCTGACAGAGGGCGGGGTAGGAACCGGGGCGGACGTGGCCGCGGACGCGGTAGGTCTTCGGGTCGTGGTGGAAACCGGTTCTCCAATCAGCATCAAAACCCGGCCCACCCCTACATCGTTTTCCCGAGTAACTGGACAGCCTCACAGTGGGCCAGTCTGCTCCACTCCAACAACTCGGCCCAACCACCCTGTCCGTATCCGTCAAGGCCCACTCCCTCATCTTCTCAGGGCATCTTGGGCCCCAGACCAGATCAAGCTCATCACACTAGCTACTCTCCCACTGACATCGAACAGGCCCTTTACTCGTTGGCACTTAATCAGTCCGACCATGGGGTAATGGATACTGGAGCTACTTCTCACTCGGCTAATGAGCAAGGTATATACTCCCCGTCTAATTTTAATAGGTGCACTAATAAAAATATAATTGTTGGTAATGGCATGACTATCCCTGTTTTGGCACAAGGCAACCAAGTCCTACCCCATCCCTATCCGCCACTTAAACTTAACAATGTCTTATTTGCACCCAACTTAATCAAAAATCTTATCTCTGTTCGTCGCCTTACCACCGATAATTTAGTTTCTATTGAATTTGATCCTTTTGGTTTTCTTGTGAAGGATCTCAAAACTCGGGCACCTATCCTACGATGCAATAGCACAGGCGATCTTTATCCATTGACTGCACCTCTCCCGCTTCAAACTACCTCTCCTTCTGTTTTTGCTGCTGTGTCTCAAGATCGCTGGCATCAACGCTTGGGCCACCCTGGCAACCAATTGTTACAGTCCTTGAAACTGTCTTCTTTTATTGATTTTGGAAAATTTAATAAAACCCTTTGTCAATCTTGCGTTTTTGGTAAAAGTGTTAAATTGCCATTTTATGATTCTGTTAATTGTACTTATTCTGCTTTTGACATTGTTCACAGTGACTTATGGACCTCACCCGTGCTTAGCACGGGTGGTCACAAATATTACATCTTCTTCTTGGATGATTTTACCAACTTCTTGTGGACTTTCCCCATCGCAACTAAGTCTCAAGTGTTCCATATATTCGCCACCCTCCACAACTTAATTAACACTTAATTTGAACGTAAAATCAAACAGTTCCAATGTGACAATGGCAAAGAATATGCAAATCAAAATTTTTACAATTTTTGCAATCATAATGGCATGCAGTTTCGCTTTTCTTGCCCCTACACGTCGTCCCAAAACGGTAAAGCGGAACGCAAAATCCGCACCATTAATAACATGGTTCGTTCGCTTCTAGCACAAGCTTCTCTTCCACCTAACATGTGGCATCATGCTCTCGAAACTGCCACCTATCTTTTAAACATTCTCCCAAGCAAAACTCACCATTTTAAATCACCCACCACCTTGCTTTACAATTGCATACCGGAATACGATCATCTTCGTGTTTTCGGCTGCTTGTGTTACCCCTTAACTCCTTCCACATCTATCCACAAACTCGATTACCGGTCACGCCCTTGTGTTTTCCTTGGTTATCCTTCCAATCATCGTGGTTACAAGTGTCTCGACTTAACCTCTCACCAACTAATTCTATCTCGTCACGTTCACTTTGAAGAATCTATATTTCCTTATGCTATCCAATCCCCATCTAAGCCACCCTCTTACGACTTCCTAAACCCAACCATTAATCCCTTAGTATGGGAATATTTACAAAATGCCCACCAACCTATCAACACTAACCCAACCACTCTCCCACCCACTGCTACTTCTCCTACTTTACCAACCGGCCCACCCTCAACTTCTCACCCCTCCTCTTCAGCCCAAACATCGGCCCACACCCGACCTCACCATATCCTCCCACCTCCCTCAAATACCCAACACCAGCCTTCTGCCCCTCCCACTCAAGCCCATTCTCTCGGCCCACCTACCTCAAATACCCAACACCAGCCTTCTTCCAATCCCACTGAACCCGCTACCAATCCCACTGCCTCGTCCCCACACCTAAGCCCAACTCACCCAGACTCTATTCAAGCCCAACTACACCTGCTAAACTCACCCGTCCAACAACCTCAGCCCCCTCAATCTCAAACCGTTCCTGGTCAGTCTACTTCCCCCCCTCCTATCACTCGCACAATTCATACCCGCTCTATGAGTGGTATCATCAAACCCAAACAAATTTTTACTCTTCACACATCAAATATTGTACCCGTCCCCAAGAATCCTCAGGTTGCCTTGTCCTCTCCAGAGTGGTATAATGCCATGTCCAATGAATTTAGTGCACTTCTTAAAAACAAGACCTGGGAGCTTGTACCCAGAAAACCAGACATGAACATTATACGCAGCTTGTGGTTATTTAAACATAAATTTCGGTCTGACGGTACGTTGGAACGGTACAAAGCTCGTTTGGTTTGTGATGGCCGTAAGCAACATATAGGGGTTGACTGTGGTGATACGTTTAGCCCCGTCGTTAAACCCTCTACTATTCGGTTGGTTCTTTCACTTGCGTTGTCCAAGTCATGGAAAATTCATCAGTTGGATGTTACTAATGCTTTTTTGCATGGTAATTTAGAAGAAACAGTTTATATGCATCAACCTATGGGATTTCGACATCGTGATTTTCCTGACCATGTTTGTCTGCTCCGGAAGTCCTTATATGGCCTCAAACAGGCCCCACGAGCATGGTACCAGCGGTTCACCGATTTTGTCACTTTACATGGGTTTTGTCAAAGCAAATCTGACAACTCTCTTTTCATTTATCATTATGGTCATGAGATTGCCTATCTTCTCATTTATGTGGATGACATTATTCTTACCACGTCCTCCGAGGATCTTCGCATTCGGTTGCTTCACAAGTTGTCCGGAGAATTTGCTATGAAAGATTTGGGTCCACTGTCTTATTTCTTGGGTATTCAGGTAACTCGGACTGGTAATACTATGTTTTTATCTCAGCAGGCTTATGTCCGTGACATTCTCCATCGGATGTCTATGGACTCTTGCAAACCGGTTGCTACTCCTGTTGATACGCAATCAAAGCTATCTGCTGACCACGGACCGCTTCATGATGATCCTTCGACATTTCGCAGTCTTGCTGGTGCGTTACAGTATCTCACTTTTACTCGCCCAGACATCTCTTATGCTGTTCAGCAGATTTGCATGCATATGCACGCACCTCGGGTTGATCATTGGAACGCCTTGAAACGCATACTTCGATATCTTCAAGGCACGGCTGATCTTGGTCTTCATCTTGGACTCACTTCCACTATGCGGTTGATGGCTTACACTGACGCGGACTGGGCTGGATGCCCTGATACTCGCCGGTCTACGTCCGGCTACTGTGTTTATTTTGGTGATAATCTTATTTCCTGGTCTTCCAAGCGCCAGTCCACCATTTCTCGCTCAAGTGCGGAAGCGGAATATCGCGGCGTAGCTAATGTGGTTGCGGATATTTGTTGGTTGCGTAATCTTCTCCTCGAGCTACATCATCCTCTTACATGTGCTACGTTGGTTTATTGTGATAATGTTAGTGCAGTCTATCTCTCCGGTAATCCAGTCCAACATCAGCGCACTAAGCACATTGAGCTCGACATTCATTTTGTTCGTGAACAGGTTCAACGCGGTCACGTTCGGGTCTTGCATGTTCCTTCTCGTCATCAGATTGCCGATATATTTACCAAGGGGCTCCCGCGTATTTTATTCGATGATTTTCGTTCCAGTCTCAACATCGGTCCTCCCGATGTTTCAACTGCGGGGGTGTAATAGTATCTTATATATTTTAGGCATTGATTTACTTATTATTGTACAGATCATAGAAGATTTACCTTGTAATTATTTTGTATTATATATTACGGAAAGATGAATGAGAAGGATCAACTTTTGAGAAACATCTTACACATAACAATGTTCAAGTAACCATTTTTATGACAAAATCTAAGAACAAGCAAGTGGGTATGAACAAATAACACAAATAACCTTCCTTTTCACAATGCATCATCAAAACATAACAAATAAACTTCCATACCTTTGTTTGAAGATGCTAGAACACACGTGAAACAAGAACTTCAAAAACCCCTAAAATTTTCGGACCTAGGGTTTGTGAATCGGACCAGAAAATGTCGTTTTCTTACAAATCTCTTCGCAAAATCAGCAAGTACGTGAAAAATTAGTCAAGATAGACCTAAATTTCACTTGATTTGGCTAAGAATTGAGAGAGGTATGAAGGATTGAAGGTTATAAGGTTATGGAGTTTCTTAGATTTGGTGGGTCTTGTGAAAGAGATAGGTAGAATGTTTGTGGTTAGGGAAAGAGGAAGAAGGGAGTGGCCAGGTTTAATTCACGTGACCTGTTGATTTATTATAATTTTTTTTATTGTTGCACGAAGCCGACTCATCAGATTACCAGGTCTACCGTAATTTACGGTATACACCGTAAATTACGGTGTAACCTGAAACAAAAATCCTACCGTAACTCAGGAAGTTCTTACCGTAAACATTTGATTCCCACCGTAAATTACGGTACCACCGTAAATTACGGTGATACCTGGGCCTTTTTGCTACGCCAAAAACTCCAATTTTAACTATCTTTTTTAGATTTTTTCAGTTTTTTTTTCAATTTTTTTGTGTTTTTAAAATTTTTCAAAAACATATAAAAATTACCCTACCCCCTCGAAAGTCCCGTGTTGTCCTCAACACAATGTTAGAATTATTCGTGTCCCGAACATCCCCACACTTGTTTCAAACACGGACTTCAAGCAAATACGGTAAATGTGCAAACTATACAAAACAAATAAAATGAAATGCTAACTATTTACACTACCAAACCTAGGCCTCTCATGGTTGTTCCTCATCGACCGGGCGTAAGATGTAGCCCGCTTTGTCAAGCTCCAAGTTGTTGATGTCGTTCCCCTCCAAGTATGGCTTCAACCTATGACCATTCACCGTTTGTTGTTTATTTGTTTGCTCATCTTGGATGTCTACATCACCAAATGTAACACCCCGTGTTTTCACGAGTGAAAGTCAAAGTCAAGGTCAAAGTCAACGACCGATTTCGCGCGCCTTGACTCGTAGAAATGTTTTTATTTTAATTACATTATGTGGAGTAAGTGTCGTACATTGCAATAATCGAATCATGTTAACCATATTTCAATCGACTCGTAACTGTGAACTATAGGAAGTAACAATGCGATAAAGTTAATCAACCAAGAATCAAGCTATGTTAATCGAATCGACATCGAACCGCAACTCGAACTGTGTATTTTACTTGTTGTTTATAAGTATGTGTGTGCCTTACGTATTACCTGTGCATGTTTATTTTATGTTATGTTGAGATAATCAAGCGAACTCAATCGAAACTCGAAGTCTAACTCGAATACAATCGAACCCGAACCCGAATCCCGATCAAACCATGTCATATACGAAGTAGCTGGGACTAAAAGTAATTTGAATAGGAAACCCTATCGAACCGTTCGCAATCTAAACCGAAACGTCGAAGAATCGTCGCACCGAACGCACCATTCCAGCGTCATCCGGACGGATTACAAATCCGGACGGATAACCAATCCGGGTAACGTGCAATCCGCACGGATTACCCTATCCCCTTTTGGCATCCTATAAATACACGGGTCACTCTCCAAACTTTACACTTTTGGCAAGTGACGTCCGACCCGCACGCATTCTTCACCTTTTCTCAGATTTCTCTCAATCCAGGTAAGATCTTGCTCTAATTCTTGTACATTCTTGATCACTACACAATTCTACACCTTTCTATCTTTCAAATCTCAACCTTTAACCGTGAAACCATCAAGATTTGAGGTATTCTCGGATGACGTCATCATGAAGTTCTCATGAACTTCAAGCTTGACCTCATTCCACCAAGAATAACTCAGATCTGAACGATTTCCATAAGATTTCACAACAACATTACCCAAATCTAAACTTTTCAAAGGATAAAAGAGTTGAAAGAAATAAACTCAAGTTTTCTCCTTCTTTTACCCTTAAAATCGGTACGAATCTGATCGGTTCTAGTCTTCTACTCGATAATAGTGATGCACTAGTCCTAGATCTGGATTCTACCCACAAGACACCTGATTATGAGATAAACCGGAATGACCGTTCTGAGTCGCCGACGGGTCGAGTTAGGGTGGTTCCTGGCCGGCTTAGTCATGCGAGTAAGAATAGAATTCCAAGTGGTTGCCACATAATCAGAACGTCTCGATAAACGACAACAGAAACCAAGGGTAGACGAACGGAACAGCCAGACGAGAGACTGTCCGAACGGACAAGTTGTCCGCACGGACAGACGATCCGGACGGGTTGTCACCCCGACGAGCTACACTTGGGACCCACATTCAAAGCGAGGTTTGAGTATCGACGAATGAACAATCCGGACGGACGACCTCTGAATGGATTACTCTTCGGATCATGAGATACTAAGACCTTGAATAAATTCAAACAATGTTCATCCGCACGGACGAGTTGTCCGCACGGACAGACTATCCGGACGGATTGTCTGTCCGCACGAACAACTATCGGGACGGATTACCACTGTCCGCACGGATTACCATCCGGACGGATTCCACAAACTTCATCAAAGTGACTCAGCCTCGGAGACGTGTCCGCACGGATCACCATCCGGACGGATTGTTGTCCGCGCGACCAGCTTGAAAGGTAGAGATACTTAAATGTTTCCTAAATGCTACAACGAAAACTTCAAAGCACAAGCCATCATACACAAACACATTCTTAGGAAGAAACAATCCACTCGAATAGTAATCCACACGGACTACTTGTCCGCACGGATAAACAATCCGCACGAGTGACTAATCCGATGGATTACCATCCGCACGGATAGTTACTCGCACGGATAGTTCATCCGGGTGGATGACCATCCGCACGGATAGTTACTCGCACGGATAGTTCATCCGGGTGGATTACCACTCGCACGGATAGTTTATCCGGATGAATCACCATCCGCGTGGATTACCATCCGCACGGATAACTTACTCGCACGGATAGTTGATCCGCACGATCAGCTATCCTACCCGCTCTCACTTCGTACTGTTTTACGCGCCGCTTATCTTTGCGTTATCGAATCTATTCAGGCTAACCGTACTCGCTGAAAAGCGCTCCCTTCAATCCATAATCGCTGTGAGTATACTCGAACCCTTTTTGCTTTTAGCACTTTTGGGTGTTACATACGTTACGAATATTCAAACTACAACTATCACACTACTCAAGCTATTTTAACGCTAAACCATTAAAGCATGTTATACGTGGCTTATGAATGCTTGTTTGTTATGTTTACACATGGAATGCTGTCTACCTGCCTTAGCAACGATAGTACTATAGTTTGGACTCAGCACCCGTTCACACGGGGGTTGTTAAGGATCTTTTACTTGCATGGATTACGGTGGTAATCATGTATTGCGAACTGCCTCGGGCAGTCAACCCGCAGTCGTTGGTATCGATGGATCTATGTCGATAACTAACGTGCTTCATCTCACTATGTGTACGTGCTGGTTATGCGTAAACGATTTCGAACTCTATATGCTATTATCAAACTTGTATGCTCACCTTTACATTTTATGTATTGACCTTATTTTAACGTATGTGACAGGTGCTTAGGTTGCTTTTATGCTCTTTGTGCTGTGATGAACTTGAAGCTAGGAACTGGAGTCCTAGAAACCAACGAATAAATTGTTATGTTTAAATCTGAGTTGGCGGAACAGGATATTTGTCTTGATGCTTGTCTGTAATAACTATTTAACTGTTTGAAATACGGTATGGGACGTATTATTTAATTAAATGGTAATGATAGTTGTTATGGAAACTTCTGGACAATCTGTTTCGCTCAGTGCCGCGCCCCGATGATTCCGCCATCGGTTGGGGTGTGACAGATTGGTATCAGAGCCATAACTATAGAGAATTAGGCAAGACTCGACCTAGTCCGGGTCGAAGTCTTAGAGACCTAGTCTATAGTCAGGAACCAACAGACCGACTCGAGTACATCCCTACTAGATAGTGTACGAGCTCATTCCTCGCTATTTTCGTTTACCTACACTATCACTGCACTCGAATTTTCAAATTATGAACAGGTAATGAGGCCGAGAATAGGTGTGAAAACCGCAAACTCTCGACTAAAGTTGCCTAATCAGCTTGCGTTTTAGCTACAAACGAGGAGAATCATACCAAATTAGGAGTGAAATCCATATTTTGATGAATAATCTCCTCAATTTTATTAAGAACAAGGACGAAGTTGTAAGATAGGGGTGAAACCCTAACCTTGACGACTTGTCCTGCTTTTATACAAAACTCCCACCAAAGTTTCAATGGACTCCAACGATCTGAGGACACAATATAACCAATGGGAATTGTGCCAACGCCCAAGAATCGAGGCAAAGGCATAGTCCTGAAGGTAATTGTGCACACAAGATCCTTGCGAATAGTCGAACCACCTTGGTTAGTCGAAGTCTAATAGCCGCAGACACTCTTACGCTTGACTTTATGTGTTTTAACCATGATGATTCGTCGATTTTATGAAGTTTATGTGTTTCATGTTTACTTAAAAGTATTTTGAGATACTACTGGTTTCGATCTAATGCCTTTTGCTTTCACACCACACGCAACACATCGTTAACAAATCGACAATAGAGGCATTCAGAATGCTCTGTATGCTCCTATATACCTCTAGTGACTAAGGCGTATGTGTTCCTTGCTATTGTGCTTACGTGTTTAGGAATATTGTGACTATGTGCTCTATGTGTTTACGTGATTCTGTGCAATTATGTGAATTTGCGACTATATGCGGATACATGGTACGTGTTACTGAGCTTTAGTAGTAGTAGACGTGTGAGGTGAGATTCGAATACATGTGTTGAGTTCCATGGCGATGTCTATTGCAGACAATGTCGTCTGGATCCCGTCATGCACTCTCTCGTCAGGAAAAGAAGGACAAACGCCTTGCTTCCATCATCGCGAAAAGTGTGGCAAAAGCCGTGAGTGATATCTACGAGAACGCCAGCAAATCATCCGAGGAATCGAGGACTGAAGGTCCTAAAGCTGTCACGAGACCTTTCAGTTTCAAGCAATTCAAGTCGTGTGGGCCAAAAGAATTCACAGGCGAAGGAGGTCCTACTGCACTATTCCACTGGTTTGACTCTATCGAGGTTACTCTGCGACAAAGTGGTTGCCCTGATGACCTTCGAACTCTGAACGCTACCGGCGTCTTCCAGTCCCGTGCTCTAGACTGGTGGACGGCCGAGAGGAACAAGCGAGGGAATGATGCAGCCTACGGGTTGTCATGGGATGAGCTCAAGGAAGTCATGCTAGAGGAATTCTGCCCTCCTCACGAACGCCAAAAGCTTGAAGATGAATTTTGGCACATACATCAGAAGGACGGAGACAATGCTGGTCTTACTGCTCGCTTCAAACAGCTCAGCATTATCTGTCCCGACCAGGTCAAGACTCCCGATATGACCATCAAGAAGTACATCCGAGCTTTGCCCGACTGCGTTGCTGATTTCGTGCAAGCGGCTAAGACTACCACGATCGAGGAAACCTATCTGCTAGCCGCTGAAATCAACGACAAAAGGGTTAAGGCTGGGGTATGGGATAAGACCTCCAAGCATCTGCATCAAGCTACCGCTACCGCACCAACTGCTGAACCCACCTCGTCAAGCAACAAGAGAAAGAACAAGAGAAAGAACAGCTCCACCAACAAGAACTGTGCGATTACTGCTGCACCGATTCAAGCTGTACCTGCCCAACAGCGTCAAGTAGCGGCGCCTGTGGCCAATGCACCGCCCGCGAAGCGTGCATATACTGGGCCGCACCCGCTCTGCCCTACTTGCACCTATCATCACCCGACTGCTATTCAATGCCGCTTCTGTGCTCACTGCAACGTGTACGGCCACTTTACCGCCAACTGCCATATCCGTCAAGCTCCTGCCAATCAAGCTCTACTCACTGCCCCACAGGGTCAACAAGCTCCTCCAGCACCCGCAGTCAAGGCCAGAGCCTGCTTCACGTGTGGCGACCCGAATCATTTCGCTAACATGTGCCCGAACAGGGTGGTGAAACAAGAACCGCAACAGCAGCAGCCACAGCAGCAGCAACAACAGCAACAGCAACAACAGGCAGCACGCGCCAGAACTTTCAATCTTAACGTGCGTCAAGCCCAGGCCGACAACAACGTGGTCAATGGTACGTTCCTCGTGAATGGTATTTATGCTTCATGTTTGTTTGATACTGGAGCCGATAATTGCTTTGTGTCGCTCGAATTTGAGAAACTCCTTAGTCGTAAACGTTCCCAACTCTCCTCTGCACTCGAAGTTGAAGTCGCTACCGGAAGAACCGTCGCTGTTAATTCCGTCATCCGTGATTGTACTCTTGAGCTTAACAATCACATCTTCTCGATCGACCTTATTCCAATGCAACTCGGAAGCTTTGATATCATAGTAGGCATGGATTTTCTCTGAGAGAACCATGCCGAAGTGGTGTGCTTCGACAAGATGATTCGTTTCTCGCTCGCGAATGGGGATTTATTGTGTGTTTATGGTGATACTACTTCAAAGGGGCTCAAGCTTATGTCATGCCTACAAGCTAGCAAGTATCTCCGCAAGGAATACAGGGCTTTCTTGGCTAACGTTGTAGCAGCGGAGAAGGAAAAGAAAGAGAAGAAGGAAGTAAAAGACGTTCCCGTGGTTCGGGAATTCCCTCAAGTTTTTCCAGAGGACCTTCCCGGACTACCTCCTAAACGCGATATTGATTTTCGTATCGATCTCATTCCTGGAGCTAACCCTACCGCCAGAGCTCCTTATCGACTCGCGCCGTCCGAAATGCGCGAACTCTCAACCCAACTCCAGGAATTGCTTGAAAAAGGCTTCATTCGCCCGAGCACCTCTCCTTGGGGCGCACCAGTCCTTTTCGTCAAAAAGAAGGATGGGTCGTTCAGGATGTGCATCGACTACCGGGAATTGAATAAGCTAACTATCAAGAACCGCTATCCTTTACCCCGCATCGACGATTTGTTTGACCAACTACAAGGCGCTACGTGTTTCTCGAAGATCGATCTACGTTCCGGATATCATCAGCTGCGTATACAAGAGGAGGATATACCCAAAACCGCGTTTCGTACTCGTTACGGCCATTATGAATTCGTTGTCATGCCTTTTGGCCTAACAAACGCACCAGCAGTTTTCATGGATCTGATGAATCGCGTGTGTAAACCATATCTCGACCGTTTCGTCATCGTATTCATCGACGATGTCTTGATCTATTCCAAGTCGAGAGCCGAACACGCGCAACATCTACGTTTGGTTCTCGAGTTACTCCAGGGGAACCAACTCTACGCCAAATTCTCCAAGTGCGAATTTTGGTTGGGGGAGGTTCAGTTTCTGGGTCACATTGTAAATAGTCAGGG
Source organism: Helianthus tuberosus (assembly GCA_030545235.1). Taxonomy (NCBI): domain Eukaryota; kingdom Viridiplantae; phylum Streptophyta; class Magnoliopsida; order Asterales; family Asteraceae; genus Helianthus; species Helianthus tuberosus. The sequence continues at coordinate 39,974,985 of CM060425.1, read as the reverse complement.
TATTCACGTCGATCCTGCGAAGATTGAAGCTGTTAAGAGCTGGGTTACACCTAAGAACCCGTCTGAAGTCCGCTCTTTTCTTGGGCTAGCGGGCTATTATCGACGATTTATCGAAGGATTCTCGAAGATTGCTGTACCACTTACCTCTCTCACGCATAAGGATCAGCCTTTTGTCTGGGGAACCAAACAAGAGTCTGCCTTTCGAATCCTCAAACACAAGCTTTGCAATGCTCCTGTCCTCACATTGCCCGATGGAAACAATGATTTCATTGTCTACTGTGATGCTTCCAACCTTGGTCTTGGTTGTGTCCTTATGCAACGAGACAAGGTCATAGCTTACGCATCTCGTCAGCTCAAAATCCACGAGAAGAACTATACAACCCACGATCTCGAGCTAGGCGCGGTTGTTTTTGCATTAAAGATTTGGCGACACTACCTGTATGGTACCAAGTGTACGATCTTCACCAATCATAGGAGCCTCCAACACATCTTTAATCAGAGAGAACTAAACATGCGTCAACGCCGATGGGTAGAACTTCTCAACGATTATGACTGTGAGATTCGTTATCACCCAGGCAAAGCAAATGTTGTAGCCGACGCACTTAGCAGACGGAGTTATCTGCTTAGCACTCGTAATGTTCAAGCCCAACACAACCTCGAAACTCTCATCCGCGACGCCCAGCATGCGTGTTTCAACGAACGCACCTTGAAGAAAGAACGAATCTACCACGATGGAGCCCAGCTTGTGAGCAAATCAAACGGGATATTCCACTTTTTAGACCGAATTTGGATTCCCAAGCGAACCGATTTACGACAGATTATCATGCACGAAGCCCACAAATCCCGCTATTCCATTCATCCCGGAGCTGACAAGATGTACCAGGATCTTCGCTATAGGTATTGGTGGCCGGGTATGAAAAGGGATATCGCTCTCTACATCAGGAAATGCCTAACCTGTGCTAGAATCAAGGCTGAACATCAAAGACCCTCTGGCTTACTCGAACAACCACCAATTCCTATGTGGAAGTGGGAGAGTGTAGCTATGGATTTCGTAACCAAGCTTCCAACCACGTCATCAGGTCACGACAGCATTTGGGTTGTTGTTGACCGTTTGACTAAATCAGCCCACTTCTTGCCAATAAGAGAAGACTACAAGGTGGAATGATTAGCCCGAATCTACACTGACGAGATCATTTGTAGACATGGGACGCCTCGTGACATCATCTCTGATCGTGATGCTCGGTTTACTTCGTGATTGTGGGAAACGTTTCAAACGGCACTCGGTACAACGCTAAATCTAAGTACCGCTTTCCACCCACAAACCGACGGTCAGACTGAAAGAACGATTCGTACTCTTGAAGACATGCTCCGCTCGTGTGTTCTAGACTTCGGTGGTAATTGGGATAAGCACCTGCCGTTAGTCGAGTTCTCGTATAACAACAGCTACCAGACTAGCATTCAGATGGCACCTTTCGAGGCCTTATACGGAAGAAGATGTCGATCGCCTATTGTGTGGCACGAGATCGGTCACTCGCAACTAACCGGTCCGGAGCTGCTACAAGAAACGACAGACAAAATTTTCCAAATTCGAGAAAACCTAGCGAAAGCTCGGGATCGACAGAAAGTTTACGCCGATAAAAAGCGCAAGCCCCGTGAATTTGGCGTTGGTGACTACGTACTCCTAAAGGTATCACCTTGGAAGGGTGTAGTCCGATTCGGCAAAAAGGGAAAACTCGCGCCTCGATATGTTGGACCTTTTAAGATTCTGGAAAGGATCGGAAAAGTCGCCTACAGACTCGAATTACCGGAGGAACTTAGCAATGTCCACCCGACTTTCCACGTGTCAAACCTCCGAAAGTGCATCGCCGACCACGATTTACATGTCTCTCTAGACGATCTGCAAGTGAACGAAACATTACACTTCGTGGAAAAGCCTGTCGAAATCATGGATCGCCAAACCAAGCAACTCAGGCGCTCACGCATTCCTATCGTGAAGGTCCGATGGGAAGGCAAACGGGGCGTGGAATTTACTTGGGAACTCGAAAGCGACATGAAGGCCAAGTACCCGCAGTTGTTTAATTAGAGAAGCGAACCACAAAAAACGCAGATTTCTCTCAAACAGCTTTGAATTAAGATATGAAACTTTGTAGGCTTGTAGATCAATGAATTTCGCACAACATATACAAATTTTAGCCGAATATTTAACCGTAAAATCTTGTCTAATTTGACGTTTTTCAGTTAGAAACGTGAAATAGATGAAAAGTGAAGGAATTTTGACAAATCTGGGTGAAATTGACTCTGAATCTCATCAATTCTTGTACGAATCTAGTTGTTTGATCAGTGCAATCGAGAACCTGCTTAGATACCACTTGTAGGTCCCGGTTTCAACTCCGTTGCGATTGTGTTGGTCACGATCGTGCACGGATTCCGCACGTTATACGAGTCAAAATCGGTCCAAACGAAGAACTCTCACACGTGATTCACGACCTTGTTACGGCTTTCAGCTTAATTTCGGGATGAAATTCCCTAAACAAGGGGAGGCTGTAACACCCCGTGTTTTCACGAGTGAAAGTCAAAGTCAAGGTCAAAGTCAACGACCGATTTCGCGCGCCTTGACTCGTAGAAATGTTTTTATTTTAATTACATTATGTGGAGTAAGTGTCGTACATTGCAATAATCGAATCATGTTAACCATATTTCAATCGACTCGTAACTGTGAACTATAGGAAGTAACAATGCGATAAAGTTAATCAACCAAGAATCAAGCTATGTTAATCGAATCGACATCGAACCGCAACTCGAACTGTGTATTTTACTTGTTGTTTATACGTATGTGTGTGCCTTACGTGTTACCTGTGCATGTTTATTTTATGTTATGTAGAGATAATCAAGCGAACTCAATCGAAACTCGAAGTCTAACTCGAATACAATTGAACCCGAACCCGAATCCCGATCAAACCATGTCATATACGAAGTAGTTGGGACTAAAAGTAATTTGAATAGGAAACCCTATCGAACCGTTCGCAATCTAAACCGAAACGTCGAAGAATCGTCGCACCGAACGCACCATTCCAGCGTCATCCGGACGGATTGTCCATCCAGACGGACAGTCAATCCGCACGGATTGACCATCCGCACGGATTACCAATCCGGACGGATAACCAATCCGGGTAACGTGCAATCCGCACGGATTACCCTTTCCCCTTTTGGCATCCTATAAATACACGGGTCACTCTCCAAACTTTCCACTGTTGGCAAGTGACGTCCGACCCGCACGCATTCTTCACCTTTTCTCAGATTTCTCTCAATCCAGGTAAGATCTTGCTCTAATTCTTGTACATTCTTGATCACTACACAATTCTACACCTTTCTATCTTTCAAATCTCAACCTTTAACCGTGAAACCATCAAGATTGAGGTATTCTCGGATGACGTCATCATGAAGTTCTCATGAACTTCAAGGTTGACCTCATTCCACCAAGAATAACTCAGATCTGAACGATTTCCATAAGATTTCACAACAACATTACCCAAATCTAAACTTTTCAAAGGATAAAAGAGTTGAAAGAAATAAACTCAAGTTTTCTCCTTCTTTTACCCTTAAAATCGGTACGAATCTGATCGGTTCTAGTCTTCTACTCGATAATAGTGATGCACTAGTCCTAGATCTGGATTCTACCCACAAGACACCTGATTATGAGATAAACCGGAATGACCGTTCTGAGTCGCCGACGGGTCGAGTTAGGGTGGTTCCTGGCCGGCTTAGTCATGCGAGTAAGAATAGAATTCCAAGTGGTTGCTGTGACACCTGTGTCACTTCAACCATCACACAAATTCCAAACCAATGAAATATTGTATTTCATATTTGGGATTTGTAAAAAAATTGTGTATCGTTTGTACATATCAACTCTTGTTCGATTTTAAGCTTTAAATCGCTTTCTGGAGGGTTATACACGCTCTGATGCGTAAATATAATCAGTTTAATCCAACGAACACTCCGGAATAGTGAATTAGGCTTAACATAGCTTAAATAACCTTTACATAACTTAGAAATAAGTTTTGAAGGCTTTGGTATAGCAAAAACAAGTTAATTCGCTTACAGGGACTAAAGTTGACAAACTGCGAAAGTATGCCCATTTGAACTGTAACAGACATTCCGGAACATGACCATAAGTTAAACATACCATAAATATCCTTTACATAGCTTAGAAATAGGCTTTGAGAGGTTCGGTGTGCTAAAATAAACTTTTGGGTCATTCAGGGACTAAAAGTGTCAAAAAGTGCACAAGTTTGCATTTTCGCGCATAACTTACGTTCTGAATACATCCGGGCATCCAAAAATTTATGTAAGCACTAAAATATTTTATTTTAGTGTTTGGCATAAGAAAAATCCATTCGTTGCGTCATTTGGATCGTTTTTCGCGCTTGTGCGCATTCCGTCGTAATTAAGCGAACATCGCGTTCGTACGACCAAACGAACCAACATCCGACATATTTTTGAGCATGTTTCATGTCCACAATGTTTAGGCATCATTTTAGGGCCTTAAAGTTGGCTTTACGGGCCTTAGAAGTGTCGGAAATGGCCTTAAACACGTGCAGGGACTGAAACTGTAAATTCTGAAACATATTGCTGATCAGACAAGGCCAGGCGGCCCGCCTGAGCCTTGTGTGATCCTGAAGCGGGCCGCGTCCGCCTTCCTGACCAGATTAACTGCATTTAACAGCAGATTCCAGCTGTTTTAACCACACCCACACATTCTAAATTGCCTAGTCAGCTGATAAGGATCATTTTTAGCTACCATAAGGTTCCGACACTTGTACGGATGCGATTAAGGCACGATATTCGACAAACGATCTTAACGGTTACCCGAAAACTATAAATACCCCACCCCACAACTTCAAAACCCACTAGAATTTTGATCTTAGAAACTCTAAGTTGAAACCATTGTTTCATACCTGAGATTCTTGGATCGAGATTAGCATTCGGGGACCCTTCGTAAGTATTCTTTCGTTCTTTTATTTCTTTTCGAGTCTTTTCGAGTCTGAAAGTCAAACTTTGTTTGACTTTCTGCGTTGACCAGTTTATGGTCAATGCGAAGTTCGTTTGAACTTCGCAACGTGATTGTAATCACGATGGTCATAGTCCCTTGGGACTATGCCTACTGATTACCACGTTGTCTAGGGTCGTAGGGTAAGCGATCTAATAAATCGCTTATACCTTCGAACCCGACCCATTTGGTCGATCATTAGGATCCGACCAAACACATTAGGTGACCATAGTATATAGGGAATAACCTTCCGAGGTTATACCTTATGGTCGCTACGTTTAAGTAGTTGTATGATAGGTGGTTTATATGCCTTAGGTAAATTACCAGAATACCCTTTTCATGTATAATTGGTAATTAAGCATATGTAACCTAAACTTTTGTCACATAACTGATTATGTAACATGTTTAGGCATATAACACTTGTCATAGGACTAGTTAGGCGGTCCGAACGCGTTTCACGCGAACGACGCGTTAAAGTAGCATAAGCTACCTAAACGGATCGTAATGGGTCGTAAGCAGTTATGTTAGGTTTCATTTAGTATGTAGGCTTTGTTAAACCATATTACATGAGTTTCCATACTCGTTTGGTTTACGAACCCTCATTCTATCCGATCCTCCGATTTAGGTCCGGTTTATTAACATAGTTACCTATATTAGGTGCCGTTTGATTTCCGTGATATCTAGCATTGCTTGGTGGTTATCTTAGGACTTCTGAGCAATATCAAGTGAGTACATAGTTCCCCTCTTTTACTGTTTTCAAACTGTTTTGGGGTGAAGCATGTGTACCTATCTGTTATTTTCATGTTTTCCAAAAGTATAATTGATTATACATGTTATTACTTATCATTTGACAAACTAAATGACTATCTATGGTTTAAACACTGATTTCTCAAAGAACATAAAATAAAATGTTGAATTGTACTTATTTTATGTTCACCAGACCGATTGTTAGTATGATATAGCGCTATAGGATTAGACACCCCATTCCTGTTGTCATGGAATGTCAGAAACCAATTTGTTTCTCCATCCAAATAGGGATTTCCTTTGTGGTATCCTTATAGTCTCAAAGGTGTATTTTGATGCACTAGGTCTGAATGAATTCTTAAATCACACTATTAAAGTATAGTTTGATATACTCTCATGTGTGGTATTGTACAAAACCAACATATATTTTGTTAATCATCCAAAGCATATTTTGATATGTTATTTACAAAACCAAAACATAGTTTAATATGTTATTTATCACATCTAAAGCATATTTTGATATGTTATTTATGAAACTAAAACATAGTTTATTATGTTACTTACAAATCCAAAGTATACTTTTGATATGCTATTATAAGGTTATTCGTTTAACCTTACATTATCTTACAGAACATAACTTTTGTTTACACATTACATGGTTTACATTTAACTTGGGTTATACAATAATATTGGACAATTGGTTTAAACATGAACATTCTGTATTGGTGGTTTGGTTTGAGTAAGTGACTTGAGTAACGAGGCGTATGTAATATGATACAAGCATGGTGGATACGCCGCTGGTACTTCCTATATATAAGTGTTTGTATGGTATTACATATCGTAGCGTTATTTGAAGCATTCAATTTGGACTTATACATTTTACACAAGTAACACGATTCTTTTACAAGACTTTAGTTTACAAACAATTTACTTATACAACTCATTTTACTTGGTTATACATTTAACCATACATTTTTCTATTATTTATACATATTATTTGAATTTATTGTTTTTCAAGCGATTTACAAGACAAAGCAAATTACAAGGGTCATGACTGACTTTTGTTAAACAACATTTTCTAAACTTATAAGTCATGAATCCTATATTCACAAAACCTATGTATTTCACAGGCATTTTTATGCTGACGTACCTATTTTTACATATGTTTCAGGTACTGCTTTACAATGATTGTTGATACATACTACATTTAGGATGGACTCGTGCCTTAGCAACTTTAAAACTTGGAAGATCATAGTTGTACTTATTTGATTGTATTAAAACAATGAGTTCATTTATTCAATAAAACAGAATTTATTTATGCCATGGTTATGAAACAATAATTCTGTTACAACACTCCTCGACGTTTCCGCCACGTCTAGTTGCTTTACGTGGTCGGGGTGTGACAGAAAAGTTGGTATCAGAGCCAATGGTTATAGGGAATTAGGTTATTAGTAATACTTTGACCTAGTCTATAACCTTCTTAGGACCCTAACGCGAGTTTACTTGCGTTTAGTCATAAAACAATACCGTCACCTATCCTTAGGCGACGACCACAACAAGAACATAAATTTCGAAACCGCTTTGAAAACTAATCATCTGTTCTAGGATGATTGATTACTAGGTTTTGAACCCTCTGTTATATGGTTTTGAACCCCTTTGAGTTTTCAAAATCTCATCAAGGTTTTGGGTTTTAAATAATGTGAACACGTGCAAACTGGAAGGGTGAATGCCTGTATTCTGGGTTTTCTGTCTAGGCAAGCACTTCGTATATATCTCATCAGACGCGAGACCAGTTGTGCTTACCTGGGAATTCTTGGGATGAGTGTTCACTTATAGGCGAGCATGTCTTCGCAATACATTATTTTTGACCTATTTACTTTGATTAATCACCGGGGTCGTTTGTTGCTTTGTAGTAACAAACAAATGACCACTATTCTTGCTTTCATCAGATTTGTTTCATCTCATTCTTTTCGTCTAATTCTCTCACTCGTTTCCTTTCATGTTTCCTCTTTTAGAATGCCTCCTCGACGCGAAAACCAGATAGCGAATGCCGAACTGGCGGAAATCATCGCGCAGCAAATGGCTGCTGCCTTCCCAAATCTTTATGCTCAAATGATGCAAGCCATCAACAACAACAATGCTCCATGCAATTTCAAGAATTTTAACTCGGCTAAACCACTCAAGTTTAGTGGTTCTGAGGAAGCAACTGGGCTTCTTCAATGGTTCGAGAGCATTGAGAATACCTTCCGTCACGTTCAGTGCCCTGAAAATCGCAAGGTCGAGTTTTCTTCAAGTGTGTTTCAGAAGAGGGCTCTCACATGGTGGAACGGGGTGATGAGAGACCGCGGTGCTGATGTTGCATTAGCACAGACTTGGGCTGAGCTTAGGGCTCTTATGATGAAGGAATTCTGTCCTCGTCATGAGCTAAGGGCTCTAGAAAGGGAATTTGATGATTTGAAGCAAGACAGTGGGGAACATCGAGCCTATACTGACCGCTATGAGGAATTGAGCTTGTTATGCCCTACTATGGTTACGCCTCTGGATAAGGCGATTGAGAAATACATTGATGGTCTTCCTGATGTAGTTCAGGATATCGTTACTGGCAGCAACCCTACTACTGTCAGACAAGCCATTGAATTGTCTGCTACTCTAACTGAATCCCATATCAGGAAGCATAAGCTGTTTCGGAAGGGCGACCCAAGACCATCTGACAAGACTGCTCAAGTGGAACCAAAGGAAGAACATGCTGAGGTGTCCAAGAAAAAGAAGCGCAAAGCCTCTCAAAATTTCGCTGTAACTGCGCAAGACAAACAGGTTGCACCAAACCAGCCAGCACAACCTCGCAAAAGGCAAAACTACGTTGGTACCGCACCTTTGTGCAACAAGTGCAACCGTCATCATCTGGAGCAAGAACAGTGTCACAAATGTACCCACTGTGGGCGGTTGGGACATCTGATCAATGTTTGTCGTTATGCAAATCAAGCTGCTGCAAACCCTGCTGCTGTTCAAGCACGGTTCCCTCCGGGGTCATGTTATAACTGTGGTGACCTTACCCACTACAGGAACAATTGCCCAAGACTTGTTAACTTACCACCAGCGCGTGGACGAGTGTTTAACATCAATGAAGCAAACATGAACAATGATGCGGCAGTGAACAACTAGTGTTTTGTTATTTCCCTTGGTTGTTATCTTTGACGTTTAAAGACAAGTCAGTTGTTATATAAATAAAAATTCGTCGTTTTTATTTTCGCAAAACTGATACGATTGTGTGAATGTTTGATATAACCTTATGATGTCAACCCAAAGACAAACTACTCGTATGGTTCTGTCATTTTATAATCACTTGTGATCTCCCCAAGAACCTTAAACACTCGTTTCTTCTAAGAAACATGGCCAAACTCTTATTGAAAATCCTTCTATCTTTATAGATGGATCCTTGAAAATGCTTAAAGTGCCAAATGAAATCCATGGATTGGATTCCTGATGTGCTTTAAATGTCCATACCTAAAGATAACAAATTAAAGAATCAAGTTAACTAATTTTGTGCTTATGTGTTTTCTTACATGTTTTGTGGTTGTATGTGATCCATCCAAATCCTCGTAAAATCTTTCATATCTCATATGAGGGATTCATAGTAGGATATCCAAAGTTACTATCTTAAATCCTTAATGGACTTCTACGTTGTAGTCAAGTCCCTTGGGTTTTAAAGTACTATTCTATAATTGGACCTCTTGAATGGTCTGGTTAAACAGATTGATTTTGAAAATCTGATTAGAAATATCATGTGATGATATAATTAAAAAGATCCCTTAAGTGGTCTATTTAAGGAGATCGTACGAAGGTCTAGTTAAGAAGATCATGTGTTGATCTAGTTAAAAAGATTGTTCGTTGATCTAATTGAAAGGACCCTTTGGTGGTCTAGTCAAGTCGCTTCATGTTTACTCAATTAATTATTTTTCCCTACGCATTGTGAAATGAACTGTGCGGACTGTGCAAGGAATTACGTAATTATGGAGGCCTACATAAATATGGAATTCAGTGCACAGAAACCACAAGAAGTTTTGTTATGTGTTAAGACCTATAGTGACAAGAATAATGATACGGGAGAAGTATTGGACCTTGACCGATATCATTTTATCTTACACTCCCCAATTCTTATTTCAAGCACTCACAAGTTTCCTATGATAAGTCTTCATAAGAAACGTTCTTCTGTCCGTAGTTCAAAATTCCATGTTTTACTATTACAAGAAATTCACTTTGAGGGTTAACAAATTCGCTAAGGATCCTAACCTTGCCCAGAGTTTTACTTAAGGGTTCAATGGATCTATTTGAAGGCGAAACCGTCACAGCTGTCAACACAAGTTTCCTCTAGAATTAAATTTCGTGACGAAATTTCCTAAAGTAGGGGAGACTGTGACACCTGTGTCACTTCAACCATCACACAAATTCCAAACCAATGAAATATTATATTTCATATTTGGGATTTGTAAAAAAATTGTGTATCGTTTGTACATATCAACTCTTGTTCGATTTTAAGCTTTAAATCGCTTTCTGGAGGGTTATACACGCTCTGATGCGTAAATATAATCAGTTTAATCCAACGAACACTCCGTAATAGTGAAATAGGCTTAACATACCTTAAATAACCTTTACATAACTTAGAAATAAGTTTTGAAGGCTTTGGTATAGCAAAAACAAGTTAATTCGCTTACAGGGACTAAAGTTGACAAACTGCGAAAGTATGCCCATTTGAACTGTAACAGACATTCCGGAACATGACCATAAGTTAAACATACCATAAATATCCTTTACATAGCTTAGAAATAGGCTTTGAGAGGTTCGGTGTGCTAAAATAAACTTTTGGGTCATTCAAGGACTAAAAGTGTCAAAAAGTGCACAAGTTTGCATTTTCGCGCATAACTTACGTTCTGAATACATCCGGACATCCAAAAATTTATGTAAGCACTAAAATATTTTATTTTAGTGTTTGGCATAAGAAAAATCCATTCGTTGCGTCATTTGGATCGTTTTTCGCGCTTGTGCGCATTCCGTCGTAATTAAGCGAACATCGCGTTCGTACGACCAAACGAACCAACATCCGACATATTTTTGAGCATGTTTCATGTCCACAATGTTTAGGCATCATTTTAGGGCCTTAAAGTTGGCTTTACGGGCCTTAGAAGTGTCGGAAATGGCCTTAAACACGTGCAGGGACTGAAACTGTAAATTCTGAAACATATTGCTGATCAGACAAGGCCAGGCGGCCCGCCTGAGCCTTGTGTGATCCTGAAGCGGGCCGCGTCCGCCTTCCTGACCAGATTAACTGCATTTAACAGCAGATTCCAGCTGTTTTAACCACACCCACACATTCTAAATTGCCTAGTCAGCTGATAAGGATCATTTTTAGCTACCATAAGGTTCCGACACTTGTACGGATGCGATTAAGGCACGATATTCGACAAACGATCTTAACGGTTACCCGAAAACTATAAATACCCCACCCCACAACTTCAAAACCCACTAGAATTTTGATCTTAGAAACTCTAAGTTGAAACCATTGTTTCATACCTGAGATTCTTGGATCGAGATTAGCATTCGGGGACCCTTCGTAAGTATTCTTTCGTTCTTTTATTTCTTTTCGAGTCTTTTCGAGTCTGAAAGTCAAACTTTGTTTGACTTTCTGCGTTGACCAGTTTATGGTCAATGCGAAGTTCGTTTGAACTTCGCAACGTGATTGTAATCACGATGGTCATAGTCCCTTGGGACTATGCCTACTGATTACCACGTTGTCTAGGGTCGTAGGGTAAGCGATCTAATAAATCGCTTATACCTTCGAACCCGACCCATTTGGTCGATCATTAGGATCCGACCAAACACATTAGGTGACCATAGTATATAGGGAATAACCTTCCGAGGTTATACCTTATGGTCGCTACGTTTAAGTAGTTGTATGATAGGTGGTTTATATGCCTTAGGTAAATTACCAGAATACCCTTTTCATGTATAATTGGTAATTAAGCATATGTAACCTAAACTTTTGTCACATAACTGATTATGTAACATGTTTAGGCATATAACACTTGTCATAGGACTAGTTAGGCGGTCCGAACGCGTTTCACGCGAACGACGCGTTAAAGTAGCATAAGCTACCTAAACGGATCGTAATGGGTCGTAAGCAGTTATGTTAGGTTTCATTTAGTATGTAGGCTTTGTTAAACCATATTACATGAGTTTCCATACTCGTTTGGTTTACGAACCCTCATTCTATCCGATCCTCCGATTTAGGTCCGGTTTATTAACATAGTTACCTATATTAGGTGCCGTTTGATTTCCGTGATATCTAGCATTGCTTGGTGGTTATCTTAGGACTTCTGAGCAATATCAAGTGAGTACATAGTTCCCCTCTTTTACTGTTTTCAAACTGTTTTGGGGTGAAGCATGTGTACCTATCTGTTATTTTCATGTTTTCCAAAAGTATAATTGATTATACATGTTATTACTTATCATTTGACAAACTAAATGACTATCTATGGTTTAAACACTGATTTCTCAAAGAACATAAAATAAAATGTTGAATTGTACTTATTTTATGTTCACCAGACCGATTGTTAGTATGATATAGCGCTATAGGATTAGACACCCCATTCCTGTTGTCATGGAATGTCAGAAACCAATTTGTTTCTCCATCCAAATAGGGATTTCCTTTGTGGTATCCTTATAGTCTCAAAGGTGTATTTTGATGCACTAGGTCTGAATGAATTCTTAAATCACACTATTAAAGTATAGTTTGATATACTCTCATGTGTGGTATTGTACAAAACCAACATATATTTTGTTAATCATCCAAAGCATATTTTGATATGTTATTTACAAAACCAAAACATAGTTTAATATGTTATTTATCACATCTAAAGCATATTTTGATATGTTATTTATGAAACTAAAACATAGTTTATTATGTTACTTACAAATCCAAAGTATACTTTTGATATGCTATTATAAGGTTATTCGTTTAACCTTACATTATCTTACAGAACATAACTTTTGTTTACACATTACATGGTTTACATTTAACTTGGGTTATACAATAATATTGGACAATTGGTTTAAACATGAACATTCTGTATTGGTGGTTTGGTTTGAGTAAGTGACTTGAGTAACGAGGCGTATGTAATATGATACAAGCATGGTGGATACGCCGCTGGTACTTCCTATATATAAGTGTTTGTATGGTATTACATATCGTAGCGTTATTTGAAGCATTCAATTTGGACTTATACATTTTACACAAGTAACACGATTCTTTTACAAGACTTTAGTTTACAAACAATTTACTTATACAACTCATTTTACTTGGTTATACATTTAACCATACATTTTTCTATTATTTATACATATTATTTGAATTTATTGTTTTTCAAGCGATTTACAAGACAAAGCAAATTACAAGGGTCATGACTGACTTTTGTTAAACAACATTTTCTAAACTTATAAGTCATGAATCCTATATTCACAAAACCTATGTATTTCACAGGCATTTTTATGCTGACGTACCTATTTTTACATATGTTTCAGGTACTGCTTTACAATGATTGTTGATACATACTACATTTAGGATGGACTCGTGCCTTAGCAACTTTAAAACTTGGAAGATCATAGTTATACTTATTTAATTGTATTAAAACAATGAGTTCATTTATTCAATAAAACAGAATTTATTTATGCCATGGTTATGAAACAATAATTCTGTTACAACACTCCTCGACGTTTCCGCCACGTCTAGTTGCTTTACGTGGTCGGGGTGTGACAGTTGCCACGTAATCAGAACGTCTCGATAAACGACAACAGAAACCAAGGGTAGACGAACGGAACAGCCAGACGAGAGACTGTCCGAACGGACAAGTTGTCCGCACGGACAAGTTGTCCGCACGGACAGACGATCCGGACGGGTTGTCACCCGGACGAGCTACACTTGGGACCCATATTCAAAGCGAGGTTTGAGTATCGACGAATGAACAATCCGGACGGACGACCTCTGAATGGATTACTCTTCGGATCATGAGATACTAAGACCTTGAATAAATTCAAACAATGTTCATCCGCACGGACGAGTTGTCCGCACGGACAGACTATCCGGACGGATTGTCTGTCCGCACGAACAACTATCCGGACGGATTACCACTGTCCGCACGGATTACCATCCGGACGGATTCCACAAACTTCATCAAAGTGACTCAGCCTCGGAGACGTGTCCGCACGGATCACCATCCGGACGGATTGTTGTCCGCGCGACCGGCTTGAAAGGTAGAGATACTTAAATGTTTCCTAAATGCTACAACGAAAACTTCAAAGCACAAGCCATCATACACAAACACATTCTTAGGAAGAAACAATCCACTCGAATAGTAATCCACACGGACTACTTGCCCGCACGGATAAACAATCCGCACGAGTGACTAATCCGATGGATTACCATCCGCACGGATAGTTACTCGCACGGATAGTTCATCCGGGTGGATGACCATCCGCACAGATAGTTACTCGCACGGATAGTTCATCCGGGTGGATTACCACTCGCACGGATAGTTTATCCGGATGAATCACCATCCGCACGGATTACCATCCGCACGGATTACCATCCGCACGGATAACTTACTCGCATGGATAGTTGATCCGCACGATCAGCTATCCTACCCGCTCTCACTTCGTACTGTTTTACGCGCCGCTTATCTTTGCGTTATCGAATCTATTCAGGCTAACCGTACTCGCTGAAAAGCGCTCCCTTCAATCCATAATCGCTGTGAGTATACTCGAACCCTTTTTGCTTTTAGCACTTTTGGGTGTTACATACGTTACGAATATTCAAACTACAACTATCACACTACTCAAGCTATTTTAACGCTAAACCATTAAAGCATGTTATACGTGGCTTATGAATGCTTGTTTGTTATGTTTACACATGGAATGCTGTCTACCTGCCTTAGCAACGATAGTACTATAGTTTGGACTCAGCACCCGTTCACACGGGGGTTGTTAAGGATCTTTTACTTGCATGGATTACGGTGGTAATCATGTATTGCGAACTGCCTCGGGCAGTCAACCCGCAGTCGTTGGTATCGATGGATCTATGTCGATAACTAACGTGCTTCATTTCACTATGTGTACGTGCTGGTTATGCGTAAACGATTTCGAACTCTATATGCTATTATCAAACTTGTATGCTCACCTTTACATTTTATGTATTGACCTTATTTTAACGTATGTGACAGGTGCTTAGGTTGCTTTTATGCTCTTTGTGCTGTGATGAACTTGAAGCTAGGAACTGGAGTCCTAGAAACCAACGAATAAATTGTTATGTTTAAATCTGAGTTGGCGGAACAGGATATTTGTCTTGATGCTTGTCTGTAATAACTATTTAACTGTTTGAAATACGGTATGGGACGTATTATTTAATTAAATGGTAATGATAGTTGTTATGGAAACTTCTGGACAATCTGTTTCGCTCAGTGCCGCGCCCCGATGATTCCGCCATCGGTTGGGGTGTGACAGATTGGTATCAGAGCCATAACTATAGGGAATTAGGCAAGACTCGACCTAGTCAGGGTCGAAGTCTTAGAGACCTAGTCTATAGTCAGGAACCAACAGACCGACTCGAGTACATCCCTACTAGATAGTGTACGAGCTCATTCCTCGCTATTTTCGTTTACCTACACTATCACTGCACTCGAATTTTCTTCCTCAACTTTGCATCGTGTACCTTCTTAAGCTTGTCTTTGTAAGCCGATGCACACTCATACGCCTCGTCTCTAATCTCTTCGATCTCACTTAATTGCAACTTTCTCATCTTTCCCGCCTCATCGTAGTCCGCATTCATCGTCTTGATTGCCCAATGTGCCCGATGCGCTAACTCCATTGGCAAGTGACAACCATTTCCATACACCATCCGGTAAGGTGTTGTGCCGATTGGAGTTTTGTAGGCCGTTCGGTATGCCCACAACGCATCATCCAACTTGCTCGATCAATCCTTCCTATCAGTTCTAACCGTCTTCATGATAATTTCCTTTATTTGACGGTTGGACACTTCAACTTGTCCATTCGTTTGCGGATGATAAGGTGTGGCAATCCGGTGATTCACACTATACCTTTTCAATAATTTCCCGAAATTAAAGTTCTTGAAATGCGAACCACCATCACTTATAATAACAAGCGGAATACCAAAACGGGAGAAGATGTTGGATTGAACGAATTTACAAACAACCGAGTGGTCATTTGTTCTTGTTGCAATGGCTTCAATCCATTTAGAGACGTAATCCACCGCCACCAAAATATATAGAAAACCATTCGAATTCGGGAATGGACCCATAAAGTCAATGCCCCATACATCAAATATTTCTACAACCAAGATTGGTTGTAATGGCATCTCGTCCCTCTTTGAAATGCTTCCCATCCTTTGACAATTTATACAGTTTCTTGCAAACTCACACGCATCCTTGAAAATAGTGGGCCAATAAAACCCACATGATAGAACCCGGTAGCCCGTTTTATGCCCACTAAAATGACCCCCACACGCGGATGAATGGGCATGAGTCAAGATTTCCAACACTTCCGTTTCGGGCACACACCTCCGAATAACTTGATCCGGCCCGATCTTGAAAAGATCCGGTTCATCCCAAATATATTGTTTCACTTGGACCATAAATTGTTGTCTTCGCTTTTTGGTCCAATGATTTGGGATGGCACCCGTGGCTAGGTAGTTTACGTAATGAGCATACCACGGTGCAACAAAAGTGGAAACGGCTAAGAGTTGCTCGTCGGGGAACCTTTCGTTTATTTCACTTACATCGTCAATTCCTTCCACCGGGATCCGAGACAAGTGATCCGCCACTACGTTCTCACTTCCCTTTTTGTCTCGGATCTCTAAATCGAACTCCTGTAACAACAACACCCATCGAATTAATCGGGGCTTCGCGTCCTTTTTTCCCATCAAATACCGGACCGCGCTATGATCCGAATATACCACCACCTTGCTCCCCCAAATATACGAACGAAACTTATCCAAAGCATACACCACCACTAATAACTCCTTTTCGGTTGTAGTGTAATTCAGTTGCTGTAACACCCCGAAAATATAAAACTTTATATTGGAACTATAAAGTATAAATAAACAAGAATTTACTAACTAGGAATTTTAACCTAGTTGGTTAAAAGTCTAGAAATAATCTAAAATAGGTTAAAAAGCAACCAATTTACATATTTATCATAGTGGAGGGGTGTAGGTTGTTAAAATTTAAACTTGAGTTATGTTAAAAAAATAAAACACAAACCAAACACCCCATTGTGGGGGTCTGGTCGACCAGAACATCAAAGGGGGCGACACCCACCTTCAAAACCAAGAATCTCACTAAAATTCTCAAATTGAAGGAGCAAATCTGGTCCAAACGAAAATCCGAGCTTAGAATCGTGATCCCTATCGCAAGGGGATTACAAGGTATGTGAAATTTAGTGAAAACTCTTAATTTGAAATTCTCATGAAATTGGGAAAATATGAAATTAGGGTTGCATGTTTATGTTGTGATGATTTAAGAACAACTATAGTGTCTAGGGACAAACCCTAAACAAACACAAGCTGAAATCATGTAAAATTTTATTGGAAACCATGATCACCATTGTAGGTGATTAATGGGTTATGTGTTAATTGATGAACACTAGGATTGTGGGTGCTAATCTTGTGTAAATTGACAATTTGAAAGTGATTTCAGAAATCTAGAGACTAATAATCATGTAAATTGTTGATAGAGGTGAGATTAGGGCTAAATGATAAGTTATAAACTTGTCATATTATCATATGAAAAATCTGCCTTTAAGGTGTTTGTGAAAATGCCTCAAAGAAGGCTTGAAATAGAAATTTAAAGATTTAAAGCATAATTACGATGTTTCGATGTATTATGCGAAGTAAGGTTTAAATAGAGTTCTAAACATGTCTTGAATTGAACTCTATAGGAAAGGATACCGGAACGTCAAGTGGACAAGCCGGTAGTGATTTGCGGTTGAAGGGCGTACACTAAGGTATGTAACTTGACCCGTTACATTTAGAAGATTGGATGTTTAT
Organism: Helianthus tuberosus; assembly: GCA_030545235.1. Taxonomy (NCBI): domain Eukaryota; kingdom Viridiplantae; phylum Streptophyta; class Magnoliopsida; order Asterales; family Asteraceae; genus Helianthus; species Helianthus tuberosus. Next base: position 39,957,085 of record CM060425.1, on the reverse strand, counting down.
ATAATGTGTACTTGAATTTTAAATAAGAGTTGTTTTGAATTAAGCGGTGAAGTTGCTATATTGAATGATTGATCGAACTTGGTTTGAACTCGTTGGTAGTTGTCATATAGGAGTATTCCTTAGACAAGCCAAACGGGTCGGATAAACAAGTAAAGCATGGTTAATGCTCCAGAATATGGAGGACTGTTCTTTGATACTGGTTAATATATAACATGTTAGAAATACGAGAATTTGATGTAGTGGGTTGTTAGAAAAACGAAATTCGAGAGTTGAATTTGAGTGCCATGAACAAAACAAACAAAACATGGTTTTCCAGGACTCACCGTAAATTACGGTAGTACCGTAATTTACGGTAGATGTCAGGTGTTTACGGTGTGGGCCTTCTGTTTTACGGTGGATCCATATTGACAAAAATTGACCACCGTAACTTACGGTGGAACCGTAAGTTACGGTAGGGTCTGAAAGTTTATAAATTTTGTTAAATTGTCAAACCTCAAATTCATTTCGTTTGTGTTTTCAATCAAGTATCATTTCCAACTATTCTAACATAAATGTTTATGTAACACTACAGTTTTAGGTATTCAAAGATTCACGGATGATGATCAAGCAACTTTTGAAGAACCGAACACATACCTTTGAAGCTTCCGCACATATTGACTCGGTTTAAACAATGTTTATGATGTAAATTGTTTGTTAAACAACTTTTGAAATCTTCCACTTAGTTGTTAGTTGACTAAGTTTTATTCTACTTATGAAACTTATGTAAATTTTAATATCTTTTGGTTTAAAAATGTATAAAATTAGTGATTAATTCTAGTAAAAATTTAAGGTTGTTACAAGTTGGTAATCAGAGCCTAAGGTTGTCAACAAAGTGTTCGGTTCAAGCTTGATCGATCGTCCGGTAAGAACTAACTTATTTTGTTAATAAATTATGTACTACGTAAAGAATGAGAAATGAACAAATATGCATGAAAAGAGTGTGTAAGCTCACTCAAAAACAAGAAATGCATGAAACAAGAATGATTAAATCAAGTTATGAACTTGATTGAATTGAAACAAGAATGATTAAATCAAGTTATGAACTTGATTGAATTGAAACAAGAATGATTAAATCAAGTATGAACTTGATTGAATTGAAACAAGAATGATTAAATCAAGTTATGAACTTGATTAAATCAAAACAAGTAAAGCATGTGTTATAAATGGAATGTTTAACAACCTATGTAAACATTTCAGAAAAAGAGATGGCTGATGGAAGTAATGATAATGCGGTGCCAAGAGTCACCGAACAAATGAGGGAAGTGATTGCCGAAGAGGTTGGAAAGGCGATCGAAAACAGTTTGTCGGGCTTTATTGATAAAATTCAAAACACAGTTTTATCAATAGTAGAAGAGAGAATCAAGAAATTGGAAGATGATTCAAATTCAGCAAAGGAAAAACATGGTGGACGAAAGCCTTGTTCATACAAGGAATTCATGGCCTGTAAACCACCAATATATAATGGGGAGGTTGACCCAATAGTGTGCCAACGATGGCTAAGTGATATCGAAGGGGTATTCGAGAGGACCCATTGTGACGAAGATGACTACGTAGCCTATGGTACGGGTCAACTAAGGAGTCAAGCGAAAGATTGGTGGGATAACAAGAAGAGAGAGATTGGTATTGAAGCTGCTAAGGTCATGACTTGGGAAGAATTCAAGACGCCATTTCTTAAGCATCATAGCCCCAAAGCGGTTATGAATAAAATCAAGGAGGAGTTCATGCAACTTAGGCACAAGAATGAGACCATAGACAAGATTACGGCAACGTTTATGGATAAGATGAAGTTTTGCGATGATCTAGTGACGAATGAAGAACAAAAGATATACTACTACCATAACATGTTGAGTGCGGAGTATAGGGAATTTATCACCCCTTCCAAATACGAGACTCTTACCGAGATCATAAATGCTGCTCGGGAAAGGGAGATCGAACTGAAAAAGAGCATTGAAAGGGGTGAACGGAAAGCACAAGATGTAAACCCAAGCCCTACTAAGAAGGCATGAACAAATGAAAGCGCAAAGAAATCTGATACGAAAGGCGGGTCGCCAAGTTGCAGAATCTGCGGGAAGGGTCATAAAGGCGAATGCCGTTACAAGGATAAGCCTTGTCCCATATGCAAGAAAACGGGACATATGGCTATATCGTGCCCGGAGAAAGTGACGGTTTATTACAATTGTTATCGAACGGGTCACAAAAAGTCGGAATGCCCGGAACTGGTTGGAAAGAAGGATGAGCAGAACCCGAAAGGTGAAGCCCCTAAAGCAAAGGCAAGATCTTTCCAATTGACCGCCGCAGAAGCAAAGGTTGAACCTGACGTGGTCTCAGGTATATTTGCTGTAAATTCGATTCCTGCACGCGTGTTATTTGATACGAGTGCGAATAAATCCTTTGTTTCCTATGGATTTATTCGACATCCTTCATTTGTTCTAACAAAATTACCTGTGCCCTTAGAAGTAGAGATAGGTAATAACAAGAGCTTCATTGTTTGTGATGTATGTAAAAACTGTAAAATGAGCATTGATGACGAAGAATATTTGATAAATCTAATCCCGATGTCAATGGGAGAATTTCAAGTAGTCGTTGGGATGGATTGGCTATCTCAACACCATGCAAAGGTTGTGTGTTTTCGTAAAGAGATAAAACTAACGTCTCCGAGCGGGAAACACGTCACCATTTATGGCGAAAAAGGAGGCAACCCTATAGTATGCTCAATGTTGAAAGCTCACAAGCTTATGAAGCGAGGATGCAAGGCATTCATAATATACGCTAATGAGCCAGAAAAAGAATCACGAAAGATTGGAGAGGTACCGGTAGTACGAGATTATGAAGATGTGTTTTCGGAGGATTTACCGGGGATACCGCCTGAACGGGAAGTAGAGTTCGGGATCGAATTGATTCCGGGCGCAAAACCCGTAGCAAAAGCCCCGTACCGACTCGCACCGTCGGAATTACAAGAGCTGATATCCCAAATTCAAGACCTGCTTGACAAGGGATTCATAAGGCCGAGTGTGTCTCCTTGGGGCGCTCCGGTATTGTTCGTGAGAAAGAAAGACGGGAGCATGCGCATGTGTATCGATTACCGGGAGTTAAACAAACTCACGATAAAGAACCGATACCCGCTCCCGAGGATAGATGATTTATTCGACCAACTACAAGGTGCGAACTGGTTTTCAAAAATTGACCTTAGATCGGGGTATCACCAACTAAAGGTCAAAGAAGAAGATGTGCCGAAGACGGCTTTCCGCACGAGATACGGACATTACGAATTCCTCGTGATGTCATTTGGACTAACAAACGCACCCGCGGCTTTCATGGACCTCATGAACCGGGTTTGCAAGCCAATGTTGGATAAGTCGGTCATCGTGTTTATCGATGATATCTTGGTGTATTCGAAAAGTGAAGCTGAACACGCACACCACTTACAAGAAGTGTTAGAGACACTTAGACGAGAGAAGTTGTATGCAAAATTCTCTAAATGTGCCTTTTGGTTACGAGAGGTACAATTTCTTGGCCACGTCATAAGTGCTGACGGAGTATTGGTGGATCCGTCAAAGATAGAGGCTGTGTCAAAATGGAATCTTCCGAAGAACCCTTCGGAAATTAGAAGCTTTTTGGGGCTTGCGGGATATTATAGGAGATTCATTCAAGATTTCTCCAAGATTGCGTCACCGCTAACAAAGCTAACACGGAAGAAAGAAAAGTTCATTTGGGGTGCTGATCAAGAGAAAGCGTTTCAAACGCTAAAAGAAAAGTTAACTCAAGCTCCGGTATTGACATTGCCGGACGGAGTCGAAGACATGGTGGTTTATTCGGATGCTTCATTATCGGGGCTCGGTTGCGTGTTGATGCAACGGGGCAAGGTAATAGCCTATGCCTCGAGACAATTGAAGATACACGAGAAGAAATATCCCACGCACGATCTCGAGTTGGCAGCGGTGGTATTTGCATTAAAAATATGGAGGCATTACTTGTATGGGGTAAAGTGCACCATATTCACCGACCACAAGAGCTTGAAATACTTCTTTGATCAGAAGGAGTTAAATATGCGACAAAGGCGATGGCTGGAAACGGTGAAAGACTACGATTGTGAGATACATTATCACCCCGGAAAGGCAAATGTGGTAGCGGACGCTCTGAGCAGAAAAGCGGACTACGTCCCAATACGAGTGAGGTCGATGCAACTCGTGGTGACCTCGGGTATACTTGAATGTATTCGAGAGGCACAGTTAGAAGCAGTAAAAGAAGAAAATTGGAAGAAAGAAAGAATAATCGGTCAATTGAAAGACTTGTCGGATGGGAATCATGGGTTGAAGACTCGATCCGGAAGGATATGGGTCCCACATACTTGTGGAGTGAAGGCGCTTCTACTTAATGAAGCTCATAAATCCCGTTATTCAATTCATCCGGGTGCGACCAAGATGTACAATGATTTGAAACAAAATTATTGGTGGCCCGGAATGAAGAGGGATGTGGCGAAGTATGTGGAAAAATGCTTGACATGTTTACAAGTCAAGGCGGAGCATCAGAAACCATATGGCAAACTCCAACCGTTAGAAATTCCGGTTTGGAAATGGGAACATATCACAATGGATCTACTGACTAAATTGCCTAAAACGAATCGTGGTTTCGATGCCATATGGGTAGTGGTAGATAGATTGACGAAAAGTGCTCACTTCATTCCGATCCGTGAGACTTATACGTCAGAAAAGATGTCAGAGGTTTACACGAACGAAATAATAGCACGTCATGGGGTGCCGGTATCCATTGTGTCTGATAGGGATACCCGGTTTACTTCAAATTTCTGGCGAGATTTCCAAGAGCAAATGGGGACCAAATTGTTTATTAGCACTGCGTACCATCCTCAAACGGATGGACAAAGTGAAAGAACAATACAAACATTGGGGGACATGCTACGGGCGTGTATAATCGACTTTGGAGGCAGTTGGGATGTCCTCCTACCGTTAGTCGAGTTTTCGTATAACAACAGTTACCAATCTAGTATTAAGATGGCACCTTACGAAATGTTTTACGGTAGGAAGTGTCGAACCCCGGTATGTTGGGGTGAAGTGGGTCCACGTGAACTCGCCCACCAAGATATAGTACGAGCCACGAATGAAAAGATCGATAGAGTTCGGGCACACTTGAAAGCGGCTCAAGACAGGCAAAAGGCGTATGCTGATAAAAGGAAAAGGCCAATCGAATTCCAAGTTGGTGACATGGTCATGCTAAAAGTTTCCCCATGGAAGGGCGTTATTAGATTCAGAAAAAGGGGGAAGCTAAGCCTAAGGTTTATTGGGCCATTTAAAATTATCGGGAGAGTTGGCAAGGTAGCTTACCGTCTTGAATTACCGGAGGAGCTAAGTGGAATCCATGGCACGTTCCACGTGTCACAACTAAGAAAATGCCTAGCAGACGAAACGGCCTATATCCATTACGATGATATCGAAGTGGATAATAGTCTGAATTATGCGGTGAGACCGGTGGAGATTTTAGATCGAAAGGTCAAACAATTAAGAAATAAACAAATTGACCAAGTCAAAGTCAAATGGGAACATAGGAAAGGTTCGGACACTACATGGGAGTCCGAAGAGGAGATGCGACGTCTTCACCCTACATTATTTGGTACGTACTTCGGTTTCGGGGACGAAACCCTTTTAAGGGGGGTGGATTTGTAACACCCCGAAAATATAAAACTTTATATTGGAACTATAAAGTATAAATAAACAAGAATTTACTAACTAGGAATTTTAACCTAGTTGGTTAAAAGTCTAGAAATAATCTAAAATAGGTTAAAAAGCAACCAATTTACATATTTATCATAGTGGAGGGGTGTAGGTTGTTAAAATTTAAACTTGAGTTATGTTAAAAAAATAAAACACAAACCAAACACCCCATTGTGGGGGTCTGGTCGACCAGAACATCAAAGGGGGCGACACCCACCTTCAAAACCAAGAATCTCACTAAAATTCTCAAATTGAAGGAGCAAATCTGGTCCAAACGAAAATCCGAGCTTAGAATCGTGATCCCTATCGCAAGGGGATTACAAGGTATGTGAAATTTAGTGAAAACTCTTAATTTGAAATTCTCATGAAATTGGGAAAATATGAAATTAGGGTTGCATGTTTATGTTGTGATGATTTAAGAACAACTATAGTGTCTAGGGACAAACCCTAAACAAACACAAGCTGAATCATGTAAAATTTTAGTGGAAACCATGATCACCATTGTAGGTGATTAATGGGTTATGTGTTAATTGATGAACACTAGGATTGTGGGTGCTAATCTTGTGTAAATTGACAATTTGAAAGTGATTTCAGAAATCTAGAGACTAATAATCATGTAAATTGTTGATAGAGGTGAGATTAGGGCTAAATGATAAGTTATAAACTTGTCATATTATCATATGAAAAATCTGCCTTTAAGGTGTTTGTGAAAATGCCTCAAAGAAGGCTTGAAATAGAAATTTAAAGATTTAAAGCATAATTACGATGTTTCGGTGTATTATGCGAAGTAAGGTTTAAATAGAGTTCTAAACATGTCTTGAATTGAACTCTATAGGAAAGGATACCGGAACGTCAAGTGGACAAGCCGGTAGTGATTTGCGGTTGAAGGGCGTACACTAAGGTATGTAACTTGACCCGTTACATTTAGAAGATTGGATGTTTATATAATGTGTACTTGAATTTTAAATAAGAGTTGTTTTGAATTAAGCGGTGAAGTTGCTATATTGAATGATTGATCGAACTTGGTTTGAACTCGTTGGTAGTTGTCATATAGGAGTATTCCTTAGACAAGCCAAACGGGTCGGATAAACAAGTAAAGCATGGTTAATGCTCCAGAATATGGAGGACTGTTCTTTGATACTGGTTAATATATAACATGTTAGAAATACGAGAATTTGATGTAGTGGGTTGTTAGAAAAACGAAATTCGAGAGTTGAATTTGAGTGCCATGAACAAAACAAACAAAACATGGTTTTCCAGGACTCACCGTAAATTACGGTAGTACCGTAATTTACGGTAGATGTCAGGTGTTTACGGTGTGGGCCTTCTGTTTTACGGTGGATCCATATTGACAAAAATTGACCACCGTAACTTACGGTGGAACCGTAAGTTACGGTAGGGTCTGAAAGTTTATAAATTTTGTTAAATTGTCAAACCTCAAATTCATTTCGTTTGTGTTTTCAATCAAGTATCATTTCCAACTATTCTAACATAAATGTTTATGTAACACTACAGTTTTAGGTATTCAAAGATTCACGGATGATGATCAAGCAACTTTTGAAGAACCGAACACATACCTTTGAAGCTTCCGCACATATTGACTCGGTTTAAACAATGTTTATGATGTAAATTGTTTGTTAAACAACTTTTGAAATCTTCCACTTAGTTGTTAGTTGACTAAGTTTTATTCTACTTATGAAACTTATGTAAATTTTAATATCTTTTGGTTTAAAAATGTATAAAATTAGTGATTAATTCTAGTAAAAATTTAAGGTTGTTACAGTTGCGCTTCGGATAAAGTCTTGCTTGCATAATAAATTACCACCGGCTTTTTGCCAACCCGTTGACCCAAAACTGCACCAATTGTAGTGTCGCTTGCATCACACATGATCTCGAACGGCTTTGACCAATCCGACGGTTGCAAAATGGGAGCTTTCACCAAGTGTTCCTTCAAAACAGTAAATGCTTGCAAACATTCGTCAGTAAAGTCAAATGGAACATTTTTTAACAACAAATTACATAAAGGTTTCGTGATAACACTAAAACCTTTAATAAAACGTCTATAGAAACCCGCATGTCCCAAGAATGACCTTACACCCTTAACATTTTTCGGTGGTGGCAAAGATGATATTACCCTTATTTTTGCCTTATCCACCTCCATTCCCCTTTCCGATATTACATGACCTAACACAATGCCCTCTTGCACCATAAAATGACTTTTCTCCCAACTAAGTACTAAATTTTCTCGACACATCGTTTTAAAACTTTTTTGTAATTCATTGAGACACGATTCAAACTACTAGTACCAAAAATCGAGAAGTCATCCATAAACACTTCAAGCGACTCTCCAACCATGTCCGAGAAGATACTCATCATACATCGTTGGAAAGTTGCCGGTGCATTGCACAAGCCAAATGGCATTCGCCGAAAGGCAAAGGTGCCATATGGACAAGTGAAGGTGGTCTTGTGTTGGTCATCCGGGTGTATTGCTATTTGATTATAACCCGAGTACCCGTCCAAAAAACAATAATACTTTTGACCCGACAGTTTTTCAATGATTTGGTCAATAAAAGGTAGCGGGAAATGGTCCTTAGAAGTGGCGGCATTCAATTTTCGGTATTCAATACATACACGCCACCCGGTGACCGGTCGGGTGGCAACTTGTTCACCGTTTTCATCCTTGACTACTTGAATGCCGGCCTTCTTAGGTACAACTTGGGTAGGACTTACCCAAGCACTATCCGAAATCGGATAGATAATTCCAGCATCCAACCATTTAATTACCTCTTTCTTTACTACCTCCCTTAGGTTCGGATTCAATCGCCTTTGAGCTTCTCTTGTCGGTTTTGCATCTTCGGTGGTAATAATCTTGTGCATGACAATTGAGGGACTAATTCCTTTGAGATCGGCAATCGTCCATCCAATAGCTCCTTTGTTCTCCTTCAAAACTTCCAACAAAGCTTGCTCTTGTGCCATCTCTAAATTAGAGGCAATAATGACCAGTAATGTGTCATTATCCCCTAGGAAAGCATATTTCAAGTGGCTTGGCAAGTCTTTGAGTTCCAACTTTGGCGGTTCCTCTAGTGATGGCCTAGTACCCGAGTTTATTTCCACCGGCAAGCTTTCAAATTGATGAGTCCATGGCGGTCGACCTTCCTTCAAAGCCATAGCATCCTGTTTTTCCTCTTCAACCCGTAGTGCACAAGCATGTACCTGTTCAGAAAAGTCACACAAACAAACATCTATGCCATCCTCCTCATACTCATGCGGGTTGCATCCGTCGACTAAATCTGCCATGAAACACTCATCAACACCAACAACATTTGAATTGTTAGTAAAAGCATTTAAGCGCATTTTTCGATTCCCAAAAGTCATATCGACTGTACCAAATCTACAATCGATCACAGCATGCGCGGTGCTCAAAAATGGCCGACCCAAAATGACATTTTGTTGTTGTTTTGGGTCCGCGGATGAGTAGTCCAAGACTAAAAAGTCAACCGGGTAGTAAAACTCATCAATTTTCACAATCACATTTTGAACCATCCTTCGAGGTAGCTTATGAGACAAATCGGCTAAAACAACCATTGTCTCTACCCTTGCTAATGGACCAAAGTCGTATTGGTCATATAAGCCCCCTGGTAAAATGGTCACCCCGGCTCCAAGATCTAGTAACGCCTTTGCCATTTGAAAATTACCAACTTGTATATTAATTAATGGCGTGCCCGGATCTTGGAGCTTAGGAGGAAGCTCCCCATTCAAAACCGCACTTACTTGCCCGGTCAAATCCACCCGCTTAGGAATTTTCTTCTTTTGTTGCCTTTTTTTGTGTACATAATTCCTTTAGAAATTTAGCATAAGCGGGTACTTGTTTTATTGCATCAAGTAGTGGAAGATTGATTTTTACTTGTTTAAACATGTCCCACAATTCTTCTTTTTAGGGACCTCTTGATGCAATAAAATTTTTCTTACCCGGGTCAAGTAAAGCCGAAGGAAACGGAACTTGACTCGGTTCACCTTCATCTTTTTCCCTTTTTTTCATTTTCACCCAACCCCGGTTTGTTAACATTTGATTCTTTAGGTTTAACCGGTGAAACTTCATCATCACTTTCATTACCCGTGACATCCTCAACTACCCCCTCAACCAAATCAGGTGGCAAATTGGCTTTAAATTCTTTGCCACTTCTTAAAACACTAACATGATGAACATTAACATTACCTCGTGACGAACCATGTGAAGGATTTACCTTGGTGTCGCTAGGAAGTTGACCTTTGATCTTCTTCAACTCCGCCACATCGGTTGCCAATTGACCCATTTGGGTTGTTAGCGATTGGATGCTCTTGTCACGAACCTCATCCTTTTGCATTCGAACTTCATCGAGTTGATTCCGTTTTTGCATGTCTTGTTGCATAGCCCGAAGCATATCCATGACTTCATTCCCACTTGACGAACTTTGACCCGAACCACTTTGACCCGTTTGTTGAAATTGCCCTTGATAACCATAATTGTTTCCACCCCTATAGTTGCCTTGATTGTATTGTTGGCGAGGTACAAAGTTACCTTGAGCTCCTTGAAAGTTTGGGTTAGCTTGGTTCGCCGCGTTCCCGTAACGGAAATTAGGATGGTTTCGTAACCCGGGGTGCTATGTGTTGGAGTTCATATTGAAATTTCGACCACCCCCTTGAATTGCATTCACTTCCTCTACTTGCTCATCAACCACCCCCACTACACAAACTTCCGCCGTGTTGCCTATTTCGTTGCAATTAGTGCACACATTGTACACTTGATTTGTAGCTTGAACATTGCCACTCTCTACTCCATGCACTTGTGGTCTTTGTATCACATGCCTTGCCCTTCTTGAAGATTGGGCCTTCCTCTTGGAATTCACCGCCATTTGCTCTAAAAATGGCCAATCAACATGTTCATAATTCGTACCGACTGTACCATTAGTGATCGACATTAAATCACGTGCATCCTCCGAACTCAACCCTTCGTGAAATGCGTTCAACAACTCCCATAATTGGATCCCATGATGAGGGCAATTCCGTAACATCATATTAAACCTTTCGAAGGCTTCATGAAACATCTCCCCCGGTTGTTGTTGGAAGCTTCTCAAACCTCTCCTTGCATCATTAGTCTTTTGAGAGGTGTAATATTCATCCAAGAATATTTGTTGCATATCGGCCCATGTAAAGATCGATGCGGAGGGTAGTGTTTGAAACCATCTCTTTGCTTTGTCTTCCAAAGAAAATTGGAAGAGATCCAACTTGACATCATCCGAAGAGAACCCTTGGCCTCCAATTGTGTTGCAAATAGAGTCATAAGTCTCCAAATGGAAATAAGGTTCTTCTGTTGCTAATCCCTTGAACTTTGGTAGACTTTGGAGGGCGGTTGTTCTAACTTCAAACGTTCTTCCATCCGCATGATGAGGAATCACTACCGGCGAAGGATTGTTAGTGATAATAGGCCGGAAGTGAGCTTCAATTCCCCGTACTACTTCCCGATGATGTCTTTGAGGGGCACCCAATGGTGCTCTTGGTTGACCCATTTGCATAGGCCCTTGAGGTGCAAAGGGTTGTTGATATTGGTATTGATGCATTGGCGGTTGTTGTGGGATCGGTCGTTGAAATTGTGGTTGCATATTTTGAGGACGCACTTGGTGTAGCGGTGTAGGGCATTGCAGTTGTGGCCCTTGCGGTCTAATGTGTTGCACCCTGACCGGTAGTCTACCCATGTCTTGAAATTGTTGAATTGGTTGACTTTGTTGACCCGCTCCTCCTTGAGGTCCCAAGTATCCTCCATCACCCTCATAATAAAAACCTTCCTCTTCATACCCTCTAAACTCCTCTTCATAACCATCATCATATCCATCCCCTTGAATACCCGAGGATTGCCCGAATGGAAGAGATGAATGTTGGAAGCCCAATTGGTTCGATGGTCTAAATGTAGAACTAGTATGGACAATGGTTGAATTTGGTGGTATTGGGTAATTAGAGGATGATTGACCCGTAGTTGGGGGAAAGAAATGTGACAATGGTGGGATTGTGTAAGAAGGGCTAAAGGTAAGATTAGGTTCAACTTGAGTAGTGATCGGTTGTGTGGTGTTGGTAGATGTAGTGTCATGAGGTGGAGTATGAATTGTAGTGGTATTAGGTATGGTTGTGTTTGGTGATGGTTGTGTGGAAGTAGGTATAAATGATGAGGTCGTTTGACCCGTTGTGGGTGGTATTTGAGATTCTTGCATGATGTTTCGTGGTGTGATGGGTGAGGTAGGTGAACCAATAATCCTGTTTTCTCGTACTAAAACTCTGTTTGCCTTAACGTTCTTTCGATCTCCGGATCAAATGACAATGGTGACGACTTGTGAGAGCCTCTAGTATGCATGCACCTGTAGAACCTGCACACTAAACACACCAGTGTAAACCCGAAAATAACAAAGCAAAACTAACAAACTGACACACGTTGCGCACTACTCCCCGGCAACGGCGCCAAAAATTTGACGTGCTGTCGTGGTACACGCGAATTTAATCAAAATAACAACTAGTAGATAGTGGTAAATGGGTATCGAACTCAGGGAGTATGTGGAAAATGTGTTTATGTTATAGCTTTGCAATTTAACTACAATTACCTAATATGCAGAAAATAAAGATCAATGATTTGAATTGTTGTTTTAGAAAACTAAATTACTAGCTAATTGCAAATCAAAATTGGGTGTTTAACAGATTAAGAGAAAATGACCATCTTAGGTTCCGGTTTCCATTAACAATTGTGCACGAATCCAACTAGAAAGAGTTACATAGACATTACTCATGCATAAACGTTTGTTGTGATAAAAGGGAACGAAGTACTCGGATTATGTAAACGCGAGGTTGTTACCCGATGATCAATTAACCAATATCCAACCCTAACCCTTCCCGTGATATCTCGATTGTCAACGACACCAAGAACGTACGATTTAGATTAGGAACAAAACATCAATTAACAATTTACAACCAAACATTCATGCATCATAATAAACATAGCAACATACCAAGTCTATTATTCTAGAAAAAAAGAATTATCACACAAAAGTCATAAAGAAACCTTCACCTAAGATGATCACCGAACGTTTAGCCGGACATTGTTTGGTGGATCATCATAACATCAAGATTGAAGTTCATATGAATCAAAACACAAACTGAAATGTTAGAAATTGTTCACAAACACTTGCCAAAGCAAAAAATCGCCCTAGAACTCCAGAGAAACGTCCAATGATGAGATAATGTGAAAAGGCACCATCAAAAACAGTTTTAATGAGCAGTTACGAGTTTTTCCGCAGCTTCCACCGTAATTTACGGTCTCCACCGTAAATTACGGTGGACTTCAAATAATTACGGTGGGATGCTCCTGTGTTACGGTGGAAGAACATGAGTTTCAGGGCCACCGTAATTTACGGTGGCCACCGTAAATTACGGTGGACTCCTGAAATTTGTGTTTTATTTCTTCTTTCATTCCATGCACGACCCGTTCCTCTCCAAACCGTCCAAAGCAGCGTTTTATCCATTTTTAGCTCCCGAACTATACCTGAAACATAGCATTCGTAGTTATCTAATTCAAGATAATTACACGCTTAAGTGGAGGATAAATTCGTCTTTTAACATCATTAAGGGTTGTCCTATGGACCACCCGTCAACTAGATACACACCTAGATTAATCTATCTTTTGATGTTATGTTACAATTTGAAACAATGTTGTTATTTTTATTTGAATCTTGTATGACAATTAGTCTTGAAATGAAATTTGAATTAAATTAATATTGTCACATAGTGTTATGAAGTCTATTGTAATCTACGCACTCCGTCTCATCCCGATGTTTCCGCCATCGGTTGGGGTGTGACACTAATAGACTCTGGTAAACCGTCAATGATGATAGAACATTGACAAACGGGGCACTCTACGGAAACGTACGGTCGCATAGTATTCGGTATTGTAAACAGTTTAGTAGCTTACTTTTGGGGTAGCTCCCCATGGCATGGTATAAATGAGTAAATTAACTGTTGAAACAAGTTTTTGGAATTAAAAACTGGGCAAACTCGTGAACTCGCCAACATTATGTTGATACCCTACTGCATGCTTTGCAGGTACTCAACGACTCAGGAGCTTGCAGCTTGGGGATGTGTAGTGGTCGTCTTAACCCGTGTGTTGGGTTCTGTAATAAACTTGAACTATGAACCTTGTCTTAAACTGTTTTACCTTTTGCTTCCGCTACTTACTTGAACTATTATTTGAACTTAAAACTTTTGAACTTTAACTATGGTATTCACTAACCATTATGGTTGGTGAACATTCTTATTATTATTTAATGCTCAGTATAATTGGTGGCTGGATCCTGGTCAGTCACATGCCTCGCGGTAGTACTCCGCATGTGGATTTTGGGGGTGTGACAGCGGGTCCTAGATCGACTTGGTTATTATCTTCTGCGTTTTACGTTTATGTCTAATTTCTTCGCATTAACACGTCACAACGGGCGTGGGTGGTTCAACGATTTTACGTCGGTTTTTCGGTCAGTGTTATTTTTTACTTTTTTTATTTTATTTTTTTGAGCTTTTCTGATGTTGGTGGTCGCTGACATTGGCGTGACATTAGTGCTACTTGGCACGATTTTACGAACGAATTTAACCTATTAATTTTTTTACCAATACATTATTTGAAGTTTACCGCTAATTCTAAATAAAAACCAATTTTAAAAGAAGTAAAATGACTAAAAAGCCCTCACATGCAAAGCATGTGAGGTAACTTAACTGAGTTTTCGAACGTCGTTAGTTGTAAAAGTTATAGAATGTAACAAAACATGAATATAAAGGTTGGGTTTTTGCCGATTTCATAGTGAAAGGTATAAAGTGCAGTTTAGGTATAACATAAAGGTTGATTTATGCAATTTAGTCTAAGAAAAATTATTTTTTACGTGCATATTTTTATATACGTGTCGGTATAAATTCGATTTGCTCTACGTTTTGATGTAAACTTTTTCTGGAAACGAGTCAGGTATATATAATACGTTTTCGTTTAAAAAAACATTTTTACGTGCATATTTTTATGTGCGTTTTGGTATAAAATTCGAGTTGGTGTATGTTTTGTCGTAAACTTTTTTTGGGAAACGAGCAAGGTCAAATATAATATGTTTTCGTGGTTAATTTTATGAATGTTTTGTAAATTTAGTTTCGAACCAAGTGGAGTCAAATTGTGGTTTCTTTTTTCCCTTTTTTTCAAAAGATCTAATTAATCTCTTTTGATTATATGTGTCAGATTTTCCGTTATATACGTTACATTTTCTATGTATGACTCGAGTCACATATAATACGTTATTATTGTACGGTATAAATTCGATTTACTTTATGTTTTGATCTAATCGCAATGCTTATATAGGTTATATTGAGTTCAATCAGATATGTCGAAACACGTGCTTTCATATGGTTAACACATCACATAACGTTTGAACTAATTCATTCGACGTTTGCGATGTACCCGCGCCGCAACGCGCGAGGGTCTTTTTGCTAGTTCATTTTATTTTTAAAAGAAAGAAAACAATACTACTTAAAAATATAAAAAAGAGTAAATTACAAGTTTTATCTTTTATGTTTTTATCAAATTGTAGGCGGTGTTCTTTGCCTTTAAACTTGACGAGTTTTGTCCTTAACGTTTCAAAATCATACACGTTATGTCCTTTAACCCTAACTCAGTCAGATTTTTTTAGATATGGTCATGTGCCTTGCACATGAGGGTATTTTTGTCATTTTACCTCCAAGAGACTATTGAGTAAATAACTTATATCAAGGGACTAAATGTGTAAAAAGATTAAATAACAAGATATAAATTAAAAAAAATCTAATTAAAAAAATTCTTTCTCTCTCCCTATCACACACGCCTCTCCACTCTCTCTCTCTCTCTAGAAACCCCACAACAACCTAACTCATCTTTAAAATTCCATTGTTTTCATCAACATTCATTCAGAACAATTTACAAATTCACACTTCATAAATCGCAAATTCACAACTAGATGAAGATGAAGAAATCAATAGCTGTAGATTGTTCAGATCATAAGCCGCTGAAGAAGATCAAACAATCAGAACACAATTCGCCACCGGCATCGCCGTCGTGTTCGGCCATCACAGCGGTTTTCTCCACTCCCAGATCTTCATCCGACACTTAAACTAAGGGGATGGCTTTGCGGTGAAGGAACAACGATGGCGGTGAACGGAAAGACCTGAACCCGATTTAGGCTATTACCCAAATCAGATGCCTAATTTTCATTTGGGTAAACATGTCACTTATTTTGAATACGAGTGAACTTGATTAATAAGATCGATATATATGGGAATCTGAATACTTTGAACGGTTGGGGATTTGTGTATTTTGTAGCTCTGTTTTTTTTTTTTGGTAGCAATTTGAATAGATGGATAGGGAAAGCATTATATAGAGGGATCTGGAATGCATTGGAATGGGAATAAAAGATTGGAGGTTTGGGAATTTTTTGTTTTTCAGTACTCAGTAGTTTGTTTAGAGAGAGAGAAAGAGATGAGTGTATATGTCTATAGTATTTTCGTTTTTATGATGTTTTTTAACTAATAGGGTGAAATGACTATTATACCCTCATGTGCAAGGCACATGACCATATTTAACAAAAAATCTGACTGAGTTAGGGCTAAAGGACATAACATGCAGGATTTTGAAACGTTAAGGACAGAATTCGTCAAATTTAAAGGCAAAGGACACAGCCTGCTATTTGGTACAAACATAAAGGACAAAACTTGCAATTTACTCAAAAGGACCAAATTATGGGATTAAGATCAAATACAAAGGACAATATAAATAAGAAGGATTCTAGTCTATTGATCTTAGATTTGGAGGGTTGAGATTAGTTTTAAGGAAAAGAAATGAAAGAAGGGTATAAAAGAAATCCCAAATATATTGACTTTCTCTCTCCACATGCAAGGCACATGCCAATTCCCCCGTCAAATTTAAAACGTCCATAACTTTTTCGTACGACATTTTTTTTAAAAAAATTCACCATAATAACGAGCGTTTTTTATCTTTAATATTAGTATGATATCACTATATAAAAATAAAATAGCAAATTTCATTTATACTGAGTTTTCTTTGTATTGTGTTAAAGGTTATAACCATTGTGTCTTTCAACTGGGTTTTGGTCCTTACATTTTTACTAAGGTTTCTATACATTGTGTTATTATGAAAACTTATAACACAATGTTAATTTGGGTTCTGTTCATTGCATTTTTATTAGAACCTATAACACAATGAAGATGATGTTATATTTGGGTACTCTATACATTGTGTTATAGGTTCTGGTTATTGTATTTATTCTGCTATCCATTGCGTTTTAATTTGTTGTTTATTGTGTATTAGTCTGTCGTTTATTGTGTTTTAGTCTGTTGTCCATTGTGTCTTTTATTTACTCTCACTAATTGTGTCTTTTATCTATCGTTATCAATTGTGTTTTTAGTTTACTTTCCATTATGTTTTTAGTTTGATACTCATTGTGTTTTACGTTATGTCCATTGTGTCTTTTATCTGTTTTCATCAATTGTGTTTTTGGTCTACTTTCCATTGTGTTTTTATTTTGATACTTATTTTGTGTTACGTTATGTCCATTGTGTCTTTTATTTGTTGTCATCGATTGTGTTTTTTGTCTACTTTCCATTGTGTTTTTTGTTTGATACTCATTGTGTTTTATGTTATTTCTATTGTGTAATACGCAATTGACTTTTGTCATTGCGTTTTACGTTATGTCCATTGTGTAATACGCAACTGGGTTTTTGAATTTTTTTAAATATAACAATATGGTACTCATATTAAAGATAAAAAGACGCTCGATTTTATGTTATAATTTTTTTTAAACAAATGACGCACAAAAAAGTTACGGACATTTAAAAAATGGGGGGAAATAGGATGTGACTTAGATGTGCATAATCTTTTTATTCTATTTGACAAAATTAACCTTTCCATTTGATTTTTTTTGGGACACTTGTCAATTTATAGTGGCTTCTTACGCTTCTTATTTTTATATTCTTTTGTAGAATAACTCAACCCTAAATTATGCATCACAAGATCAATCTTTTTGTCGTTTATTGATACTCGTTTAAGATTTTAATTCGAAACCTTTGAATGATGATTATCTTAGGGTCTACATATTTACACACCTTTATGCCTATTTCCACACCTTGTTAGACGCCTCGTATAGGGCTATACGAGGCGTATAGGGTTGCTTTTCCGACCAGCTTCTGCATAAAGTGCAACGTCACATCAGTCACATCAGACGGGGAGTCTAGGCCTGTACGAGGGACCGATACGAGGGTGCTAAGACGCCTCGTATAGGCCTATACGAGGTGTCTTATAAACTGATTTGACTACATGACTGACATGTGACTTAAAGCTATACGGGGTGTCTAGAGCTATACGAGGCGTCTATATATCACATAAAGTGCAACATACAGTGCATTCTTGGTCCTCCCCGAGCATTCAAGATTTCTTTCATTCTGTTTCTTCTTGTATTTCTTCGAAAGAATTGTTGTTTGCATTTGTGTTCTTATCATCCCGAAGTGTTGAAATGTCATCATACTGGGACAGTAACTATGTCTTCGGGCAGTATTCTAGCGACAACTGGGTGCCCGAAATTGTTCCGGTAACAGTTATTAGCTTAAATGTTTTAATTAGTTGTTGTGGGGGATGAAGCTGCTCAAGAGGTTCCCCGTTGGCCCGCGGTTTAAAAACCGCGACGGGGGCATATGGAGAGAGGAGCCCCTACCAGAGCAGTTCGAGCACGTCTATCCTCCGCCAGATCCTGCTGATGCAGTGCCCGTGGAAGACCCTCCGGAGGATGTAGACGGTGCAGCGGTGCCACAGCCACCGCCACCTCCCGGGGCGCCCCAGTTTCCACGTCACGTTATTCCAGGTCATGCCCCAGGAGCTGCGCTACATCCGGATGTACGAGCCGAGCAGGATAGACGAGAGAGGGAGGGATTACCCCCGATACCGCTTCCACCGGCTCGAGCACCACATCAGCAGCAGCCGCAGCAGCCAGATCCAGATTCGGATTCGGATTCGGATTTGGATTTGGATGCATAGACCTGTTGTTGTTTTTATTTTTATTATGGATGTACAAACTTATCTTATATATTTTTGTTATGGATGTACAAAGTTATCTTATATATGTCATATTTATGTTTGTTTTCAGTTATTCGGTTACTTAATGATTGTTGTCTTAAATTGAGATAATACGGAAACAAAATATGTTTTGAATATAATACGGAAACAATATATCCCCTGAATATAATACGGAAACAATATTTGAACGAGATAAAATTTTAATCAGAAGAATAATATTTAAAAAAGTAAAATGTTAAAAACATTATAATATTTAATCGATATAATATATTTAAAGAGCCGATTTTTAAAATAGTTGATTTTTAAAAACCAAAAACTTTTTTATAGTGTAAAAAACAAAAAAACCAAAACTTTTTTTAAAACCAAAAAACATATCTTCAAAAACTATCAAAAAAACCCTACCAAAACACCCCTTATTTCAGCCAAAAAAAAACCCAAGTCTTAGACATCTCGTATAGGGCTGTACTCTTTGTATAGGTTTTCTTAAACTTTGTGCCTGACACCCTCTGAGACCCCCTTGAATTCAGTGCTTAGACGCCTCGTATAGCCCTATACGAGACGTCTAGGACACAAAAAGTGTGAAAATATGCGCAGAGGATGTCCGGATAGATTGTGCCTTATCTTAACAAGTGGCAAAATAAGAAGATGCATAATTTTAATAGATGGGAGTGGGTACAAGGCTATAGGCTGGGAGTCTTAACATCAACAATGTTGGTTGTCACCTAGTGCCAGCCGCCTTGATGTGTGAACACACATATTTTATACATCTTTAATAAGGTTAAATAATATGATATAGTAGATGCAAATTATCTTCTTGTTCTACGATTATTAAACTACAATGTTTCATGATACCATCACCAACCATAGCGTTTACAATGCATTTGATGAGTGTCGGATGAGGTAGATGGTGATTTGGAAAAGAGAAAAAAAGAGAGAGAGCGTAACATGTTTGTGGTTAAGTGCTATCACCTAAGAGTGAAGAGAGTGGTTAGACACTTTGAATAGATAAACTCCTAAATCACCCAATCAAACAGTGTCACGTCATTTTACGTATTTTGTTTACCTGTTGGTCAAAAACGTTGGCGGTGGTTAGACACTTTGAATAGGTAAACAATTCTTTTATTTTTTTTATTTGTTAAACTAGTATATTTAATATTTAAACATGTATTTTAACATAATAAATGTACAATAAATTAAAAATAACATTAAATTAAAAGCAACTAAAATTACAGTAAATTAAACTAGTCTTCGTCGGAATCGACCAACAGGTGGGGTAAATCTTGACTTGCGAGATGATTCACGAGATCGCGTTTTAGTCTCCAATGTGTGTCTTCATCCATCAGCTCGTCCAACACCGTATCGGCTAGAGCGGGGCTCGACCGGAGGATCCTGAATGTGTACCGGTGCTATCGCGTTTCCGTCGTCTTTTAGAATCATGTTGTGTAAAATAATACATGTGTACACAACATTCCTAATTTTTCTAACGCTTCTTGCTCGCATCGGCATACTCAATACAACCCATTTCGACTTCAAAACACCAAAAGCTCGTTCGACGTCTTTTCTTGCCGCCTCGTGCAAATGATTGGGTAAATGTTTGGTATTTTTTGGTTTGGTTTGGGTATGAATTTGAATGTGTTTGGGTATGAATTTATGTTTGGTATTTATAGTTAAATTTTAAAAAAAGAATTTTTTTTAAACGGCTATATAGCCATTGTGGGTCTCCCAACGGTCAACTCATCATCTTCATCTATCGGTATACGTTCACCAATGATCAAACCAAACCGAGCGGTAAAGAGGGTTGGCAGCGGTGTTACCGCTCGGTAAACCACGTTACCGCCCCACTTTACCGCCCACACCGTTCACCTTAAGGAGAGAGAAAGAAATTGTGAGTGAGTAAGTAATTAATGAAGAAAGAAAAACTGAAAATAAAATCTATTAGACCACCCGTAGTGGGAGGTTTTTGACGTTTTTTCTCCAAAAAGACGCCCCCCACACCCCCTAACCGCCCCTGGGCGTTTTTTACAAAATTTTTGTCTGGAGCGTTCTTTTTTCCACGCCTTGCTTCAATTTTCTTGGCCAATCACCGGTATTCTTCTTTTTGTTTGTCAAATATCATTTTTTATAGTTTTTTTATTATTTAATTTTATTACACCCTTTTAACATAATGCCTCACAATACTCACATCTCCACCACACCTATTTTAGAAAAATGTCTCATTGCTGACTGGACTGTCACATGGTGCAAAACGCCAAGGGTGGGGGCATTATTTGTGTCTTCCACTACACATAGTCTTATATGGTGATGTAGTAAAATTCTTCTAAGAATCTGCATGTAGCATTGGGTTTGGTCTGAGAAATTTTAGCAAAATAAGTATTTCATATGATACATATGAATTAATATATAAAAATTGTCACATTTATCCTTCGTAGTTGGGTTTATTTTATCATTATGAGTGTACCTTTTAGTCAGATGAAAAAAAAAACAAAAAGTTACATGAACTTAAGGTAAAATGAAATAGATATATAAATAGAATTATATAAATACAAAATCAGAAATAGAAATAAAAGAAACTTACAAAACAGTGAAGATAAGAAAAATCAAAGCAAAAGACAAAGTGACAAAAGGAAGAGAAGATATAATCATAAAAATTAAAACAAAAAGAAAGCAGTGAGAGAGAAAGTTGAGCTTTATATATGGGATGCATAAACATTAATGTTTTGGTGGCAAAAACCTTATCATTTTAAAAACTGATAGCAAAAAACTAATCATTTTAAAAATAGTGTAGTTTGTGTGTTTAAGTTTCACAAATACACAAATAAAGATTAAAAAAATTCGACTTTCAATAAAAAGTTAAAGATCTGGCTGGTTGTGCAATCAGCTTATATTACCTTCCTGATCAAACTTCCAATATAATAGGTAGTTTTCTAAATTATATTGTAAAATATTTCAATGGGTTAACATAGCAACCCAAGTGCAGAAGTGCTTGTATATTTATTGTTTTAAGCTTTGGTGGCTTTTGTATAGCAGGCGATTGTAGATATATATGGACCACTTCAGAAGTTAGGTAACTTTCCATTTTCCAAAAACACATTTTAATGCATTTTACATATATCATATGACATGTGGAATTGTGGATATGAAGATTCCAAAACAAAATTTGAGAAGATTGGTAAGAAAATGTCCAACGTATACAGATGCATCGTATGTATAATTATTTATTTTCCTATGAAAAGATGATTGGAAGATTGCACTGGAGAAAGTTTTAATGCCTCTGAAAAAAGGTGGGTTTTTCTATTGCTAGACTTTATGCTAATAATAAGCCATTGCTGCTTAATAGTTTGGTGCTCAAATTTCATAAGTTTATGAGAGCAATTTTTTAACATAAATAAGGATCTCGTTAAAGTTAAACATCAACCTATCTTCTTTATTAATAAGAAAGTTTGCAATTGGGTGAGGAATACTACTTTAAAGGATGAATATTCTAGAATGTGTCTTTTTTTAACAGCAAAATTTGGATCACTGACGGACTACTGAAGTATTATCGTGCCACAAGTGAAACCATCCGATCATATCCATCTCCACTAGGCATAATGCCTATACGTCAATTCAGAAGAAACTCAATAAATATGAGAAAACCCTCTTGTGGGAATCGAACTCAGGACCTATTGGCCCCAAATACTTATCACACCCCTAATATGCCACTACGCTATAAAGTCATGGACATTCTAGAATGTGTCTGTGATGAAGATCTTGAAACCGAATTTCATCTCTTCCTTAAGTGACACATGGAAAGTAAACTGTGGGAGGGACGATCTTTGAATCTTCTTATCTTCCACATTCTTTCTAGTCACCCTAAAGAATGTTCTCATTAATCAACCTAGACTAGGCTGGGTACGCCCTTGAACCTAGTCAATTTTCCAAAAGTTTTTATAAAATTCTTAGATGTTTTAGCGCACACCATATTTCAAATCGCTTGGAGTTACAAAAACGATGTCACTTTCTAGTCTAATGAGCGAGACGTGACACTCTTGAATGTGATATCAAGTTTTTTTTAGGGTTTCTTTTTGATGAATGCAAACTTAAATTGGATGGACTGGACTTCCGATCCAAGTTCATCTCTATCTCGCTTCTTGAAAATTTTCTGTTATCGTTTTCTTGCTAGTTATTATTATTATTATTTTTTTTTAAATTTCATAAGAAGAAAATGAAAGAATTTAGGCTACATGTGACATAAAATGAAAAGACAAAAAGGAAGGACAGTTTACGAGAGGGACCATTTTCTTGATTCAATTTAAAAGTCTAATGTGTAATAGTTTTGCGTGGTGTTTTTTCTCATATGTCTAGATATTAAAAAATCCATTTTACAAAATAAGGTCATGTCACGTGAAAACAAATATAGCTGTGAAAGATATTAAAATATTCAATGTAACGTAAAGATTAAACCCACGAGGGAAGAAATGATAAGCGAACTGCCAAAAAGTCGCAGGATAATATAAAATCGATCATAATCATTATCAAAATGGTATCGTTCACAATTGGAGGCACTTGTAAACTATTACCTTTTCCTATATTTATAAATAACCATTACTCTTTTACTATATTTATAAATACCATTGGGTGCCTATATGATACAACGGAGAATATAAATATCGCACTACTAGAAAAATGATAATTTTTAACGCACTTTTCCGTCACAAATGCGTAACAAATTGACATTTGCTATGGATTTGCAACAAAACCTTGATGTTGGAAAAAGCTTTGTCGGAAACTATTTACAACGCAATTACTACGCAAATTTTAACGTATTTCCTACAGAAATATGGTGTTAGAAATTTGTGATGCATTTACTACGCATTTCCTATGATGTATATCAAAAAATTGCAACGTATTTGTGACGGAATATCAAAAAATTGCAACGCATTTGTGACGGAATATTTAAAAAAACAAAAAAAAACTGGAAAAATCCCCTTTTTTGCTAAAATTTGCAGAAAAAAAAATACTGATAAACAAATGATACATCGGCCTTTGGTTCGACCCGTTATCTAATGCGTCCTAGAAGACAACTCCAATTTCAGGTTTTGGGTTGCTTTGTTTAACATGTTTGATACACACGTTGAGACTATTTTGCTACAAATGACCTGTTAAACGGAAATATGTTGTTCATTCCATATTAGTTTGTCTCCCACAATCAAGCTAAACTCGCCTTCACCGAGGACACTGTCGGGACGAAAGTTTCTTGTAGCGCTTTTAAGCTCAGCGAAAGTGAAGCTTTTAAGTTGGATAACTGTAGAATTTCACCTTCACTTTGAGGGGTCTACGTTTGGGAACCGGTCGAAACCTTGCTACTGCATGCTTTAATTCATCCTCTGCACCCTATAAATTAAAAACTAGTAATTTTGCAAATAATAAACATAACAAAAACTACCAGTTATTTGTTTATTGTGTTTTGAGTGTGTTTGGGGTTTGCTTAACTAATTATTTGTGGCTCAAATAAGTTGATTTAAATAAGCAGTTTGAAGTTGCTTATTTCAAAATAAGTAGTACAAATAAGCAATCACAAACACCCTCTAGCTAGTAACTAGTAGATTATAAGCTAATGGTTACCGTGTACACACTTGAGTGACCTATAAAGTAGTTGCAATACATGGGTGGCCTTAATGAAACTACTTTGTATGTCGCTCAAATGTGTTCCACACACTATTGGTTGGTTAGATAGATATAAGCTCAATATCATATATAGATATAAGATATAAACACATCAATTAAATTCTGATTAGTTCATAAGATTAGAGAGATTTACCTGAATGTCCAGCAGGATCCACAAGATCCTTGATTCTTGACTGGGCTCACAATTTCTGTTTTCCTCCAATCTTGCTGCAACATACACACATGACAATTGACAAGTAAGTAAGATGATAGATAGATAGTAAAAGAAGCTATATATATATACCGTGAGTGGGACGACAGCATAGTGAGTTTGTGACTGCCCTTTTTAGTAGCAGAGCAGTGATGAGCAGCTCCCAGTTTGTTCTTGCTGAATTCTTCCCATGTCATATCAGCATATTCTGTTCCAACCAACAATAAACTAAATCAGTAACATAGGCTTAATACTTGCATGGATTCACAAGTCAAACCCCACATCACATGGCTAATAACTCATAGGCTCAAGGTTTAAAAAGACGGAATCGAGTTTCGAGGCGTTTTCCCTTCGCCTCACGAGGCGTAAGCCTTAAGGCGAACCGAGGCGTAAGCCCAAGGCGGAATTGAAAAATAAATATAAAAATCATGTATCTTATAAAACATAAAATACTAAACATAAAATATAGAACTTTCCTAATGTAAATAGACTTTGTGAGAATAGTTTTAGGTTGAATATGATAAAAGTTTAATGTTTAAGGGTGTTTATGTAAGTTTTTGTAAATGAAATAAATAAAGGTGTAATTATTTTCTTTAGTAACCCTAATAAGTTACATCACTCTTTTATCGCCGTCAACAACTCCTCTGTTCTACTTCTACCCTAATTTTCTTGGTAATCTATCACTATAAGGTATGTCTCCATCTCCGTTCTACCCTATTTTTTCTTGATTGCGCATAGCTACCTGGGTTTTAAAAAGCGCGCCTGAGGCGCGCCTAGGCGCGAGCCTTGGCGCCTTAGGTAACCCGAGGCGCGCTTTTTACAAAAAGCCCCCAAAAAGCGCATTTTTAGAGGTTTTTTAGACCTGAGGCGCGCGCCTCATGTACATAGGGTATTTTTATGCTGTTTTTAAGCATCAAACCTTTGTGCAATAGGTTTTTTAGCTTGTACTTATGGGTAAAATCATATATAAAACTTATTTATAGCTATAATTTGGATACGAGATGCTAAAAATCTATAGGATATGTATAAAAATTATATAATCACTTTGCGCCTCGAGTACGAAAAGCCCACCGCTTTTGCGCTTTGCACCTCGGTTTTAGACCTCGTCGCTTTTGTGTGCCTCTCGCTTTTTAAAACCAAGATAGCTACAAGCATCGTACGTCTTTATCCAGCCCAAAAAACCGTAATTTATCCCGCCTAAAAACCGTACGCCTCTGATTTACCGTTCTGCCTTGAAACGAAACGTCCGCCTCGTACCACTGAGGCGTACGTATGATAACTGGTACTGAGGCACCGCCTCATGTACGATTTATCACCGTTCCGTCTCGAGGCGCGCCTCAAAACGGACGCCTTGAGCGTTTTTTTAAACTATGGATAGGCTAAAGTCAAACCCCATAAGGCTAACTAATCAATATAAAAAGAAGCTTTGCTACAATTAGAAACACGAAATTGATACTAGCAGAAAAGACTCACCGTTGACTCCAAGAGTATAGGATAGCCCCTTCTTGTTATGCGATCTAATCGTCTCCAAACTTTCAGCGAAGATCGGGTACCTGTGCTTCATTTCCTTACTACTTTGGTACTTCCTCCCGTACCTGCTCCATAAAAGTCAAACATCAATCGATCCATTTTGAAGTACATAAATACTGCAGATTCATGATAAACAGTAACTAACCTGTGAGCGAATCGAGCAAAGGTGAGAGCATGAGGAGTTTGACCAATAACTTGAAGAACAGCGGTCTCAAGTTCCCATAGACCATCAGACACCACTTGTCAGATCGGATTTTCATCGGCAAAGATGGATCCGATCCCACTAGCAGATACGCCGACGGCACAGGCCACGATCAGAGCTACGATGACTGACACCTGACCCATTTTATCAACATAAGACACTATAATTATGCCAAAATAATCAACTATAATCTAATCATTTTAATCAACCGACAATCTTATTATAATCATAATTAGCAGGAATTAACAAGTACAAAGTATGAAATTAGCAATAACAGTCACTTAATGAAATTAGCTAAACAAAACAGTATACGAACTTTTATTATCGCAATACATATACAATTATATAGAACACAACAGATCAAGATCAAGTTTCATTCATTAATTCCATTATAAAACAACCTAATTGTACCAGTAGTCAACAGATTCATCAACACTTCCATAAAATCAAACTAGACACCTAACAGTTTTTTTTTTTTTTTATAACAAACACTTACCCTAACTTAAACAAAAACACAACAGCAATGATCAAATGCAGATGAAATTTGACTAATTAGGGCATAAACGACAATTAAATTGACTGAACCCATCTTTCAAGTAACACAAACACCATAGCAGTTAACACATTCAGATCTCAAAGTTTGATTAATTAATGCTTAATTAGGGCATAAACAACAATCTAATTGACTAAACCCTAAATCAAACACAAACAAAACAGCGATGATCAAATTCAGAAGAAGTTTGATTGACTTAATGCATAATTAGGGCTAAACAGCTATTAGTTCAACAACTAAACCATACATTAATCACAAACATATCAACTATTATCAAATTCAGACCAACACAAACACAAACACCACAGCAATTATCAAATTCAGACGGAATTTAATTCATTTATAGTCTCGAAACCCTAAATCAAATACGCGCACACTCGCAACAGCAATAACTGAATTCACATAAAGCTCAATCGATTTACACAACGTACCTTCTCGATTGTCCCAAAAAACGATATCTTCCTGAAATTCACTCTCCCGACCTTCAATTGCCTAACAAACGCAGCCGCACCTGAAGATTTGCGAGCAGACGCTACAGGAACCAGCAACGACTTCCGTTCAGCTAATATACCTTTAGAGATTTCACATCGAGTCACCAGCGCTGTGGATTGAGGAGATCTCTTTTGTCGGCGAGTCAACGTCGACTTCCGTTCGGCAAATTTGCTGAGGAGTTGGTCGGAGGAGGCTTTGGTGATGTGTTGGACGGTGTATGGTGGCGGTGCGATCGGAGTAGGTGGTAGCGGAGTAGGGTTTTGGCACCTGAAGTTGTTTTAGGTTTAGATCGGAGTAGGTGGTAGCGGAGTAGTTGTTTTAGGTTTAGATCTGATACAATTCGTTTACGTCAAAATAAGAAAACAAACATCTCTAAACTCCATTCATTTATCTCTTAAATGAAATGTGCAAATATCTCCAAAAAAAAAATGTGTTGCTGCACTTTCAAAATAGTTGTACAACATTTTATAACGAAATTATGACAGAATTATATGTTATTAGCGGTTTGTCACTATTGTGTAGCAAATTTGTTTAAAAAATTGGGGGTTTTTTTGTTGTTATAAATGCGTCACAATTTTGTCAAAATTTGTGACGCATTTTTTTCTGTAGCAAAATTCCGTAGTAAATTGGCCACTTTTCTAGTAGTGTCGGTAATCACGTAACATATTATTTCGAAAAAAAAAACGATAGCAAATATCATACTCAAGTTAAGAGAATAAAATACACGTTTTTATGGTATAACTTTTTTTTTAAAAGATTTACATATGAAAAGATTTTGATTACTTAAAAATCATAAGATGGTTAAAAAGCTAAAAACATGTTTTAAAAGTAGTAATAATTTAAACTTTTAAAATGATGTAATATTACATTTTTGTTCTCTCTATATGTGTAATAATTTAAAATAGATATATACACACACTTGCACGGATTTAATATAAGGATTCGGGTTGAAATGCTCCTATAATTTTTCTTAGTTAACAACATTCATATTTCTTTCTTTCATTTCTATCTATATAATATAATTAAAAATACCATTTTCTCTAAATTATGTTTATATTTTAAGAACATCTCAGATCCTACTCTCTATTCGTATCTATATTTGTACTGGGTATTTTGTGTTAAATTTTTTTATTAGATTTTTTGTGTTAATTACTAGAGTTTTTGTGTTGTATTTTGAGAAAACAAAAGAGATGGGAGTTTGTGTTTTAAGACCAAAATGTCCTTTCATCCTACTTATAAAGAGTGTCACATGCCATCTCTACAATTTTTCTTAGGTTACTTAAGAAAACTCACTTCTTAGTTAATCTTCCACATATATGTTGATACTATAGATAATGCATAAGGTACAACCTAAGTACTCACAAGTTAAGAAATGTCACATGTCATCTCTACAATCATTCTTTGGTTATTTAGACAAAACACACTTTTTAGTGGATCTTCTCTCTATATATCTATATCTATATACTATATATAATACACAACACAAAGGTATTTTTAAGACATCAAAAAATTAAGAACTTTTTATTCCTTTAATTTGTAAGGTACAACCTAAAATGAGCCTAAATTAGGCTTTCAAACACTAATAGAAGGATGAGAAAATTGAACATTGAGTGAAACTGTGAAAGGAAAGTATACTTGTATTATGTTTTGTTTAAAGAATTTAAGCTCAGATAGCTATAAAATCTTGAAATTACCCGAGTAAAAAAAAGTGACTTATCTTATATAATAAGGGTGTACCTATTGGCACACCAAACCCTAATTAAATCGGGGTTTATCTACGCTGTGTATACGTATAGACCTATACGCAGCGTGCGTAAACCATGGATCTCAGTGTCTGATCATCAATCATTGCACAGAAAACAAGGGTTTTATACACTGCGTATAGCTCTATACGCAGCGTATATAAACCCTCTGGACTTTTGGGGTCATTTTGGTGGGTTTGAAGCATCAGTTTTTCACAAGGTTTATATACGCTGCGTATAGAGCTATACGCAGCGTATATAACTTTTCAGAATTTTGTTTGGTCATTCGGCATATTTGTGGTATAAATTCTCACCCGGTTACAACGTTAACTCACTTAAAATATATAACGAGTTAAAAATATATAATGTTTTTTTATTATTTAGTCGATGTCGTCAAAAAGCGTATAACGTTAAAATTTTCAAAAGCGTATATACGGTTCAAATATATAATATCGTTATCCAGGTTTTGAAATAAATTATTATACCAAGTCTGTGGCCGTTCGAATACTATAAACGTTTAAATGTTATACCGTTAATTATTTTTAAGTGTGCGGTTCGAATACTATAACGTTAAAATATTACAACGTTAAATAATTTGAAATACCCGGGTACTGTTCGAGTATGTTACACCGTTTACAGCAAAAGTTTTATATATACAACAAAAATTTGATATACACAGCAAAAGTTTGTACCTAAATAACAAAATGATAAAATACTATGGCAGTGGATCCTGCTGCTGATGCCATTCCGCAGGCGGAATCAACTGTCGTGGAGGTAACCCTTCACGCTCTGAAAGCCTCTGCAGCTCTACAGCCATCCACTCCACCACATACGTTAGTCTGCCAACGTCGCGACGTAGCCGCTTATATGATGGGGAAGGACCGGGCCCGACATGTCGTGGGAACTGAGGCGCCCTGGGTGGTCCACACGGCTGTGGTGGCTCCGGAATGACCATGGCCGGCTCATGCTCCTCTGGCACCTCCAGATCGCGCGGGGGATATACCAGATCGAACTGTGCCGACAGCTGTGTAAACGCGTATTGCTCGCCGTCCGCATTTTTAAACCGCTTCCCGCATGGGAATTTTTTGGTAACATGCATTCCCGATATTGTGTTCATCCCCATCCGCTTCGGCTGTATCGCCGGGCCTACACGCTCGTGGTCATTCTCCGGGTGATAGCCCAACGAAAGGGCTATCATAGTCACGTAGGCGCCACCGTATAACTGCGCGCGCTCATGTCGATGATCCGCGGATGCGAAGTACTGCGCCAACCCGTGGGCGAGAGCGCACGGCCTCTTGTACAAGAGGCAATACAAGAAAAACAGGTCACCGCTGGTACACCACTCCCGGCTCTTGTTTCGAGAGGTGATGGAAGTAGAAATCATCTTATGAAAATACCTGCACAAAAGGAAACCAGTCAGTAAATAATAATCAGACGATATCGACTAAATGAGGATAAAAAATATATTTTTGACTCGTTACGGATTTCGACGCGCGTAACGGACCTACGCTCGTAATGGACGACGTCGACTAAATAATAAAAATACAATATTATTTTGACTCGTTACGGATTTCAATGCACGTAACGGACCTTCGCTCGTAACGGACGATGTCGATTAAATAATAAAAAGATTATATATTTTTGACTCGTTTCGGATTTCGGGCGCGTACGTCCCTAACGAGCGTCGAAACTAAGTTCGTCGTTAAAATATATTTTTTATTATTTAGTCGAAGTCGAACCGTATCCACCTTCACCCCCGTATCCACCGTATCCACCTTCACCCCCGTATCCACCATATCCTCCGTATCCACCTTCACCCACGTATCCGTAACCCGGATACGATTGCTGCGTCGGGTAAAATGGTTCATCAACAGGTGCATTCTCAGCACCGTATCCACTTTGTTGCACGTACGGAGATTCATACTCGTATCCGTAATCCGGATACACTTGATGCGTCGGGTAATTTGGTTCATCAACAGGTGGAGTCGGAGTCTCGTTCAAGTCTGGCAACTGTGTTTTTTGATCAACAGGGACTCCAGACACAACCTCCTCCTCCTCATTGGCATCATTTACTCTCCATGCGTCGTTAGAATAGCGATTACCAATATAATTCTCGTTCCAAAAATGATGACATTTTAACAATATTGTGTTTGATACAGAGGAAATGAAGAGATACACAAAAGAAAGAATTTTGAAGGAAGTAACAGATTTGAATGTTGTTTGAAGTCGAAGGCAGATGCATGACTAAATAGACTTTTGAATTTACAATCATACTCCTCATATAGATCTATACTCTGCGTATAGCTTTATTCACGTGCCTAGACAACATCATTTCAGTGTCAAATCAGTCTGACATACGCTGCGTATAGACCTATACGCAGCGTCTTACTTTATGTACATATGCTGCGTGTAGGTCTATACACAGCGTATGTCAGACTGATTTGACATGGTACTAGGTTTGACTGTCTGGTCGTGTACCTACCCTATAACTACGCTCCGTATGGGTCTATACGCAGCGTAAAGGTGTAACCCTATACGCAGCGTATAGACCTATACGGAGCATAGGAAACCCTAAGTGTGTAGATAGTCAACCAAGGTGTGTAGATAGTTTGTGTTAGTGCATGCGTCTGTCAACTTCGTCTTGTATCGAGTCTTGTTCTAAGAATGATTAGATAAGGGCACGTAGTTCGTGAAAACAAGTTATTTCGCTTGATTGATGTAATTTCGCTTGAAAGAGACTTGTGCAGTTTCAAGCGAAATCAACTTTGTTAATTTCGCTTGAACTGACATTCTGTCACTTTCAAGCGAAATCATGAGCCTATATATAGGTGTTCCAAGCGAAATCATTGAGAAGGATTCCGGTCAGTGTAACGAAGTGCTGCCGAAGTGTCGTCTCGCTGTAATTTGCATTCAAATCAATTATACGACAGTTTAAAGTGATAATCTTGCTGAATTGACCTCAGAATGTCTGTTTCCGCCGTTCATTCTGAGTAAAACTCTTCTGATTGACTCGTTCGGGTCTGAAAACGATCCTACAAGTGGTATCAGAGCTCAGGAGGAAGAGTTCATACCAATTCAGCTGCAAATTCTGATTTCTACACCTTCTTTTTCAAAATTAAAAAGTTTTTACGGTTAAAATCAGCTAAATTTCTCACATAATGTGTGCATCATTGTTTTAACAAAGCCTTGAAAGTTTCAGGCCTAAAATCGATCTAAAACAGATAAAAATTGTAATTTCGTTTGAAAAAACAGCATGAGATGATGATGTCTGCAGCTCTTCAAACGGAATTAGAGCTTAATTACGCTTGAAACCGTTATTTCACTTGAGAATTTGTGTTAATTCCGCTTGAAACAGTATTCCGCTTGAAAAGTTCTGTTGATTCCGTTTGAAACGTTCTAATTCCGCTTCAAGTCCTTATTCCGTTTGAAAAGGTGTTAATTCAAGCGAAATTAGAGATTTCGCTTGAACAGAGATTTCGCTTGAACAGGGATTCCGCTTGAACAGGGTGTTTTCATTTGAAGTGGGATTTCGTTTGAGATTGTGATTCCGCTTGAACAAACTGTTTGTGAAATTTTTGAAAATCCGAAATATGGAAGAGGAATTTTATAACGCCTTTGCTACCCCGATCACTGTTACTCAGCAGACAATGTTGGAAAATGAAATGGGGACTATGCAGAAACCACCTAAGCTCATGAACATCGAGGAGTATAAAGGTTGGGAAGGTCGGTTTGAAAACTGGGTTCAAGCCAATTATCTAGATGCTTGGGAATGTGTTGAAACGAAATATATTAGACCGAAAAATGATGACGAAGAGGAGGTTGCAATTAAAGATATGAGTGCAGATGATAAAAAGAAATACAAAAATGAAAAAATGATGCTAAGTCTTCTACAACAAGCTGTGAAAGAAGATATTTTGGTGATATTGCAACACAATGGAACTTCTTACTCAATCTGGAAAGCATTAAGATCGAAGTTTCATGGAA
Organism: Helianthus tuberosus; assembly: GCA_030545235.1. Classification (NCBI taxonomy): domain Eukaryota; kingdom Viridiplantae; phylum Streptophyta; class Magnoliopsida; order Asterales; family Asteraceae; genus Helianthus; species Helianthus tuberosus. The sequence goes on along the minus strand of CM060425.1, from coordinate 39,923,801 downwards.
GTCAAGAAATGGTTAAAAACAAGAAATCACTTCTGAAGAAAGAGTTTGATCTGTTTCGTGGGTTGAAAAATGAGAGCACTAAGCAAATAATTGAAAGATATTGTAATTTGTTAGCCAACATGAAGAGATTGAGCATCGACAAAGATAATGAAGAGTTGATCAAAAAATTGGCCGATGCATTGCCATATGAAACTTGGGGCACATATCTTATGATGTTGAGAAACAAGAAAGGATTTAGCAATCTGACACTGAGCAAGTTTATTGAAAAGATTGAGGCTCAGGAGATGGAACAGAGAAAAGTTTTAAGAATGAAAGATTTTGACGGTGAACAAGACATTGGGCTTTATTACAAAGCAGGATTGAATGATAAATCCACCAACATGTCACCGAAGGTTGAGACAGCTTTCAATGCCAAGAGTTCATCAGGAAGTTCATCCAAAGGATCAAACAGCAACACAAGTTTTTCATCATATCCATCATTTGATCCAAATATTTCAGCAACAAAGAATGGCAAGAAGCTACAGTGCAATATTGTACTGAATCTAGAGAATGATCAGGATTATTCCGAAGAAGTTGCTAAGAGTCACATGTCTTTGTTGGGAACCGTGTTGGAATCGTATGGAAGTTTTGTGGCAGGTCGAATCGGGAATCCAATGCTTACAAAAGAGGATTACGATCAGATCGATGCTGAGGAAATGGAATTGATGGACATAAAATGGTGTTTGGCTAGTGTGTTAAGACGAGCTGAAAAATTCAAACAAATCACTGGAAGAGATGACTTCCGTGATGCATTTGTTTCTAATTTGGGCTTTGATAAATCTAAAGTCACTTGTTTTCGTTGCAGGGAAAAAGGACACTTCAAGAGGGAGTGCACTAATCGCGAAGCAAGTGGAGCTCAAAATCCGTTCAACAACAATGATTACTACCGAAAATCCATTTATCATCAAGTTGCTCAACATTTACAAGAACCACAAGTGGCACATGGTAGAAAAATAACAGAGGAATCTTCAAAGAGAGCATGTTTAGTGAATCAAGATGATCAAAAAGCTTCAACAGGTTTCAATTGGGACAAATATATTCCAGCTGACGGTAAAGCTTGTTTGATTGATCAAGACGATGAAAAATTACCAGAAGGTTTTAACTGGGAAGGTTTTAGTTGGGATGATTATGATCCAAACAAAACTTCATATCACAAAGCTTTTGTCGCTCGAGTTGAAGAAGATAGTGATGATGATAAAGAGTATTATGCAAGAAGATTGGCTGCTCATTTTAAAATGATGGAAGAGAGTGACAGTGAAGATGAAAAAGCTAAAAAGAAAAAGAAAAAGATCAAAACACCAGTTAGCAGTGATGATGAAGATATTCCAGTGATAAGAAAAAAGCTGGAAGTTCCAAAGTTTAAAGTTGATGCAAAAGTTGATGCAAGAAATATTCCTGAGAATTGTGAAACTTGTGAGATCATAAAGAAGAAAAACAGTGAGTTGATTAACAACATGAACAGGTTGAAGGAATCATACGATGTTCTAAACAAATTAATGAATCAGTACAATCAATCAAGTGAAGAACAAGCAACAGCAATGAAGACACTTCAAGGTGCTTTTATGATAAAGCAGAAAGTGGTGAATAATTATATTGAGAAGTGTGCTGTGCTTGAACAAAAACTGGAGACACAAAGGATTGAGACAGAAAGAGTAAAACGTTTGTTAAAAAGTTACTCATGTACTTCTTATGTCATTGACAGGATTTATCCAACTGTTGAAGGCATGAAGGCATTTGAGGATGATGAAGTAACTAAAGAACAAAAGGTATCTGAAGAAAAGACTCCTGAAAAGAAGAAGGATACTAAAGAGAAGACATCTGGTAAGAAACAAGGTTCCAGTTACAACAAGTGTCCACCCCCGCTTGAAAATGGATATTCTCCGAGAAATCCAAATTCCGAAAGAGTCGAAAAGGCAACAAATTTACAGTGGGAGTCGGAGTCTTCAGTTAATTTGCCAGAAAATATTTGTTAGGGGAGGATTTTCCAATGATCAGTGATCCTTAATTACTGTTGGGCTTAGTGATCCTCAGTTCTGTTTGAATTAGTGATCCTCAGGAAGTATTGTAGGATCAGGATCATGGATCATCATAAGGATCCTTATACTAACGATTGTCTGCTTTGAATATGATGTTGTTTTGCAGGAGTACGAGCTTGGACTTTGTCTTGGCGATATTCCTGGAGCATATTCCCTACTTATTCCGCACGTGCTTGACTGAAATGGACGTTATGGAGGTCGTGGAGGACTTGCACGAAATGCGGATAGTTAGTTACTTTAGATATTTTCCATTTTTAAAAGGGGATAGCGAGCTAAATTAGAACACTTGGCTATTTTTAGCTTAACACACACACTCGTAACTGCTCTGATCAGCTCTCGACAATTCACTTGGCGATTACACACTTTTTTGCACATTACACTATAGTGATCCTTGTAACTAGCTCGCTATCATCCGAAGTTGTAACACATTTTCTGTTTAATCTGAGTTGGTGATCGGTAGTTTCCATCACCCGAGGTTTTTTATGCCGGAGATCAACTCTTGATCAAGGGCTTTTTCCTTGTATAAATCATTGTGTCACTTGTTCATTACATTTCTGAGTGATCTTTAGCATTGTTCATTGATTCAAGCATCACACCTAACAACAGAAAGTTTGGTTGCATTATCATTGCTTGATTTTTTACCAAAACAGTTTGGCGCCCACCGTGGGGCAATTGGTGCTTCATTCCTAAGAAGATTCATATTTTTGTGGTCATTTTGGTTCATTACAACCAAGCAGATGGCTTCCTCAACAAAGAACACTTCAAGTTCAATGCCGGCAATGAGTTCTTCGCAAGGCGTTCCACCTTTGCCTCCACCACCTTCTGGATCCCAGAAGAATGCTGAAAATGCCGCGAAGAGACAAACCCCAATTTTCTCAAAACCACCAACTTCTTCTGTTTCCTCTAATCCTACTACTAATGATCTTTTTAATCTGATTTTGCAGATGAGGGATCGCATGCAAGAGCAGGACAAAACCAATGAACGGATCCTCCAAGAGATTGGAGATATCAAGAAACAGAAGAAATCAGTGGAGGATCACTCTCCTCTGATACCAAGGTCATTGAATTTTGACACTCCAGTTGTAACTACCCTACAATCGGCAGTTCCGGGCATCCAGTATCAAAGTGGTCCATCAGAAAGGCGTTATGGAACAGCAACTATGACTCAAGCATTTGGCTCTCACACCCAGCCTCAGGGATCCTCTTTTCAGCATCAACGATCCTTCGTCAGCTCAGGAGGATATTTAGGAATGCACACAGTCCAAGGATCCTCCCAGGTCCAAGGATCCTCCTAGGTCCAAGGATCCGCCCAGGTCCAAGGATCCTCCCAGGTCCAAGGATCCTCCCAGGTCCAAGGATCCTCCCAAGTCCAAGGATCCTCCCAGGTTCAAGGATCCTTTATGGTTCCAGGATCCTTTCAGGTTCAAGGATCATCTCAGCCTCAAGGATCCAACATCTTTCAGGATCAAGGATTCTTAAGAAGTATGCAGCCTCCAAGCTCAGATGTTCATCAAGGAGACTTCATACCAATGCAGACCATTGCTTCCTCTGGTCCTTCAATCATACCCGAGTCCCGTCAATATGGATTCACATCTGGAATTCCAAACATGAATCCTCTGGGAGGTAACACTTTTAATAATTCATATAACACTAACCATGGCTCTATGCAGGATACAGGTATCAATCAGGCTATGGCCAGGGAGTTACAGAAGCTTAAGGATATGATATCCAGCGTACCAGGAGTGGTTAAACCCATTCCTGAAATTGCAGATGGTAGCCATAGGATATCTCGCTTTGCACCACCTATTTGTGATGCTGAGATACCCAAGAGGTTCCAAATACCAACTATGAAGCTATATGATGGTTCAACGGATCCAGAGGAACATGTAGCTCAATACAGGAAGAGGATGATGAGGATTATCCTCCCATTTCTGAATACTGTTTTTCTGTTGATAACAATGAACTAATTCTTGCAATGCAGAATCTAGGTGAGAAAGCTAGGTGGCCAAGAAAAAGTGATAAACCAGCTGCTACAAAGGATAAGTCCAAGTGGTGTGCATATCATGAGGATTTCGGGCATCTTACTGAAGAGTGTATTGCACTTAGAAAGGAAATTGGTTACTTGTTAAGCAAGGGGCATTTGAAAGAGCTTTTAGGACGAAAGAAGTCAAGGATCCAAGATCCTGAAAGGATCCCGGAAAAGGCTCCTGCTCCTCCAGCAGATGCACAAGTTATAAACTTTATATCCGGTGGATCAGACATTTGTGGTACTTCCTTTTCAGCAGCCAAAAGACATGCCAAGGAAACCAAGATGGATAATGGAGACAGACCCATCCGGACGTCCACTGTCACCGAGGATAAGATCATAACTTTTGATGAGGATGATCGTCTTGATGTTCAGGATCCTCATCATGATGGTCTTGTTATTACCCTGTTTATTTCTAATCATTTTGTTCGCAGGATCCTTATAGATGGAGGAAGCTCTGTGAACATCATTCAGCTTGATGTCCTCAAGAAGATGAATATTCCGGAGTCTGATATTGTCCCAAGATCCTCAGTCCTTGTGGGATTCAGTGGGGAAACCAAGAACACATTGGGGGACATCAAACTCCCTATCTATATTGAAGGACTCCATTCTTATCAGAAATTTTGTGTTATAGATTGCTTATCCTGTTGTAATGTTATCCTTGGCAGGCCATGGATACATGAGATGAAGGCAGTCCCATCTACTTATCATCAGTGCGTGAAGCTTCCTAGTCCGTGGGGAGTGGTGAAAATTGAGAGTGATCAACAAGAAGCTAAGAATTGCTATACCTCATCAATGAAGCCAGCCTCAAGACCTAGGGAGCAATAGCAATTAAAGTATCCTTCAAGAGATGTCTTGGAGGCAAGAGAGCAGGTTGTAAAAGAAATCCTCATGGATCCCCATGATCCTGAATCCAGGATCTTCATAGGATCAGGGATCCTTAGTGACATTGAACAGGATCTAGTATCCTTCCTTAAAAGAAGGAAAACTACATTTTCCTGGAAGCATGAAGACATGACAGGTATATCTAAGGATATAATTACTCATAAGCTTGGCATTGACAGGTCATTCAAGCCTATACATCAGAAGAGGAGGAAGTTTGCACCTGAAAGGAATGCTATTATCCAGGAAGAGGTAGATAAACTACTTCGGGTAGGTATGATAAGAGAGGTTAAGTATCCAAGATGGTTAGCCAATGTGGTTGTTGTTCAAAAGAAAAATGGAAAGTGGAGGGTATGTATCGATTTTACTGATTTAAACAAGGCATGTCCCAAGGATCCTTTCCCATTACCCCACATTGACTCCATGGTGGATGCTACCGCGGGTCATGAGTTGTTGACTTTTATGGATGCTTCATCTGGATTTCAACAAATTCAGATGGAACCATCTGATCAAGAGGATACAGTCTTTATGACCCCAACTGGTATATATTGTTATATTGCTATGCCATTTGGACTAAGGAATGCAGGTGCTACTTATCAAAGGATAGTCAATATGATGTTCAAGGAACAAATTGGACACACTATGGAAGTCTATATAGATGACATGGTGGTTAAGTCCAAGAAAGCTGAGGATCACCTTAAAGACTTGGAGGAAGCATTCAATATCCTTGATAAATTTAATATGAAACTAAATCCTTCCAAGTGTCATTTTGGTGTTAAAGCAGGTAAATTCTTAGGCTATATGGTGACAAAGAGGGGCATTGAAGCAAGTCCAGAGCAAATCAAGGCTATTGTGAATATTAAATCTCCTGCCAATGCTAAGGATGTGCAAAGGTTGACAGGCAGGATCGCAGCCTTGAACAGGTTCATATCCAAATCCTCAGAAAAGTGCAAGGAATTCTATGACATCCTGAGGAAGAACAAGAAATTTGAATGGACTGAGAAACATGAAAGTGCCCTCAAAGCTCTCAAGGATTACCTATCCTCAGCCCCCGCCTTGATGAAACCAGAAAAAGGGGATATATTATCCTTATACTTAGCAGTATCCTCAAAAGCAGTAAGTGCGGTCCTAGTTAAGGATCACCAAGGTACACAACATCCTGTTTATTATGTAAGTAAGAGTTTACTTGATGCTGAATCCAGGTATTCACACTTAGAGAAACTTATCCTTGCATTGATTATGGCATCTACTAAATTAAGACATTATTTTGAGACTCATGCCATTATTGTTAAGACTAATTTTCCAATTAAGAATGTTCTCAGGAAACCTGAAATGTCAGGAAGGATGGCTAAGTGGGCAGTGAAGCTTAGTGCATATGATATAAGATATGAACCAAGGACTGCCATCAAATCCCAAGCCTTAGCTGACTTTGTGGCAGATTTTAGTAGTGACTTGCAAAAGGAAGCTGAGTTAGAGGTTCAACAGTTGGAAGAAACTAAGGATCCTTGGATACTCTTCACTGATGGTGCTTCTAATGTTAAAGGAACAGGGCTTGGAATACTACTAAAATCGCCACAGGGGGACATAATACCCCACTCCATAGCTTGTGAGTTTCAAACTACTAACAATGAGGCTGAATATGAAGCCTTGATAGCTGGTTTGCAAATTGCTAAGCATATGAGGATCAGGTATCTTGAGGTACATGTAGACTCGTTATTAATCACTAATCACTTTAATGGATCCTATGCTGTTAAAGGTGAAAAGCTAATCAAATATTTAGAGATAGTCAAAGAATTGGCACTCTCTTTTGTTTCCTTTAGTTTGACACAGGTACCAAGGGAAGAGAATGCAGAGGCTGATGCATTAGCCAATCTAGGATCATCCTTGAAGATCTCGGAGGATATCAAGATCCCTATTATCCATATCCTGACCCCTGCTATCGAGGATCATGTAGCCATGGAGATAGGAGAGGATTCTGCTATTGTCCCTACTGATGATACACAATCCTATTCAGGATCATGGATCCTTCCAATTATGAGATACATACAACATGGAGAGATTCCTACAGGAGAAAACCCCAGGGCTTTCAAAATCAAGGTATCTCAATTTACAATACTGAATAATATGTTGTATAAACGATCTCTTGCAGGACCATATCTAAGATGCATTGAGGATCCTGAAATCCAAAAAGTCCTAAAGGATTTCCATGAAGGAGATTGTGGAAACCACACTGGGGGCAGAGCATTGTTCTCAAGGATCCTGAGGACAAGATACTATTGGCCTACTATGAAGAAGGATGCTGTGGAATATGCCAAGAAATGTGATCCTTGTCAGAGACACAGTAATATCCTTCACCAACCAGCAGAACTTTTGCATCATATATCCTCTTCTTGGCCATTTATGAGATGGGGAATGGATATAGTTGGTAAGCTTCCTAAGGCACCTGGTGGAAAAGTATTCATGCTTGCTATGACTGACTACTTCTCCAAGTGGATAGAGGCTGAAGCCTTTGCTCTAGTCAGAGAAAAGGAAGTGATATCCTTTATCAAGAGAAACATTATTACTAGATTTGGTATCCCTTCTGAAATTGTTTGTGATAATGGATCCCAATTTATTGGGAGTAGAACTACTAACTTTTGTGACAGCTGGGGGATTAAGATGATAACATCAACACCAGTCCACCCATAAGCTAATGGTCAGGCAGAATCATCCAACAAGATCATCATCAACAATTTGAAGAAAAAGCTTGGATCCAAAAAAGGAAAGTGGGCAGAAGAACTACCTTATGTACTATGGGCTGATAGGATAACTCCCAAGAATGCCACGGGCCAAACTACATTTTCTTTGGTATTTGGGGCAGAATCAGTGATCCCTACAGAGATGGTGGTTCCTACTGCAAGAACAAGCATTCGTGATCCTGAAGAAAATGCTGAAAACTTGGTTCAAGATCTGGATACTATAGAAGAACTTAGGGATTTGGCAAGGATAAGGATGGCCAGTTATCAACAAAGGATGGCTGGAGCTTACAACAAGAATGTCAGGATCAGGAAATTCCAAGTTGGTGATATGGTATTAAGAAAAACATTTCAGAATACCACCAATCCTGCTGATGGAAAGTTGGCACCAAAGTGGGAAGGCCCTTACTTGATTGAAGCCGAGGCAGGAAAGGGGGCATATCGATTGCTAATAATGGAAGGTGATTTGCTACCAAGAGCTTGGAATGCTGTCCACTTGAAGAAATACTTCATGTAACAAGGATCCGTGATCCTTAGCTAACGAGTATCCTTGAAGGATCCTTACAGGACAGATGATCCTCATTTTGGTAATATTCTAATCTCAAACTATTTCATTCTTTTATTATCTTATATAAGGATAAGGATCCTGCATCCTTTATCCTCCTTTCACTTGATTCTGAGTTTTGAAGGTTCAGGTATCCTTAACAAAGGATTGAGTATCCACAGAAGTATCCAGTTATTTGGGCTTGACCCCAGTTATTTGGGCTTGACCCCAGTTCTTTGGGCTTGACCCCAGCTTTTTGGGCTTGACCCCAGTTTGGGCCTGTCCCTAGTTTCGCCAGTAGCGCACGATGATCCTGATACAGTTCATGGCAATGGGACCAGTACTCGCTTTAGGGGCTGACAATTTCATTGTACTGGCTGTATCCGGGATCCTACGTATAATGGTAGACGTACCATACATCCGTTCCTAAGGTTTCTAACATTTTCACGTTAGCTAAGGTTTTGGCATTTTCATGTCACTAAGTTTGGATAGTCTCCAGTGAGGGCCATACTCCAGTTTACACACGATCCTTTGGGCTTGTCCCCAGTTATCCTTTGGGCTTGTCCCCAGTTATCCTTTGGGCTTGTCCCCAGTATATTGGGCTTGTCCCCAGAATTGTTGGGCTAGTCCCCAGTTACTAACTTTTATCTTATATTGGCTTAGTCCCAAGTTGTATCCTATTTCAGGTTTTCGAAGCTAAATGACCAAGGATCCTTGATCCTTACCTTCTGTTAAGGTTTGTCTTTTGGTTATCCTGATTATAAGTGTTAAAGGTTAGGATCCTAACTTGGATTCTCAGGTATGATCCTTAATTACTTTGATTTTATTTACATAAGTGACCCTTATCCTTTGACAACTGAAATTATGATCCTTAAACTACACTACTTTTCAGAACTTGTCAACTATAGGATATGTGATCCTTGATCATATCCTAAACTTTTTGAGGATATTTATTAAATTTTTTCTTTACTTGATAAGTTTAGACAAAATGAATATCATAACAATTGAAAAGTAAAGTACTAACAAGGATAGCAACACGGGAGATAGCCAAAAAGTTAAAGTTATTTTATTCACAAAACATTAAACCCATTAAGGTTGTCAAAAATGCCAACCCACGTTTCTACCAGCAAAACGTGGCCTGTCCACATGGGTTGGCAAAGGGTGTCCATTGTTTACGGGTCTTTGTAGTGCAGGAAATAAAAGACGGAAGGATAACAAGTGGCTCCATCCCCCAAACAGAGGATCCATCCACCACCCATTATCCTGCCTATTGTCCAAGGATCCATGATCCTTCACCCTAGAAACTATTGTCTAAAGTTATTACAACCCAAGATTGTTTCAAAACACCATAACCAAAATAAAACTACCAAATTCTAAAAAATGGGCTCCGGCTACGTCTAGAAATGTCCTTCATCGCCCATTCTTGCAGCCTACACCTTTGCTGCATCACTATCACCTTTACCAGCTCCTCCAGCTCCAGCGTCACCCGCATGATCCTTCATCCCACTGTCGCCAGCTGATGTGTGCAAAATGCAACATATAAATTACATCAATTGTGGCATAAAACTAACCCTTTTTTAGTACTAATGTTGGAAAAAGTGTGCTTTTGTCTTCCTTTTGTATTTTCAGGATTAAATGAGCTCAAATTAACAAAAGAAGCAAAAAGACATCAAAATCTAACATAAATACAAGAAAAGGAACAAGACGTGACATGCCCGACCCCACGACAGCATCTTCCGAAGCAAAACAAGACAACAGAGGACTGAACACGCCCCGTGCTCAGCCAGCACGGGGGCGTGCCCAAGTGTCAGCAGAAAAGACAAAGTGGTAGAAGCTTCTATTGCCCACCACGGGGCCGTGCTCAGCGGACACGGGGCCGTGGTCAACTATAAGATTCGCACAATCCAGGCAAATCTTCATAGTACAAAGATTCTTCTGCACACGGGGTCGTGCTCAGCGGACACGGGGGCGTGGTCAACTAATAAGACAAGCTGCAATAAATGAAGAAAGAGAAGGATGTGGACACGGGGTCGTGCCCACTGGACACGGGGCCGTGCCCGAGCTTCTGTTCAGCCTATAAATAGGAGTGCTTGGCTCAAGCTCAAACCATCCCTTGGCACACCACCTCTCTCACACTTCACCCACCACCCACCACCCACCACCACCATAACACCATCATCATCCACCACCACCACCATCATCCATTGTCCATCATAGAGTGTGTGAGTCGTCTCGGGATCCAAGATTGATCGTAAGAGTTCTTGACAATCAAGGCCATGTTTGCCTAAGTCTCTTACATCACTTGGTGAAGACAAAGTGTCTAGTGTAATACTTTTTATTTCTAATCTTTTCGCACTTTTTATTTGGTTTTGTATTAATGACTTTAATAACTAGTTGCTTATGTTGAAGGTGATCTTTCCTTATCGTTTGTCTGTGGTGTCTTGGCATTATTTTACTGTCTATATAAAATAAAAGATTTTCACCATTCATATCTCCACGGTCTATATGGAGGTATGTTGGCTACCTGGTCGGGGGTTAAGGGAACGGTTTGGTAAAGGTCTTGCCATTGTTCAGCGTTTAGAGGTCCTGCAATGGACCTGGGTCAAATTTAGAAGGACCTCCTTCAATACTTAACGGTATTGGATGGCGGGGGTCCAAACTCTTTGATCCCCTCATAAGTTAACTACTATTAATACTATAACCCGGCTATTTAGGACTGTATCCCTGCTGACTCAGACTACTTAGTCGAGGGTAACGTCACCTCCAAAAGAGGGGCCTACCATAATTTGCATTAATAACTTAATTAATTATCTTTCAATAATCCACCCTTTTAGGATTGTATCCTTGCTGACTCAAACTACTGGGGTGAGGGTAACGTCACCTTCAAAAGAGGGGCCTACTACAATAACTAAGATAATCTCTTAAATAAGTGCAAAAGTGCGGAAATAATCAAAGGTTACACTAGATACGAGTCGGAACCAAGTGATTCATCTTGTCTATCTGTTTTTCTTTTATTTTTATTTTCAGCATTTTAGTTAGTTTTTATTTTTCTTAATTTAAAACTTTTTTCTAAACTTTTTATTTTGATTAGATGTTGAGGATAAACCGGTACTAAAAGCTCTTGTGTCCTTGGACGACCTCGGTATCTTGCCAACACTATACTACGCTCACGATGGGTGCACTTGCCCATATGTGTGTTTAGTGTTAGTAAAATATCGTGTTTTATAAATTTAAAACTTGGCTAAAAATAAGTGTTAAAGGGGCTTAAAATATACACCTAAAATATATAACACTTCGCACGCATCAAGTTTTTGGCGCCGTTGCCGGGGACACAACGATTTTAAGAAAGTTAGGAATCAACGGCCTAATCGTTTTTCTTATTTTTCATTTTTTTTAGGATTTTTTTTTAATTTTTCAGCTTCTGCAGAACTCAGCACGGGCCGTGCCCCCTAAACACGCCCCGTGCCCAATCATTGGAGCTGGCAATCTTGTTTTAAGTCAGACAGTAAGCTGAACACGGGGCCGTGCCCACTCGACACGCCCCCGTGCCCAAGTTTCAGTTACTGAAAACAGAACCGTAAGATCCCGACAGTTGGTAATTTCTGACACAAACATGAGTGATACTGATACTTTTTACTTTCGGCACTCTCATGGTACTATGTGGTGTCAATTATGTGGTGGTAACCACAAAGAATTAGAATGTTTTTTTCTAAATTATAAACCCCACTATATAGACCCATCATTCCCTAGTATCCTTAAGAGGGGCGAAAGTAAAAATAATCTCTATCTCTCCCTCGAATGCGCCCAACCGGATATTCTAGGAGAAATGCTTCTCGATGAATTATTTCAACTAGAAGATCTAATTATTAATTGGTTAAAAGAACTTAGGAAAGATTTCAATAATCTTTTCCAAGACGATAACCAAGAAGAAGAGTTGGAAACGCATTCAAACAACTTCGTTGTTTCCAAAGATACTCATAACTCTAGTGAGGACTTGAGAGATAGTCGTCCCTGTGTCGATTGTGCCGTGAAGGACTCCCTATCGACTTCGTTCGATGCATACATAGACCTGAGCGATTCGACATACACCCTCTTTAACGAGAGCCCGGAAAAGGGTTGGACTTGTCCACCTACATATAGCATAGGAATCACCCTCACCGACAACCTCTTGCGTTCTCGTCTCAATCTAGAACAATTAAGGTATCTTAGGCACTTTGGGGTTGTTCCATCCAGTAAGGAGCCACCCGATCCGGAAAAGTTCCTTAAAAATAGACGCACTTCATAAAACAGCCTTCCGACACGGGGCCGTGCCCAGGTCAACACGCCCCCGTGTCCACCAAAAGATTCCCTTCTGACTTTTGTCAGAATACGGACAAAGCGTGTCAGGATCTTGCCTGCACACGGGGCCGTGTCCAGCCGACACGGGGCCGTGTCCAGCACGCTGTCGTTTTCTATAAATGCAGCCAAGAACCCTGCACATTTGGACCATCCAGGGACAGAGATTTGAGAGGATTTTCTGACTTACCATCCTAGGTATGTTCTAAAAGAAGGTTCTTACAAGCATCTTGTCCTTTCCTCTTTTATCTATTGCCTTCTTCTTCATCTTTCTTGCACCAACAACTCCATTAAAGCTTGATTTCAAGCTTTGTTGTGATGTTTATTGAATTTTTGTTCAAGGAATCTTGTTAAAAATAAGTTACACAACATTGTTTTAAGTTATTTCTGCTCAAAAAAGCTTCATAAGTTAAGAAAATAATTTAAAACCCCAAGATTCCTTGTTCTAAAAAGCTGCAGAAAGTTGAACACGGGGCCATGCTCATTGAGCACGGGGCCGTGCCCGTGGTACTGTTTCATTAAAACGAACTACTTTTGGTTGGTTTTCATAGAATGTCTAGCCAAAACAGTGGAACCTCTTCTGCGCACTCAAGGAACAGTCGACGGGAAAGGAGGCCGTCGATTGAAGCAACTCTCGTAAGATACGTAATGGCGCTACGTGAAGCCCTTGACGAGATGACTTCGGTGGAGGAGGTCCTCATTGACCGTATAAATTATCTCTCGGTGGGGTTGGAAAACAGTTTTCAAGAAATAAACCTCTTGCACCAGAGGTTAAACATTCTTGTAACAGCTCCCATGGAACCAATCCTCCCTCAAGAGGATTGGAACCTAGCACTTAGGGTCCAAAATCCTACCGGTTGGGACGACATTCCGGCGGAACCTCCTCTTGAAGAACTCCAAGAAATCCCGGTGGAAGTTGCACCTCCTCAAACCAATGCTCATGAGCCCGCTTTTCTTCTCCCTAGGGAGATCGAAGAGTGGCTCGCCGACGTATGAGGAACCCATACCCGGAGGAAGAAGTTGTCAAGCCACTTTTAACCGAGAGATCCATCTTTTCGGAAATTTTGCTAGTAGAATAAATAGTAGGCTAGAACTTCTTGATTTGGATTTCTTGTGTTTCTTTGACCTAACTAGCTAGTATTTTAATTTCTAGGACTAATATGTAATTCTCTCTATGACTAATGAATGATGGTTTTAGTTAATTTGGTGTTTGGATGGTGTTGAAATGAATAAAACACACTTGAGATGGCAAAGGATACAAGGGGAACTTGAACCAGCACCCCATGAAAGAAAACAGAACCGTCCGACGAAATTCTTCGTTTACAGTAAGCTCGGCACGGGCCGTGTCCGCCCAACACGGCCCTGTGCTGCACAGTCTGCAGAAAAAGACCCAGTTCAGGTAACTGGACACGGGCCGTGTTCACTCAACACGCCCCCGTGTCCAGGCGTCTGTTTCTCTTGTTTTAATTTTGTTACTGGCACTTGAACACGGGGCCGTGCCCGGACAACACAAAAATTTTGCTTTTTACACCTTTTTACATATTCAATCAACCTAAAAACTTATTTTTGGGACACATTGAGGACAATGTGTAATTTAAGTGTGGGGGGGGGGGATGCTAAAACCTTGAATCTTGCAAGTCCTAAATACAAGCCTTACACAAAACTCTATTGGAACCGCTAATCACCCCAAATTTTTTCAAAAATTTTCATTTTTTTACTTGTCTAGGTTCAACTCGGGAAATTCAAGTTCTCAAAAAGGTTATATTTTTACGAATTTACAACCGATAGCGTCGTGATAAAAAGAACCAACATAAGAAAATTATGAAAAGGCATGACAAGCTTAGTTAAAATTTAATTATATATACTTGATCACATAAAAACCCATTCCACAAAAGTGAGTTTTGAGCCTTTATTGAGCATACAATTACATATCATTAGACTAAATGCTCATTTTTCGTTTCTTGTGTGAATAGCCGTTTGGTTCTTACGACTCTAGAATTTGCCATGACGATACATTCCCGATCCTTACCAACTTAAACCCGAGTAAGTAAATGATGGAGGCATTAGGACTAACCCCTTTTTATTTCTACACCATTATTTTTCTTTTTTTTTTTTACCACCTACCCAAAATCCCCCTAGTTAGCCCCTTTGAGCCTAAACCTTTTCATTTCATAACCCAAACCAAACACCCTTTTACCCACCAAAACCTTTTTATTTTTAACCCTTTGTTTTAGTAACAAGTTCGGTTTTTCGTATGACTTTTCAAAAAAAAAATGTGTTGATGATGAAACAAAAGAAAATAAACAAACAAGTTCATCAAAAATAACTTTGTTTGAATAATAGCTTCATCAAAATAAAAGTTACAAAAATAGAAAGTCTTACGAAAACCGACACTTGTTACGCTTTTCGCCTTTTTCTACTAACCACTAACCCAACCACCTACCTTTAACCCAAGCCTAACCCTTTACCCAAAAAAGTCCTCTTGATATTTACGAAGGTATATAAGTTAAAAAGGAGGAGGATTGATTGCTTGGCAAGCCTATGGTAGGAGTAAGTTCCAGCCGCTCTCGAGTGATCCACAAAAATACATTTTCGGCCGAGTGTTGAGTGATCCCCGTGAGGTGTGTGAACTTGTATATAAATAAAATTTTACAAAGGCATGTTATGCCCTAATAAGTAATCTATCTTATGAAAAGTTTTAAATAAATCATGACGAATAGGATTGTAAATAAATAAAAATAAAACTAAATAAAGAATCTTGAAAATCCCGACACTCTATGACAAGCCAAAAAAAAAAAAAAAAAAAACCTTCTTTTCTACCCATTCCATTTGGGTGTGTAATAGCCACATATTAAAGAGTTTTGCTTGAGGATTTGATGTGTGCAAAATGCATTTGGGTGTGTAATAGCCATTTGGGTGTGTAATAGCCACATTTCTCCTAGAATATCCGGTGGGGGTATTTGATGTGTGCAAAATGCAACATATAAATTACATCAATTGTGGCATAAAACTAACCCTTTTTTAGTACTAATGTTGGAAAAGTGTGCTTTTGTCTTCCTTTTGTATTTTCAGAATTAAATGAGCTCAAATTAACAAAAGAAGCAAAAAGACATCAAAATCTAACATAAATACAAGAAAAGGAACAAGACGTGACATGCCCGACCCCACGACAGCATCTTCCGAAGCAAAACAAGACAACAGAGGACTGAACACGCCCCGTGCTCAGCCAGCACGGGGGCGTGCCCAAGTGTCAGCAGAAAAGACAAAGTGGTAGAAGCTTCTATTGCCCACCACGGGGCCGTGCTCAGCGGACACGGGGCCGTGGTCAACTATAAGATTCGCACAATCCAGGCAAATCTTCATAGTACAAAGATTCTTCTGCACACGGGGTCGTGCTCAGCGGACACGGGGGCGTGGTCAACTAATAAGACAAGCTGCAATAAATGAAGAAAGAGAAGGATGTGGACACGGGGTCGTGCCCACTGGACACGGGGCCGTGCCCGAGCTTCTGTTCAGCCTATAAATAGGAGTGCTTGGCTCAAGCTCAAACCATCCCTTGGCACACCACCTCTCTCACACTTCACCCACCACCCACCACCACCATAACACCATCATCATCCACCACCACCACCATCATCCATTGTCCATCATAGAGTGTGTGAGTCGTCTCGGGATCCAAGATTGATCGTAAGAGTTCTTGACAATCAAGGCCATGTTTGCCTAAGTCTCTTACATCACTTGGTGAAGACAAAGTGTCTAGTGTAATACTTTTTATTTCTAATCTTTTCGCACTTTTTATTTGGTTTTGTATTAATGACTTTAATAACTAGTTGCTTATGTTGAAGGTGATCTTTCCTTATCGTTTGTCCGTGGTGTCTTGGCATTATTTTACTGTCTATATAAAATAAAAGATTTTCACCATTCATATCTCCACGGTCTATATGGAGGTATGTTGGCTACCTGGTCGGGGGTTAAGGGAACGGTTTGGTAAAGGTCTTGCCATTGTTCAGCGTTTAGAGGTCCTGCAATGGACCTGGGTCAAATTTAGTAGGACCTCCTTCAATACTTAACGGTATTGGATGGCGGGGGTCCAAACTCTTTGATCCCCTCATAAGTTAACTACTATTAATACTATAACCCGGCTATTTAGGACTGTATCCCTGCTGATTTAGACTACTTAGTCGAGGGTAACGTCACCTCCAAAAGAGGGGCCTACCATAATTTGCATTAATAACTTAATTAATTATCTTCCAATAATCCACCCTTTTAGGATTGTATCCTTGCTGACTCAAACTACTGGGGTGAGGGTAACGTCACCTTCAAAAAAGGGGCCTACTACAATAACTAAGATAATCTCTTAAATAAGTGCAAAAGTGCGGAAATAATCAAAGGTTACACTAGATACGAGTCGGAACCAAGTGATTCATCTTGTCTATCTGTTTTTCTTTTATTTTTATTTTAAGCATTTTAGTTAGTTTTTATTTTTCTTAATTTAAAACTTTTTTCTAAACTTTTTATTTTGATTAGACGTTGAGGATAAACCGGTACTAAAAGCTCTTGTGTCCTTGGACGACCTCGGTATCTTGCCAACACTATACTACGCTCACGATGGGTGCACTTGCCCATATGTGTGTTTAGTGTTAGTAAAATATCGTGTTTTATAAATTTAAAACTTGGCTAAAAATAAGTGTTAAAGGGGCTTAAAATATACACCTAAAATATATAACACTTCACACGCATCACCAGCCTCGATTGCTAGGACCTCATCAGCCTCTTCTTCGTCATCCAGCTCAGCTAACCTTGCCTTCCAGCCCTCTACATCCCAGCTGCTCTTGTCAAAGTCAAGATCCAGAGCTTCTTGGGCCATCTGCAACTGGGTTTTGTACATAGAAATGGCAGCGGAGACTTTGGCATCATTGGTGATTTCAGCCTTCTCTTGGTCAGCAGTGATGTGAGCCAGGACGAGTTCCCTCTTTACCAAATTGACATCATTTTCGAGGGAGGCAATCTTCTGATCCTTGGCCAGCATGATCCTTTGGAGGTCCACACATTTTTGCTCAGCCTCTTCAATACTGCCTACATAGTCCTCGATTTCAGCAAATTTCTGCAAAAAGACAATGTAAAGTTTAGGATCACATGATCCTCAAGTGGGCAGGATAACTAAGCTAAGTCAATGATCCTTACATCAGCGAAGTACTCAAGGAACTGGTGGCGGATTAAAGGCAGGCCTTCTAGATTATCAGCCTCAGAGGCTTTCCTCTTCTTTCCCTTGGAAGCAGTAGGCTTGGGGATGGCAGTACTTGGGCTAGCAGCAGCCTTCTTCCTCCCGGACCTGGGACCAACAGTGGTGAGATCGGTGACACTGAAACGGGTAGCAGACTTCGATGATTTTCCAGCACCTACACATCCAAAACAGATAAAACCTGAGGATACCTCTTGAGAATCCTGGGTATTTGCTTTAAATGATCTTATTTCAGGATCAAACCTCCGAAAAGCAGCAAGCCTCTCCTTCATTGCAGGTGTTGTAATAAGGTGTGCGACAGTAATAGCTGCAAAATAGAAACAAAAGGATGTTAGTGATCCTCAGCAGAAACAAGGTCATCTAGTGATCCTTCTAAGGATCCTATATCCTACCATGGTTGGTCCATTTTCTAGGCAGATCCTTTCCATCAGGGTGAGAATCCCTTCTGACAAAGAAGAATCGCCGTTTCCAGTTGGTGTCATTCTTAGTGGCTTTGAAGATGGGGTGTTCTTCACCAGGTTTATGTTTGAACAGATATCGGTGGGATCCATGGCTAACAAGGTCGTGCATCTCTGCTAACTCCGACATTCCCAGATTGATTCCTTCATGCACAATGATCCTTTCAAGGGTATACAAGACCCTCCATATCATTGGCATTGCTTGGATGTAGGAGATGCCGGTGAGAGAGAAGAAAGATTGTGTGAAATCAGGGAAGGGATACGAGTATACTATTGCAAATGGTGTAACCGGAAAGGCTACCCAAGTTTCAGAAACATAGTCGCTCAGGACGGTGGGATCAAAAGTTTTGAAAACAGTGTTTGCCGGAAAACAATGGCGGATTCTGTCTATCTGCGGATCAGTGAAGCAACATCGTTCTTTTGCAGAGTCTTTGATGATCCATTGGGTCTTTAAGGGGCTGTCTTTCTTGTGATCCTTAGCCGGTGAGGATCTTAGCATCATCTTGATTATGACGGTGGTGAAGAAGACGAAACAGAGTGAGAAGATGAAGAGAGAAAGGAAAGAGAAATACCTGATCAAGTCTTCGAATGAGGATTTAAAGAAGGAAACGCACGAATTTAAATGCTCTCTAACCCTTATCTCTAATTTCAATTTATAATGATGATCTTGCAGGATAGTCACTTCGGTGACGTCAGGATGGCAACGGCTAGTCAGAAATTAATGGCTATATATCCGTTGATTTATTACGGATAAGAACGAGAAAATATAACTCGTTTATTTACACATTACTCCTTATATTTTGGGGGCAATTGTTAGGGGAGGATTTTCCAATGATCAGTGATCCTCAATTACTGTTGGGCTTAGTGATCCTCAGTTCTGTTTGAATTAGTGATCCTCAGGAAGTATTGTAGGATCAGGATCATGGATCATCATAAGGATCCTTATACTAACGATTGTCTGCTTTGAATATGATGTTGTTTTGCAGGAGTACGAGCTTGGACTTGGTCTTGGCGATATTCCTGGAGCATATTCCCTACTTATTCCGCACGTGCTTGACTGAAATGGACGTTATGGAGGTCGTGGAGGACTTGCACGAAATGCGGATAGTTAGTTACTTTAGATATTTTCCATTTTTAAAAGGGGATAGCGAGCTAAATTATAACACTTGGCTATTTTTAGCTTAACACACACACTCGTAACTGCTCTGATCAGCTCTCGACAATTCACTTGGCGATTACACACTTTTTTGCACATTACACTATAGTGATTCTTGTAACTAGCTCGCTATCATCCGAAGTTGTAACACATTTTCTGTTTAATCTGAGTTGGTGATCGGTAGTTTCCATCACCCGAGGTTTTTTATGCCGGAGATCAACTCTTGATCAAGGGCTTTTTCCTCGTATAAATCATTGTGTCACTTGTTCATTACATTTCTAAGTGATCCTTAGCATTGTTCATTGATTCAAGCATCACACCTCACAACAGAAAGTTTGGTTGCATTATCATTGCTTGATTTTTGACCAAAACAATATTGATGTGATTTTTACATCGTCTGACACTGATCAACAATCTCAATTGATGAAGAAAGTATGGATCATGTGTTAGATAATGATGAAACTGAGGAGTCAAAGTTGGAGTCAAACTCAAAGTCAAAGTCTGACAATTCAAAATCAACAGTCAAACAGGGCAAAAGAGTTTATAATAAAGAATTCCTGTTATCAAAATCTAATTTGAATGACGAAACATTCAAAGTTGCATATACATTGAATGATTCTGACAAATTATATTTTGATGAGGAATTTCCAATAAGAGGTGTTAAATCTGATATGATCAAAAAGGTTTTCAAACTAACAGAAATTAATATGTCTGAAATAAAAGATGTAAATCTTTCTGAAAAACTTAAAAAGTACACCTCAAGAGTTCAACAAAGAGAAAACAAGAAAAAGGGTTACAGTTATGGTTCTGGTAATCGAAAGAAACCAAACCATATCGGTAATTTCAAAAAGAAAGGTCTTGGTTTTATTCCACCAGAAAATTATAAAAATGAAAAATATGTTAGAGATTTTAAATCAAAAATGGTATTTGTTTCAGGAGGTAGTGCTGAGGAAGAACAAAATAGTTCATTCTGGAAGCAATCTAATAAAGAGTTCCTTGCGAAGAAGCAAGAAGAGATGGAGAGGATGGTTGATCTGAAGAAGGAGACTCGAACCTGTTTTAAATGTGGTAGAATTGGACATCTTGCTGTGAAGTGTTCGCAAGCAATTCAAACCAAACAGGGAGTTTTTAAAATGAAAGAAAAATGGTTGAGTTTGAATCACCTATTGAGAGAACAAAAATTTTCAAGAATTCAAAATTTGAAATTGGTGAATGTTCAAACAGATTTTATAAGAGAAGAGGAAATCTTGACAACCAGAAATGGGTTGTTAAGAAGTCTGATGATAGTTCTAGCAATGATTCTGATTTATCAAAATCAGAGGAGCTATCTTCTGGCGATGAATCTGATTCCACAAAGTCAGAGGAGCCACAAGTTGATCTAAAATTGGAAACATCAATAACTCCAATGGATGATGTTAATTTTCCACCATTGAGGGCTGAAAATTTTAAGAAAAATGTTGGTAAAATTGAAATTTCAAATCAATTTTTTTCAGAAAAGAAAGATTTTGATATTGAAAAAGCCTTTAACTCCAAAGTGAAACATATTTTTGGAAAAATGGTTGATAAGAAAGTAAAGGGAGTTAAAGAATTTTATGAGAAGAAAATGAAGAAACCAGGTGAGGTTGTTTCGTCCCAGGTTTGTGACTGGGATGGAACCTATTATGAACAGTAAAAAGTATGACTTGCCGGAGCTCCCAGGTTAGTAAGCGAGGAGCAGGAATCGGCATCTTTCACAAGATTAATCAGGGACAATAAGTTGTACTTGATTTATCTTTTTCCTACAAGTGGTTATTGTTTTGGTACTTACAAGTGGTAAATCAGGGACATTAAGTTGTAATTGATTTTCTACAACTGGTTAAAAATGGACAATATGATGAACACATAACCTACAAATGGTTGGTCAACTAAACTAATTTTCCGGAAAAACCATTTTGATTAAAACAAACTTAAGTGTTTTGAAATCTAAATGGGAAAATAGTTTTGTTGAAAGGGGGAGTTCTGATTGTTTAAGCCAAGTGGATGGAGATTTGATGTGTTTCGATATCAGTTGTCATTTTACTTGTACAGTTTATGTTCAAAGTTTGTTTAAATGTGTTTGAATTTTAGGGGGAGTAGAATTTTCAGAAAATCCAAAAACATTTGAAAATTTGAAAAAGACATAAACATGATAAAATGTAAAATGAGTTTTGTTGTCAAAAAGAGGAAATGATAGTACATCAGTGGAAGATCACAGCATGCTAAAGATATGGAATGTTAATATGTGATAAATGGTCTCACTGATGATATGCCAGTAGGTTTTTACACATTTAGTAGATTGTGACGAGATATAAACCTAAATTTCAAACTTACTTATATCGTGGGGAACATCTCTCGGATATATGGGTAAACCCCGAAATCTTGTTTGAAAGGTCCCTCTTTCTGAGATACTAGGTCTTTATACTCAGTGATATCTGGGGTATTATCCCGGGACTTCTGATTTTGCGGAAGCAATGGCCTAGTCCCCGTATAATACTTTCTGCTTGCTTGAAATATAGCACCGCCCTCAGCATAAAAATTATGAAACATTGAAAAATGCTAATCATGTGTTGTTGTAAAAAAGATCCTCTAAAGGGGACACACCAAAAGTCGAGCCGTCATCTCTCTGCTGAACGGAAGTTCTGACCTGAGCTCTCACGGTTTCGTAACTTAACCCTTTACAGATGTCATCTAGGTATACTCACCTGTAAGACTGAATATTGGGATCTGGATACGGGAGTATATTCAAGGGGTGGGACACATAAATAAGTTTAAGTGCTTAAAACATTAATCTCGTATCTCGAAACAGTTGAAATTTGTGTGAAAATTTAAGTGGATCAATATACTGACAATCTAAGTGAACTGTTTAGAACTTAAAATGTTTAAAGCTTAATGGTGTTGATGATTTGTCTCATAAACTGATATGATCCTCTTACACAAACTCACAAAAATATTGTCTGTAAATATTTCTTTATTGCATTTTATTTCATTAAAATTCAAAAAGATTTTTGACAACTGATGTTGGAAAGCTGATTTTCAAAATTCCAAGTGCTAGACATGAAGAACAAATGGTTTGGGAGAGTGTGTTTTTGTTAAAAAGAAAAATGATAATTCATGCAAGTGATTCATCATAGTTTATAAATGTTAAATCATTTTGAGATTTATATTTACAAGTGGTTAGCAGAGTGTAAATTTGTCAAATTTTAAATTTGTGAAATTTATTTTTGGGTAGAGTTTGTGCAGGTAATGGTAGAGCCAGGAATTGGTCCTAAACTTGTGGAAAGAGTGTGAGCCAGTTCTCGATCCTGTGAACCTGTGAAAGCCAGACTACGATCCTGCTTACTGAGAGGGGGAGTCTGAATGACAAAGAGTCAGGTTCTGATCTTGGGAGTTTGTTGGTGATGAAAAGAAAAGAAAGAAGATTTGAGGATGCTTACAGTGTCAGATACTTCAAATGAGAAGCCCGAAGACTGATAAAGTTTGAAGATGCGAAGACTCGACACTTTAAGACTCGTCAACATTAGAGGGGGAGTCTGTTAGTGCATGCGTCTGTCAACTTCGTCTTGTATCGAGTCTTGTTCTAAGAATGATTAGATAAGGGCATGTAGTTCGAGAAAACAAGTTATTTCGCTTGATTGATGTAATTTCGCTTGAAAGAGACTTGTGCAGTTTCAAGCGAAATCAACATTGTTAATTTCGCTTGAACTGACTTTCTGTCACTTTCAAGCGAAATCATGAGCCTATATATAGGTGTTCCAAGCGAAATCATTGAGAAGGATTCCGGTCAGTGTAACGAAGTGCTGCCGAAGTGTCGTCTCGCTGTAATTTGCATTCAAATCAATTATACGACAGTTTAAAGTGATAATCTTGCTGAATTGACCTCAGAATGTCTGTTTCTGCCGTTCATTCTGAGTAAAACTCTTCTGATTGACTCGTTCGGGTCTGAAAACGATCCTACATGTGAGTCCCGTAAACCGGATCTTTCAATGATATCAAACAACCCAATTGATTGTGCGGAATCCAATCAATGGGTGATTCAAGAAATCAAAACGAAAGGAACAAGAATCACCGAAATAACCTTTAAACTTGCACACGATTCTATTACTATGAATTAGCAAAATCGTCTGATACAAGCTCACAACCAATCGCCTCTCTCTCTAACTCTAGAGGAATTTTGTAACTATGAAGTTCCAACCTAAAAACAAGTTAGAAACTTGTTTTTATACTAACTCAAGCCCAAGTCCCTACATGGGCTCCCCTTGGGCCTGCTTGGCCCACATGGCCTAAAGCTTGGCCCAAGTGACCTATAAAGGTCCACAACCTAATACTAACTAACCCGGTAAAACCCAGTTCGTAACCATAACCCGTTGTGTTAATTTGATGCGTCAGTCTCACACTTTAGGGCCTAACAATCTCCCCCTAGACTGATGCCATCAAATTGTCTTCATAGCATGAATTCAGCAACGTCTTCAACGATGTCTATGGTTGTCGCTTTGCTGCAGATGTTGTGGAAATTCTTGACTTCTGAACTCTCAGCACTGGGTCTCTTTCTTCAGCTCTTGTGGTTAGCTTCATATCAGGATCTTGATCAGCTTTGCTTGAAACATCTTTGTCAGAAAGAATGTGAGAGGAGGATTCTCAACAGCTCTTTTCTTCTTCAGTCCTTTTTCTTTCAAGCAGGTTCATGGTACTTCTTCAAATGCACTTTCATTGTCAGACGTCGTTTCGTATCCGGTTCTTCTGACTCAGGTACATCTTGTTGTTGTGCTGCTTCAGGCTTCTTCAGCAACTAACAGCATCTCAGTCTTCATCAACCCCTGTTCTTGATTGAAATCAAGTTCTGCACATGCTCACAAACTCATAAGCAAACATCTCTTATGCAACAGGGAGAGTACCATATGAACACTAGGTACATCCAAGTACTTGTACTCGGATTTCACAATTTAAATTCTTTCAACTTTTGATGATCAGTCAAATCTTCATACGCTTATTTGTGTAAGGATCTCTAATTCCTTTAGCTGGTTTAACAATGGACTCTGCCGTACGCATTGAAGGAAAACCCTTAAGAACCTCCCTCTTCAATCTCTCGAAAAACATATATCCAGCACCTCCAGGCTTATCATCCACATAAGGTGCTTTAGACAAATTTGTCAAATCCACCTTAGTGAAAGACTGAAACTGGCCTGAATGCTTGTACCACTCGACAGGACCAACTTTTCTCTTTATCCACCATCTTTTACGATCATGATCATATCCCCAGCTAACTACACCAGAACGATTTCCAACTTTATCATAGAGAGTTTCACCAACATCCATTAAATGATGAGTTGCATGAGCATCCTCATCATCTGGATTTAAATTCTTGTTCTTCAAAATCACAAACTCCCTTTTCTTTTTAATCCTTTCCGCCTTCTCTTTGTCTGCCGCTGGATTTGTAACTCTCTTGAAATATTGTTCCATTGCAGCACTTCTTTCAGCATCATCCTTAGCAAAGGCTTTTCTTCTGTTTTCAACATCATTTGGATCAGAGAATTCTTGTCCAAATTTCTTCTCCAACTTCCCTCGTAAATCATAAACCATATTGAACAACAAACTAACATCTCCTTGAAGCTGCTCAATCTGTTGATCTTTCTTCACAATAGTATCTTCAAGTTGGATAATCTTCGCATCTTTATGAATTGAATCTTGCTCAAGTACAACCATTCGTTTCTTCATATCTCTCATGCTAATAAACTCATCTTCATCACTAGAATCATCATCAAATGGCATTCTAAATGGCTCTTCAGGTCTTTTACCACTCGAACTACTAGGCTCATCAAGAACAATTCTAGAAGGACCTGCAGATTCAGAAGTACCAAGTGGCATACCATCAACAATAGGATCATTATCAACATTTGTAACCTGAATATCAGCAGTAGTGGTCTCCAAAACATTTCCTTGAGTGTCAGTGTTGAACTCAAAGATATCTTCAGTAGTGGTGGTGATATCAGCAACGCTTCTTTCAAAATCAAAATCATATAAACCGTCATCATCTTCAGCAACATTCATGGATTGATCTTTGTTTTGCTCAACATACATTCCGAGTCGAGGATCCCTCCTTTTCCGCTTCAATGGCATGGAATCAGAATCCTTTGGGTCTTCACTAGGCTTTTCACTTGACACTGAAAGATCAGAAGGAGGATTTCCCATCTTATCAGTTACAGATTTTAATAACAAAGCCAAACTTTCAGCAGTAATCACAGGTGGAACAGCAGAAACAGCAGTATCAACTTCAGCTTCAGGAGGAAGCTCTTCATCTTCCCCAGAATCACACATAATCTCAATGCCTTCATCGTCAGAGTCAATAGTTAAAATCTCTGTCTCAGGCTCATCTTCAATAACCATTTGGATATCATGTTCTTCAGCAACAATAGCACTTGCAGGCACACTATGCACTGGAACAGGTCGGACTAGTACTGGATTTGCACTAACATCTTCCGTCTCTGCAAACTGACCAAACTTCTCCAATGGAATCAAACCTTCAAACTTCTTTTCAGTACCCTTCGTTGTAGTAAGAGCACCAAAACATGCTGGACCCATAGGCTTTAATTCCAACGTATTACCAGATCTCTTCAATCCTGGATAACGATCATTCAGAATCATCTGCAAGAACCTCGGATACATGAGAAACTTATCCTTTCGAAGTCCAATTGCATTTCTCTTCATCGCTTCCAAGATATATCTTGAATAGTTGAACGGCTCATTGGTAATCACACATATCAAAGCGGCAGACTGAGTGGTATTCAACTGATCAGTTCCCCCTCTATTTTCTGTCATGCACAAAAGGAACATGTGCAGCAATAGACGCCAATACGGATGCACAAACTTCTTTATCAGGGGTGGAAACTTCCCTTCGTAGCTTAAACGAGGTAGAATTGCTTCCACTGTTCCAGCTGGAAGTTCTATAGGATCTGTTTCCTGATCATTAAATCTTAACGCTTCTCTAATCATCTGCTCAGTCACTATAACTTTCATCTTTTGAATCTCAGCAACTATAGCTCCTTTTCCTTCAACGACTTCGACTTTAGCACTCTTCCAAAACTATACATAGACAAGCCCAATTCCCTACATGGGCTCCCCTTGGGCCTGCTTGGCCCACATGGCCTAAAGCTTGGCCCAAGTGACCTATAAAGGTCCAAAACCTAATATAACTAACCCGGTAAAGCCCAGTTCGTAACCATAACCCGTTGTGTTAATTTGATGCGTCAGTCTCACACTTTAGGGCCTAACACTACAGTTTGGCCCTATAATAATATATCCCTAGTACTTTTTCTTGAACGGTTAATGACTCCTTCAAATGGTTACTGGCGAAATTCACCACATCGTGATACACTAGCCTCCGAACCGGGGAAAACCCTCACCTATGGTCGAAGCCTGTGAACACTCGCCCGAAAGACACGACAGTGCGGTGAGGTAAAACCCGCTCAGTTCAAGGATCGAACTAGCGATCCCCACTTATTTGCCTAGTCTATTATCATCACCAGGTGTCCCAAAAAATAATGAGGATGACAAGATTCAAACTTGGGTCCCTTAAAATATCAAGTGTCTCTCTTACCACTCCACTACCACCTTATTGACTATCCCTAGTACTTTTTAATGTGAAGAACTCTTTAATGGTTGATTTGTACCTTTATTAAAATTGCATTTTTAGGTAATGTTTGTTGGTATCATCGTCATCGGAAACCCAGGACCATTCGGAACGGATGGTATTGTGACCACAAACACAATCGGTTTTGAACAACCCACAACAATCATAAGTGTTCATGATGAATTGAACGAAAACAGATTTGTAAAACAAACTAACCGAATTGAACTTGAACGATACTAGAACTTGAATATGATAACTGAATGTAACACACGTACTGATTACAAACTGACTTAACAACCAACTAACAAGGGAGTTTGGCAGCCGGCTTTTATAGGGATGAACAGTCACGTCGTTTCCCAGTCACAACCGTTCGCGAATAGTTGCGATGTTCCAAAATAACCGCCTGGTGGTTATTTGCTGATAAGGGTCGTGACGTTTCATAATTTCCGGCCCAAATTCCTTATGTTAACCGCTAAACTAATGGACTAGACATAACATCCTTGTTCGACCCATACATATGTGGCCTACGGCCCAAATGACAATAAAACATAACATACTAGTGTTTTGACCCATTACTAAATAAACAAAATAAATAAACATAAACCGGCCCGAGGCCCATAGCTTGTAACTCGGATGATCTTGATTACCATAACGATCTTCATTCTCCCCCTTAAGCAAGAACATCCGAGTCCTTCGATCACGATCACTCCTTACGGTTGTTGGTGACCTCGATCTTGACCACCACGTCATCGTCGCTTGAATCGTCGATCCATCCGCAATTGCTTGAGCTTTCGGCCATGCCAACTTTCTCTCTTGCACGCTCCTTCTTGATGTAGTCGAAATACCATTCGACCAATTCTAGATAATAAATGTAGGCGACCTTCATCTCGTAAGCGTCATCCGCTTCGTAGCCATACTTCACCGAAATATCGCCCCACATGTCTTTCTTCATTATCTCTTCGAACCCACCGTTGTGCTTCACGATGCGGTGTAGTAGTATGAGACTGAGATCACGTCCATCAATTAACTCTGGCGGCATTGCTTTCTCACAAACAATCCCTAGAAAATCCGTGATGAACCAAACCAAAATTTCTTCGAACGGTGCGTCAAAGAATCTTGGGTGCTTCTTGATTTCTTCGTGTAGTGTGATAAGATCCCCTGGTTCAACGCAACTTTCCATGATCAACCCTCTTTCAACAACGTCCTCCTCGAGTTGAGAGAGAGTTATTGCCCGTTCCCGAAGCATTTGTCTTGATTGGCGTGGATTATCCTTCTCGCCTTCAATGTAGATCAATAAAGCCTTCTTTGCTTTCTTGGAGTACACAACCTTCCTAGCGTTTGGACGTTCACCGTACACTTTCTTTTTGTTTTTCGACTTCTCGAATTCTCGTTCATAATAATCCCCCAGACACTCTTGAAATTCTTCTTTCTCTTTCTTGTAGCCATTATCAACCCCAAGATTATCGTAGAAAGCATTTAGATAATCTTGTTCCAAGTCGGTTTCCGACTTGTCTTCGTATATGTCGAACCCCTTTGATCGACAACCGAACATCTTCTTCAATACGCACTTCTCACCCATAGTAACCGTCTCAATCCCTTGAAACAGGAGTTGTTCCAAACTTAGAACATTCCTGTCAAGTTTTGGTGCGTAACTAACACACGGGATTGTCTTATCCTTGCCGTCCACCGGCACCCTTACTTCACCAATTCCATGAACAAACGAAACGTCTTTCTTACTTTCGTTCGTTACAACCCCGAAGTGTCTCTTAAAACACTTAAACAAATTACGGTTTCCCGTCATATGCGTTTTAAACGTGGGATCCACAACCCAGATTGAATCCCATTTACCCCCGCAAGTATCCTTCACAATATAATCACACTCGACTGGCAATGGTGATAATATAATGTACTTACTAGGGCAAATTGACGCGATGTGGCCAAACTTCTTGCACTTGAAACACCGAACCCCCGGTTTTCTTGGCCTACCCACTGGTGCATTAGGTTTCTTCCCGGACTTCTTCACGAAACCCCTTTGAAACACTTTCTTTGGAAACTTTTTCATTGGTGATACCCCGGTCCGCATGGTTGGCTTCCCCTGCGCGTACTCATCCGCTTCCGCCGCCCGGCCGCACTCTCCACTACGAACAAAAACATCATCACCATAATCGGTAACCACCGATTTCCCTTTGTTTCCACGAACCCGGTTTTCTTCTTGATCACAATCCCTTCCGCTTCCTGTTAAACCTTTGGCTCTGATACCAATGTTGGTATCATCGTCATCGGAAACCCAGGACCATTCGGAACGGATGGTATTGTGACCACAAACACAATCGGTTTTGAACAACCCACAACAATCATAAGTGTTCATGATGAATTGAACGAAAACAGATTTGTAAAACTAACTAACCGAATTGAACTTGAACGATACTAGAACTTGAATATGATAACTGAATGTAACACACGTACTGATTACAAACTGACTTAACAACCGACTAACAAGGGAGTTTGGCAGCCGGCTTTTATAGGGATGAACAGTCACGTCGTTTCCCAGTCACAACCGTTCGCGAATAGTTGCGATGTTCCAAAATAACCGCCTGGTGGTTATTTGCTGATAAGGGTCGTGACGTTTCATAATTTCCGGCCCAAATTCCTTATGTTAACCGCTAAACTAATGGACTAGACATAACATCCTTGTTCGACCCATACATATGTGGCCTACGGCCCAAATGACAATAAAACATAACATACTAGTGTTTTGACCCATTACTAAATAAACAAAATAAATAAACATAAACCGGCCCGAGGCCCATAGCTTGTAACTCGGATGATCTTGATTACCATAACGATCTTCAATGTTCAAGTATGTATTATTGGAATAAACTAAGAACGTCGCATCCCTCTTTTTCAGATTCATTTGGCTTTACTTTCACATTTGCCTGCACGTCACTTATAGACTATTCAATTGCCCATCTGTCAACATTTCGGACCCCATATATTTCATTTGGATCATCCTTATTCTTTCACCACCTTCCCTAATCTCTCTCTCTCTCACACACACACACACCCAAACAACTTCTCCATTAATGTATCATTTCAGCTAAGCATATTGCATACATACTACCTGTATATATATACATCATACACAAGTATATATCGACTACAGTCTATAAAGAAACACTTGTTAGTTATTACATCATGGAAGTCGGATATCATCCGTTCACCATCAATCAAGAAGACAGCCAAAACTCACCGGAAAACAGCGATGAATCTCCGCCATCACCGCTCTTCCACGACATCAAGGCAACATCTACTTCATCTCCTAAAAGAAGGTGAGTTACTTAAATTCCACCATAACTTTAATAATTAAGTAATCTTAAACATGACCTTTTATTACCTCGTAAGACATACGTACGTACGCTAATTGCTGGATTTTGATTGTAGACGAGGAACACAGAAAAGGGTTGTGCACGTACCGATCAAAGAAGTCGAAGGTTCTCGGCTTAAGGGTGAGTCGAATGCACCACCGTCGGATTCATGGGCTTGGAGAAAGTACGGCCAGAAACCCATCAAAGGATCTCCTTACCCTAGGTATATATTTAACTTCTTAATTATTTTCTGTGGATCATAATCATAAGTTTTTATACATAATCAACCAAGTTATATATTTTTTTTTCTTAAAGATCGAATAACGTCATCTGAATATGTGTTAATCTAAGGGTGAAAAAGTGAACACGGTTAGGGTTATCAAACAAACAAAACATTATTGAAGATTATTCAAAAACATTTTATTATATTTCGGATAGATTTGATAATATTCTAGGTTTTATCATCTTAAACTAAGTTTGTAATTGTCTTCTTCCGTTTTTGTTGTACTCTTTTGGTTTATGCGTGATTTTATATTGGTAATTATTGAAAACTGATGCCGAAAATTTGGAATTATTTATGCCGAAAATTTGTAATTATATCATATTGATATTATGTGTACCATGCTTATAATTTTAGTATTTTTTTTATCTGAATTTAGAAGTGGTTTATTCGATTATATAACTTTTTATTTAACATGATCTTTATGTTGATGATTATTCAGAAATACTGCAATTTTTATCTGAAATGGTACTGCTATTGAAACATCCAACCTTTGCATTAACTAATACCATAAATTTGAATTTAACATCTTGCTTGACATTTTCTTTCTTCCCTTTTTTGTCAACTTTTTCCTATAACAAACAGATACAACAATAAATTTTAAACCAGTTAAATTCTTCTCAGTTAACAAGAATTACACTACATTCATACGGAAAAAAATTAATTATATTCATACACTGTTATATGTGAATTTCTTTCATCATCGTAACTTTACTTTTATAATTTTAGATGAAGTGGGTATTTTTTTTCATTCACTTTTATGTTTTGGATTATATTAATTTTATAAATTTAGATGAAGTGTGTATTTTTTTTTTTCATTCACTTTTTTTATGTTTTGGATATATCACTACTTTTCTTGAAATGCATAGTTTTTTTTTTCCTAAATGACAATTAATATACTTATAATACGTGTGTATGTGATGTACAAAGTGGTTATCTTGAAATTAATCAAATTAAAATATTAACAAACCTCAATTATTTGTTTTGGCAGGGGCTATTATAGATGTAGTAGTTCCAAAGGATGTCCAGCAAGAAAACAAGTAGAAAGGAGCCGGGCTGACCCTACTATGGTGATGGTGACGTATTCTTGTGAGCACAATCACCCTTGGCCGGCTTCTAGACACAATAATCACCATCATCTCAACGCCCCATCATCACCTCCAACCATCTCCACCGAACCGAACAATATTAATAACGATGACCAATTGGAAGAAGAGCCACCAATTCAAACTGACACTGAACTTCAGCCTGAGCCTGAGCCCGAGCCTGAGCCTGAACAAAAGTTCACAAGTCTTGAGGTGGGATCGATATCATGTGGGCCATTTGCATCAACAAGTGACCAATATGGGTGGTTCTCATATTTGGATTCCACAACATCATCAACCATGCTTGAAAGTCCCTTGATGGCTAGGGACATAGTCGAAGATAGCGACATGACAATGATATTTTCAATTAGAGAAGATGAAGAGTCTTTTTTCGCCGATTTAGGCGAGCTGCCAGAGTGCGCTACGGTGTTCAGGCGGAGAGAGATAGAAAGGGTGGAGGAGCACCATCGGAACTTGGCTCCTTGGTGTGGTACTACCGGGTGATCATGATAATGCAACAATTAAAAAGTAATTAAAGAGAAAAATGTTACCTAACAAAATCTGTCTTTTACTGCGGGTAGGCATTTGTAAAACTCCAAGATTTGGATACAGTGCGGCTAAAGATACCGAGAGAAGAATTTTAAAAATCTTTACCGATTTAAATTCCTTTTTTCTTTTAATTTGTTAGATATATGCCAAGATTCAAGTGTCATAAATAAAAAAAATTGGCCAGAAAGGTTTTATTGTAGAGAAATATGTCTTGGAGTGGGTGTACTTAAGCATTTTTTGGGCATGGTACTTTAATTAAAGTTAAAGATAGTTTAACAAATCACAATCTATATATTTTTATTATTTTATTACCACGTGATTTGGGTTGCTACATTATTAATCTTCTATTAACTATGGTATTCTCATCTTTAAAAGAACTTCTACTACTTTATATTGTTGTAAAATATATATTCTTTTGGTATCTTATACCTAAGGCTAGTTAGTAGGCCCTTGATATTCTAAACTAAGGGTAGTCGGTGTGATTCACCGAATGCATGCGGTGTGTGCTTTTCACCGAACGGTGAATTGATGCCAGCCTTAATTCGGTGAGGGGGGAGTTTGTTTTTCGGTGTATAGTCACCGTAGCGGGGAAGAGAGGGGAGGGTTTAATGGTGGGTCCCAACCTCTTTCAACCAATCAAAAATTTTCTTTTTTTAATTGAGTGGGTGTTTGAATCACTCCTAGTGTTTGAGTAGAAAATGGGGAGTGATGGGGGGACTTGACATGGCATGATATAATTGGGTAGAGAATGACTCAAACACCCTAAAGTGTTTGAATCATACCCTCCACCCTAAATATTATATGAAGTGAAATGGCTCCAACATGTGAGAATGTGAGATAATCCATAAGGGTGAGAGGGGCACTCCCCTCTTAGGGGAGTCCCCTCTCTTACGCACACCCAATCAGGTTATGTCACGTCAACTCCCCTCTTAAACTCCCCTCACACCCCAATTTGATGGCGGCATTCCTCTATTAGGTGACTTGTTTTTTTATTCAAAAAAAAAAAAAGGAAATAATTGATTGGTTTGAAAAGAGGGTGGCCCCACACTCTCCCCCTTCCTTCTTCGGTGAACTCACCCCGATCCACCTCCCCGATTTGGGTCACCGCAGGGATGGCGGCGGTGTTCCCGCTGGGGGAATAGGGTCACCGAGGCCACTCCCCGCTGGTGCCCCGGATACCCTAATGGTCATGAAAAACCTTTATATGGGTTTCCGGTAATCTACATTGTAAGTTCGCACTTCAACTTGTGTTAAAATCAGTGTTTTAAAGACCGGTTTTTAAATCATACCGGGTTAGACTCAAAAATGGTTTAATCGGTTGAATCGAATTGTATCAGATGGTTCAACCGGGTTGACTAATTAACTCTATAAATCCATAAAATAAAATTTCAACTCAAAAAATAATCCAAAACTACATCATTCCATAATAAAAAAAAATATTCTAAAAGTTAATCCATAATAATAATAACAAAAATAACGCAATGATCGATGTGGATTGTGGATGTAGTTTAATCAATAATAATGTCAAGTATCTAGTATCTATGTACTCTCAACTTAAAGACTTTATATTAATCAATGCTTTTTTAACAGTAGATCTCATTATCATGCTAGCAAAAAAGCTAGCACCGAAGAAAATAATACCGATTATATGATGGTGGGACAAGCCCGTACAGTATTACAACACTAGTTGGTTAAGTTTAATTTTAGTTTATACTATTGAACCGCATAATGATAAATAAACTTTACATCTTCTCATAAGATGTTGCTTCTTATATTTTTCAAAACTATATCCATGTTCTAATGACCCCATATCACCAAATAGCAACACATATGAAACTAGAATGACTTAGCACCAAATTTTAGAGGTAAAAATACGCTTTTAGAGAAGAAACAGTAATCCTTTAAATAAAATGGCTGTTATATCAAACTCTTTTTTGATAGGAAGAAAACCTAAATTTAACCCTATGAATAAAAAAAAAATTAAAAAAGGAAACTTAAAAGTATACAACTTGATAAACGCAAGAACTAGTGAAACTCGTATCACACGTATAATATATTTAAATCAAATGGTGAAAATAAAGGTAATATTGAAATTCAAAATCAAGGATACATACACAAGAATTTGGACCTGAAAGATGCAGGGATATCAGATATTATTTTATATTTATTTGAATTTTAATTTCCTAATATTTTGTTATCTAGTTTCCTATTTGAATTGTAATGCCCAACTATAAAATAGGATCTAGAGTTTATTGTTTACTTAGTTTTTTTTTATTATTAGTAAAAAGAACAATGTTCTTGAACCTTTCTGGTTCTTTTTATCGTCATTGATTACTAATTGTTACTGAGTCATTTGATTGCACGCGAAACTGTATCAGTTGGTATCAGAGCTTTGGTTCTCAAATGGCTCGACGTGAAGGTGAATATTTGTTTGCTCGTAGAGTCGCCGACAGAGGCAACGACATTAGTGTTTTCTATTCACGTGCTCGTGGTAAAGATCGACACCCTACTCGTAGATTCGCCGACAGAGGCAGCGATGGAGTCTATCCTGATCCACGGGATCTTAAGATCAAACGACTTCGTAAACGAGTCCAAGATCTTGAGTTACTATGGGAGATGCACGTTAAGGAAACCGAATCGGAAACTATCGTCCGGGACGATGTGAACGAGGAAGAGGAGCATCCTTTCTGCCATCCCCGCTCCCGGTTCCCCGAACCGTTTGGTCAAGATTGTTTCTCCGAAGAACCAAGATTTGATAAAGATGGGATTGAACCAAACGAGGAAGAGTGTTTGTTTGTGCGTAGAGCTCTTAGCGGTGTTACCATTCAAGAGGGTGAGCCAATCCGAGACACTGATGATGGTGCGGGTCAAAATCCGTTGAATGCATATAATGATGAATCTGGTAAGTATTTTCCTCAGGATATGATTAGTGGGTTTGTTGTGGTTGAGAAAAATGCGAATAAGCTATCTCATAATTCTGATGGTTATTGGTTTCAAAAGGAAGTAGATTTGACCAAACATACTGTTATTGTGGAAATTCAAAATAAAATGGATGAAGTGGTAGCAAAACCTTTGGGAATTCATGATATGAATAATAAGAAAGGTAATATAATTTTCACCAAAACTATGGATGTTAATAATGGTAACCGACGTGAAGAATTAAGTGCACAAAATAAGGATGATTTGTTAGACAAAAGTCTACAAAGTGGAAGTACACGTGAGCATCAAGATAGTGTTATGGATAATTTATTAAGTTATAGCAATTTAAATTGTGGCCAAGATTTACATAGAGATCGGTGGATGAATCAAAAAAAGTTGGACTATATGGATTATTGCATAGTATTCATGTGCCGATATTTAAGTCTAATGGGTGCACACTCTCGAGAGATTATAAAGTATACAAAACGGGAAATGGGCTTATGGATGTGACTTCCCCAATACCAGAGCCGGCCCTGAAGGAGGGCGGGGAGGACAACCGAACAGGGCCCGTGATTTCGTAGGGCACGTAATTTAAAAAAAAAATCCGATATTATATATGTAAAAAAAAATTTTAATAGGGTATAACCAAAAAATATTAACATAGGCCCACTTAAAAAAAATCATATTGTTTAAACTATTTAGCCCATTAGGTTAGTGAGCCCAATACCCAAATATTTTCTAAAAACTAATTAAAAAAAAGTGTGGACGTGGGCGGCAATCAGGAACAGAAACGTCGGTCGAAGGAACTGAGGGAGGAAGAACAGAAGTTGCACCGCCGATCAATCGATCGATCATCATTCATCATCACACCAGCAGCCTTCGATTTCAGTCACAGCAGCCCAGCAGGTCAGCAGTAGTGCAGTACGCACAGTCGCACAGCCTTCGTTTATGTTGTTGTCGAACATAGAATTCATTTATTCAGTTATATGTCTAATCTTTAATGTCTCGAATTCATTTATTCATTTATTCACAACACTTCAGTGAATCAGTTCATTTATGTTGTGACAACACTACAGCAGGATTGATTTTCGTCTTTTTGATTTCAATTATATATGTCGAATTCATTTATGTTGCTGTCGTCTTGTCGAACATTTTTCAGTTAACTTATGAGTTATGTCGATTTCGGATTTCAGTTCATTTAGGTTGTTGTCGTCTTGTCGAACATTATTTAGGCGTTAATGGCTCCTAAACAACTATCCGGATGGCAAAAACGTCAAAAGAGGAAACGACAAGATGAATTGGTTAGCTATTAGCTTATTAGTTATTACGGTACGTCATTCATTCGAATACTATATTTTGTATTTTGTTAATTGCATTGTTTATCGAATGCTATATTTTTGTCAACGGTTCAAAGTTGTATGAAAAAACTAGTTTAAATTTTTTATTTAGTTAAGACCTAAGGGCACGTTTTTCGAGCTCGAACAGGGTACATGAATTCTCAGGGCCGGCCCTGTCGATCATCATTCATCATCACACCAGCAGCCTTCGATTTCAGTCACAGCAGCCCAGCAGGTCAGCAGTAGTGCAGTACGCACAGTCGCAGAGCCTTCGTTTATGTTGTTGTCGAACATAGAATTCATTTATTCAGTTATATGTCTAATCTCTAATGTCTCGAATTCATTTATTCATTTATTCACAACACTTCAGTGAATCAGTTCATTTATGTTGTGACAACACTACAGCAGGATTGATTTTCGTCTTTTTTATTTCAATTATATATGTCGAATTCATTTATGTTGCTGTCGTCTTGTCGAACATTTTTCAGTTAACTTATGAGTTATGTCGATTTCGGATTTCAGTTCATTTATGTTGTTGTCGTCTTGTCGAACATTATTTAGGCGTTAATGGCTCCTAAACAACTATCCGGATGGCAAAAACGTCAAAAGAGGAAACGACAAGATGAATTGGTTAGCTATTAGCTTATTAGTTATTACGGTACGTCATTCATTCGAATACTATATTTTGTATTTTGTTAATTGCATTGTTTATCGAATGCTATATTTTTGTCAACGGTTCAAAGTTGTATGAAAAAACTAGTTTAAATTTTTTATTTAGTTAAGACCTAAGGGCACGTTTTTCGAGCTCGAACAGGGTACATGAATTCTCAGGGCCGGCCCTGCCCAATACGTCAATCAAAACTACCGGTGAACACCCAAATCCAATTCGAGAGTCGGGTCAAAGCTCCATTCGATCCAGGTGGTACAGGTCCAGAGTCAAACGGAACGACCCGTGAAGTAAAATTGTTTAGGAAGGTCATGATCATAGTAAACAAGGATCGGGTTGATGTTCCTTTTGACCCAGGTGGGTTTGGTTCGAAGGCAAAACTCGAGGACGAGTTTTTTTTTCGAAGAGGGGGAGTATGATGCAGGGATATGAGATATTATTTTATATTTATTTGAATTTTAATTTCCTAATATTTTGTTATCTAGTTTCCTATTTGAATTGTAATGCCCAACTATAAAATGGGATCTAGGGTTTATTGTTTACTCAGTTTTTTTTATTATTAGTAAAAAGAACAATGTTCTTGAACCTTTCTGGTTCTTTTTATCGTCATTAATTACTAATTGTTACTGAGCCATTTGATTGCACGCGAAACTGCATCAGAAAGTAAGGCAAATACTGCATGTCCCATATTGCAACATATTAAATTTTAGTAAAACACAATTTGCTTTGGTTGACATGAAATTACATCTTGAGCCCTTAACTTTTTTTCGTACTATCTGAGCCCAAGTGGTTGCATTTTCTTACCACTATGAGTCCCTCAGTGCAACAGTTGTTAAGTATTTGTTTAAAATGACGTGAAAAGACCAATATGCCTAATTTGTGATAGCACATGCGACCCCTACTTGGTGGTATCCTTTTTTCCTCCAAATCAGAACACTGCAACTTCCAAGTTCAGTTCGAAACGCTATCAACTTCCAAGATTCCATAGTAACCTCAAGTTCCAAACACTAATAACAATTATAAACATTATAAACAAGTTCAATTATTAACGTTGTAGCTTGCAGCAACAAAGTTGTTGTTATCACCCGACATTGCACTTAACTTACAAACTTAACATTCAACTTACACACTCAATTATCACCAAACATTCAACACTTAACTTACAAAAATTCAACATGCACTTAAATGAATTATCCCAAGATTCAACATTCAACTTACAAACTCAACACTTACCAAATGAATTTTGCAAACATTCAACTTACAAGCTCAACACTTAACTTACAAACATTCAATTCAACTTAAAAACTCAATTATAACAAGGTTCAACACTTACCAAATAAATTCTACATCATTGCACTTACCAAACATTCAACATGCACCTAAATGAATTTGAACCATTCACTAACATATATAGGTTACTTTTGATTCATCATCCATAAAGTTTATTAAAAAAAAAACCCATAATGGGTACCATACAGTTAAGGGGTACAATGGATCGTTACAAAAAACCCAGGTACAAAGGATTGGTACAAAACCCGATCTACTTAGTAAAAACTATATAGTTAGGCATCAACTACGTTTACTATCATTACAAACTACCGTATTCGGGTCTATCGACGTCGTTCAATGCGGATGTCGAAGGTCACATCGTTCCAAAAGCTAAAAACGACCTTCAAATGCTCGACGAAGTGGCTCATGGTTGCATTGAGCCTAATTCCGGCTACTCAATTTCAAGTTCAAGTTCAAATGTTGATAATATTTTGATTAATTTCAAGTTACAAAAGATACGCAAGAAAGAACACTTACCTCTTACACATTGCGTTCAGCCATCGCATTCACCGATAAGGGTGGAGGGTATCATTCAAATACTTTAGGGTGTTTGAGTTACCGTCTAGCCAATAATCTCATGTCATGTCAACTCCACCCCCCCCCCCCCTCCTTCACTTCTCATTTTCTACTCAAACACTAGCAATGATTCAAACACCTGGAGAGTGGTAAAAAATTAAAAAAAATTATAATTGGTTGAAAGGGGTTGGGACCCACCATTCACCCTCTCTCTCCCACCTCTCATCTTCTTCACCGGTTCGGTGAGTATACACCGAAATTGCAAGTCCCCACACACCGAATTCTTGTCGGCGATCAATCACCGGGCGGTGATATGATTCTAAATCCCCGAATGGGTTACCGATATCGTATCGTCCCCCCTAAGGTAGGCATGTAACCGGAGATGATGACGATGACCAGAGATGGTGATGTTGATGGCCGAAGACAACGGAGATGACGCACCTAGTGCAGATGACGATTGAGGAGGATGACGACTAGCGATGACGAAGATGATGACCGGAGCGACGTAGATGAAGAAGATTGCTCTCGGCGGCACTTAAGACTCAAAGTTTTTTTTTTTTTTTAATGGTGAACTTCTATATAAATATAGAAAAAGACGGGTCAGCAAGCAACTGAGATATAACAACCCTCCCGAATATTTTTCTGACACCCTAATATATTTTAAAATACCCCTAAATGTCTTTAAATACACCCCGTATGTGAAAACCGAGCCCAAAATACGTTATAACATTAAAAATAATTAAAAAACAAAGAAAATGGGTTTTAGGCGGGCCGCATAACCCTCCTCTTAACCCTTACGCGGGCCGCGAGAAGGTGATGGCTGGCACGACCCCAGGCCGCCATGTGGCCCAACACCCGGCAACCCTATACGATGACCCGGACACCCTAAACCCTACCCGGGCTACTACGCGGGCCACGTAGCCCGTTGTTTATGTTTACGCGGGCCGCGTAAAAGTCAAAAACAGCCCCTATAAATAGAGGGCATCGGATCTTCAGTCAACTCGCTCATTTCTTTTCTTTCTAATCGAATTCTGAAGTAGTAGACATATTATACAGGTATTATATCCCCCTAATTAGCGAGGTTCTGCTCCGTTGTAAGTATTATAACCCCAGTTTCGTATTAGATACGCTGCCCGATTGATCCAGGGTTCCGTAACAACTGTCGTGGTTCTGCCCGACGTAGTTGCTGGAATACCGTCTCGGGGAGGGTATCGTTAATATAAATAAAGGGTTATTATACTAACATATGTACATTTGTGTAAATTATAGATTAACACCAGGAAACCCTAGAAGAAGTCTAAAACGGCAATGTGAGTTTATCCGCTTTTTGTAAACCTTTTTGTGAACTATTTTACAAAACCTTAAATGCTTAACAATGTGATTAAGCAGTGATTGAGTCTTTGTAGTTCTTCAATTACTGCCGGTATGTTGGGGTTTTGTATACAAAATGTGGAACACGTTACCATTGGACGACGAGTTAGCCAATGTGTAATATGACCCACCAGTCAGGATTGACAGTACTGAATGAGTAATTGTGTAGAAATAAACAATGTGATCGCTCTCAATACTGTGTTAATTGATAAAATGTTTCTTGATTAAACTGGGATTCACTCACCAGTATTTCCCACTGACAAATGTTTTTAAAACGCGTTTCAGGTAACACAATGTGACAGCCAATTAGTAAAAAGCCAGCTGGAGAGCACTGACGGCTTGGAAAAATGTGGCTATAAAAGTTACAAAAAAAAACGACGATGTTTTAAATTCAATAAAATAGGGTTTATCCCTATAAACGTGTTGTAATAAAGAAACTTGGGTTTACCCATGTAATTATAAATATAAAATATGGTGGTTTTACTCTGATAAACATTTTCTAACTACGGTCCTGATGTAATTCCCGCTGCCAAATTAATAAATTAACAAACTGATACCACCACAAACGAATGTTCGCGGACGCCCGTTCCCGGGACAGATAAGGGGGCGGGGGTTGCGACATGAGACCTGATAGTTACAAAATTACATCACGAATGTTAAAATCACACCATCTATCTGAAATTGGGGGACACAATTGGGGTTTTAGGGATTGGGTGGTGGTGAAAAGACGAAAATAACCCACCCTTAATGGTCTTCGTTGACCAAGTAACGGAATATTCTCCTTAAATCTAATGAAGGGGCTCATGGTGCAAGAAAATCCAATCACAGGGGATGGTATGAAAAAATTTAGGGGCTCAAGGTGTCGTTTCATATCAATCACAGAGACACAAATTTTGTTTTACTCTTGATTATTCATTAAATAGATGTTATATCAAACCTTTAATATTTGATAAATATCAATTTAATGGTAACAACAAATTATAGAAAATACGTATCTCAAAGAACAAATTTAAATTATTACAACTTAATTGGTATACATACAGATAAATGAAGTGGGTGATTCATATGTGTTTTTTAATCATAGAAATAAAATAATGAAAATTAAGGGTTGATATTGGAGTTCACACTATGGACACAAACAAAGGAAACTGGGTCAGGAACACAAGCAAACACTAATGGGTTACTCTCCAAGCGTCCAACCCTTTTGAGATATTTCATCCGTATCTGATGGACCACATAACTTCAAACATAATGAAAGTTATATGGGTCATAAGTTGGACCTCTTTCCACCTCTCTTTCCTTTTAGTTGGTTTAAATAATTCTCTAATTTTTTTGATCTACTTTGCATCAAAATGTCTTAAGCATGAAAAATAAGTACGTAGTGACTAGTGAGCTCCCACAAACGATTTTATGAACCCTAAATGACAAGGTGCATAGCAGTCGGACTCTTAACAACAATGGTGTGAAGTGAGGCTTCAATCATGATAAACTTTAATTGAGAAACATTCACTTTAATCGACCAATATGAACTTTGATCGAATTTACGAATTTAATTGGCCAATATTGAAATTGATTTATCAGTATTATCCATCAAGACCAACACTGCATCTGATCGGCAAACATTTATTTTCATGGAACAAGATTGACACTAAATACAGTATAACTATAAAAAAAAATTAGGCCCATTAAAGCCCACGTGTAGCTAGGCTACTAGAAGAATCTGGGGAGGCTGTAAAGATGAAACCTTTCCCCTATCCCAGGAGATAGAAATGTCGCTCCCCTGAAACCCCTGGTTCTTAAAACCTTTTTGATATATAAAGTAAAGTAATCAAGATAAAACAGTATGCTACTAAGAGAATCAAATCAACAAGCAAACAAAAGTGTTGATAAAGTAAAAAAGTAAAAAA
Organism: Helianthus tuberosus; assembly: GCA_030545235.1. Taxonomy (NCBI): domain Eukaryota; kingdom Viridiplantae; phylum Streptophyta; class Magnoliopsida; order Asterales; family Asteraceae; genus Helianthus; species Helianthus tuberosus. The sequence continues at coordinate 39,881,381 of CM060425.1, read as the reverse complement.
AAAGAAATTAATAATAAAGGGTTCTTAAACATTGTAATAAACTATCGTTGTCTCTCGTGATTTTAGTATATATATTACAACTACTAGGTTTTTACCCGGTATTGCTTCCCGGGCTCGGGAAACTTAGTTATATTAATTACTATTTGTTATTAATACGACCACATTACATCAACCATCTCATTCGATTCAACAACAATGTCTTCAAATCACCGGATTAGATCATGAACCCATATTAGAGGTCAAACAAAAGCACAACATGACCACATGAATAATATCATTTCCACTTTTACTTCAATGTACTTACATGATAGGGTGATTTGGGATTTTGTAAAAATGTTTGCTTTTGTAGTTCTTTACAAAATAAGATGTTGACCAAAAGTCAATCAGATGTTGACCAATAGTTAAACAGATGTTGACCTTAAACAGATGTTTGGTTTAAGGCCATTGCATCAAGGTAATTTTGTTGCATGAATCTTGCACCACCAGTAAATGATGAAGGAAGTATAACAGGCTTTTCCGTATCTGTTAAAACTTCCTTACCTTTAGATTTATACTTTTGAATATTCTCAAATGTTTCAGAGCGAAGGTTCGCTTGTTGCCTACGGATGTACTTTAGTCTTTCGCTCTCAATCATTGTGTACGCATCAACCAAAAACTGTTGTAACAATCTGTAACACCCCGTGTTTTCAGGAAAGTCAAGGTCAAAGTCAACGACCGATCGCGCGACTTGACTTATAGTAAATCCGTTTTATGTGTTTATTTTAGTTGTATTATGTGGAGTAAGTATCAAATCGCAGAAATCGCTGTGTATTATTCACTATTTAATTGACTTACGACTGTGAGTGGTAGGAAGTAACAATGCGATAAAGCTAACTAATCGATAATCAACCTAATGTTAATCAAATCGACATCGAATCGTAACACGAATCGCAACTCGAATTACGCATTTTGGTTATTGTTATACGTGTGTGTGTACTTTATGTGTTACTTGTGCATGTTTATTTATGTTATATGTGGTAATCAATCGAAACGCAATCGAACTCAATCGCAATCGAAATGGTACGATAATTGGTAGAGAAGAGATAGTGCGAGATATGAGTAGTTCGGATTAAAAGTAATTTGACTAGAAAACTCTATCGCATCGAAACGCTCGCAATCGAAATCGAAACGGCAAAACTCGTCGTGCCGAGCACTCGAACCAGGTGCCAGCCGACCGAACAGCCACCTGGCCGGACTGCCACCCGAGCGAGGTGCCATCCGACCGAGGAGCCACTCGGCCGAGCTGCCACCCAGGCGAGATGTCATCCGACCGACCAGCCCTTTCCACTTTGGGCATCCTATAAATACCCCTTGTCACTTTCAAACTTTCTACTTTTGGCAAGTGACGTCCGACCAGCTCGTTTTCCTCACTTTTCTTCTGATTTCTCGCGATTCCGGTAAGATCTCGTCCTAAATCTTGTACTTCCTTAATCTACACGCACTCCTACACCTTTCTATCTTTTAAATCTTAACTTCTAACCGTGAAATCATCAAGATTCAAGGTGTTCTAGGATGACGTCATTATGTGTTCTTGAAGAACTTCATGTTTTGGCCTCAATCCACCAAGAACAACTTAGATCTAACCGATTTCCACATAAACAAACAAAGATCTTTCATAGATCTAAACATATTCACAAGAAAAAGGATTGAAAGATGGTTTTTCAGCTTTCTTTCAACTCTTTTACACTCAATGCACTCAAACCCGGTGGAAGCAAGGCTAATACTGATCGTCTACTCGTTCTTAGTGATGCATCAGTGCTAGATCCGAGTTCCAACCGTAAGATAGTGACTTCGGGTTTGGACACGAACAACCGTCTCGAACTGTGCACTGACGGACTAGGGTGATTCCTGTTTGGTCAGGTCATTGGGACGAGATGGGGTCCCCATTGTCTAAACCAGTCATCACAATGTCTCGCTCAAGTCACAACACTTCAAGCAAGATCAAGTAACAGCACGATCAAGTCGTTGGGACGAGTTGTCATCCGACCGGACTGCTGTCCGACCGGGTTGCCATCCGCTCGACCCACCGTCCGATCGGGTTGCATCTTGATTCATTCAATTTAAAACTTAAACAATTTTCAACATGTTCAATGCACCAAGGATGCCACCCGGTCGAACAAACGTCCGACCGAGTGACACCCAGCTGTGAACTTGTTCCCACTAAAGTGCTCAACCGAACGGGTTGTCACCCGATCGAACGACTGTCCGATCGACCGACCTGCAAGGTAGAGATACTTCAATGTTTTCAAAATGCTACAACGAAAACTTCAAAAGTCAAGCCATCATACACAAACACATCCTTCTCAAAGGAAGAAACAATCCACTCGAACAGTCATCCGACCGGACTACTGACCGACCGGACTACCGTCCGAACGGATTGCCACCCGCACGACCGGCTGTCTGACCGGATTACCATCCGATCGAACTACCGTCCGACTCGCTTGTACTTTGCATCGTTTTTGCGCATCACTTATCGTTATGCTATCAACCTGTTCAGGCTAACCCTACTCTCTAGCGCTCCCTTCAATCCATCAACGCTGTGAGTATACTCGAACCCTTTTTGCTTTATGCACTTTTGGGTGTTACATACGTTACGAATATTCAAATCACATCGAACACACTACTCAATACTACTTAAACGCTAACCGTTACTGCATGTTATACGTGGCTTAATGAATGCTTGTTTGTTATGTTTACACATGGAATGCTGTCTACCTGCCTTAGCAACGATAGTACTATAGTTTGGACTCAGCACCTGTTCGCAGGGGTTATTAAGGACAATTACTTGCATGGATTACGGTGGTAATCATGTATTGCGAACTGCCTCGGGCAGTCAACCCGCAGTCATTGGTATCGATAGGTCTATGTCGATAACTAACATGCTTCATTTCACTATGCGTACGTGCTGGTTATGCGTAAACGAATTTCGAACTTTACTATATCTATCAAACTTGTATGCTCGCCTTTACACTCTGTGTATTGACTTTATTTTAACGTATGTGACAGGTGCTTAGGATGCTTATCTGCTAGGAAATCGAGGCTTGAATAAGGTCTTAGAGACCAACAAATAGTTGTCTGTACAAATGAAATCTGAGTTGTCGGAACAGAACTATTTGACTAGATTTTGTCTGTAATATTTTGTTTGCCTTTTAAGACATGGTATGGGACATGTTACTTTAAATTAATTGGTAATGATAATTGTTATGGAAACTTCTGGTCAATCTATTTTGCTCAGTGCCATGCCCCGATGTTTCCGCCATCGGTTGGGGTGTGACAGATTGGTATCAGAGCCATAACTATAGGGAATTAGGCAAGATTCGACCTAGTCCGGGTCGATGTCTTAGAAACCTAGTCTATAGTTAGGAACCCACAGACTGACTCGTACATGTCCAGTAGGGATTATGTATGAGCTTGCTGCTATTTCTCGCTATTCTCGCCATTCTCGCCTACGCTACACTATCACTGCACTCAAATTTTCGAATATGAATGAGCAATCGAGTCGAGATTAGGTGTGAAAACCGCAAACTCTCGATTAAATTGCTTGTTCAACCCGTATTTTATCTATAAACTCGAGAAAATTGTGTTGGAATAGGAGTGAAATCCATACTTTGACGCATAATTCTCTGTTATTTCATCAAAAACAGGAACGAAGTTGTTAAGCCAGGGGTGAAACCCTAACCTTGACGACTTGTTCCGACCTTTACTTGGTTTTACAAAACTCTCACCAAAGTCTCGACGGACTCCAACGACCTGAAGCCATGGCATGACTAACGGGATGCGTGCCAAACGCCCAAGAATCGAGGCAAAAGCACAGTCCTGAAAGTCAAAGTGTGTACGACGAGTCCTTGAGAATGGTCGAATCACTTTGGGTAGTCGTAGTCTAATAGCCGCAGACGATCTATTTCTCGAATTTTTATGTGTTCCGATTCTGAGCCCGCAACTATTGACTCTGATGATTCGTTGATTTTATGTGTTAATAAGTATGTTTATCTGTTTATGTGTTTAATTTTGGAGACTTATTCTACTTTTGCTTTCACTTTGATCGACACACACGACTCGCACTACACACTATCTCAAGATGTTAACAAATCGCTATTACCATGAGGGACCACCGTACGCTATGTTGCTCGCTATATTATATGCTTATAAGCTATTCGCAATCGCTATTCTCGAACGCGCACGGATTTTGAATGATAGGTTTCTGTATTCTGACTGCCTCTTGTGATTACATGTATGTGTGCTTCTGTGAATTCTGTGAATTATGTGCTTCTGTGCTCTACGTGCTTACGTACTTACGCGTTTCTGTGTTTACGTGAATCTGTGATTATATGCTTACATGATTGAATGTGTTCCTGAGCTTTATAAGGAATCGCTAGTCTACATTAGCTCCTAGTATAGTCGAAGAGTAATCGAACTTGTGTTGAGCCCTGTGACGATGTCTGTTGCAGACAATGTCGTCATCTGGATCTCGCGCTTCTCGTGATGCTCGCCGAAGGTAAGCTGATAAACGCCTCGTTGCCATGCTCTCTAAACAGATGGCAAAAGTAGTTCCTCAGCTCGTGAGCGAACTGTACGAGAACATGAGCAAATCATCTGAGGAGTCCCGAACTGAAACTCCCAAGACTGTTTTCAGCTTCAAGCAGTTCAAAGCTTGTGGGCCAAAGGAATTCACTGGCGAGGAAGGCCCTACAGCTTTGTTCCAATGGTTTAACTCCATCGAGGTCACTCTACGACAGAGCGGTTGCCCCGATGATCTCCGCACTCTCAACGCAACTGGCGTCTTCCAGTCCCGCGCTTTAGACTGGTGAACGGCTGAGAGAAACAAACGCGGAAACAATGCAGCCTACGGTCTGTCATGGGACGAGCTCAAAGAAGTTATGCTGGAAGAATTATGCCCTCCTCATGAACGCCAAAAGTTAGAAGATGAATTCTGGCACATAAAGCAGAAGGATGGTGAAAACGCTGCTCTCACTGCTCGCTTCAAGCAGCTCAGTATTATTTGCCCCGATCAAGTCAAGACTCCGAAGATCGCAATCAAAAAGTACATCCGCGCTTTGCCCGACTGTGTTGCAGATTTCGTGCAAGCGGCCAAGACAACGACGATCGAATAGACTTATCTATTGGCCGCTGAGATCAACGACAAGCGGGTTAAAGCTGGTGTCTGGGATAAAGCTCCCAAGAATCTGCATCAAGCCACCGTCGCACCAACTATTGAAATCACCACCACATCGAGCAACAAGAGGAAGAACAAGAGAAAGGGCAACTCCAGCAACAAGAACTGTGCGATCACTGCTGCACCAGTTCAAGCCGTACCTGTTCAGCAACAACGTCAAGTAGCGGCGCCTGTGGCAAATGCACCCCTTGCTAAGCGTGCATTTACCGGGCCACACCCGCTTTGCCCTACATGTACCTACCACCACCCGGCTACCATCGCTTGCCGTTTCTATGCAAACTGCAATATGTATGGTCACTTCACAACCAACTGCCGTGGTCGTCAAACCCAAGCTCCAGCTCCAGCTACTGCTCATCAAGCTCTACTTCCTGCCCCTCAGGGTCAACAAGCTCCTCAGGCACCCGCGGTCAACGCCAGAGTCTGCTTCGCGTGTGGCGATCCTAACCATTTCGCCAACATGTGCCCGAACAGGGTTATGAAACAAGAGCCCCAGCAGCAGCAACAGCCTCAACAGCAGCAACAACAACAACAACAAGCAGCACGTGCTCGAACTTTCAAAATCAACGTGCGCCAGGCTCAAGCTGACAACAACGTGGTCAATGGTATGTTCCTCGTGAATGGTATTTATGCTTCATGTTTGTTTGATACTGGAGCCGATAATTGCTTTGTGTCGTTCGAATTTGAGAAACTCCTTAGTCGTAAGCGCTCCTACCTCTCCTCGATGTTCGATGTTGAAGTCGCCACCGGAAGAACTGTCACCATTAATTCTGTTCTTCGTGATTGTACTCTCGAGCTCAACAATCACCTTTTCCCTATCGACCTTATTCCAATGCAACTCGGAAGTTTTGATGTCATAGTAGGAATGGACTTTCTTCGCGAAAACCATGCTGAAGTTGTGTGCTTCGATAAGATGATTCGGTTCTCGCTCGCGAATGGTGATCTATTGTGTGTATATGGTGAAACTACTTCAAAAGGGCTCAAGCTCATGTCATGTGTCCAAGCTAGTAAGTATCTCCGAAAGGAATACAGAGCTTTCTTGGCTAATATTGTAGTAGCGGAGAAGTAAAAGAAAGAGAAGAAGGAAGCGAAAGACGTTCCCGTTGTCCGAGAATTTCCTAACGTTTTTCCTGAGGATCTTCCCGGACTACCACCAACTCGTGATATCGACTTCCGTATCGACCTCATTCCTGGAGCTAATCCTGTTGCCAAAGCTCCTTACTGACTCGCACCGTCCAAAATGCGTGAACTCTCGAGTCAGCTTCAGGAATTACTTGAGAAAGGCTTCATTCGCCCGAGCACCTCTCCTTGGGGTGCACCAGTCCTTTTCATCAAAAAGAAGGATGGGTCGTTCAGGATGTGCATCGACTATCGGGAATTGAATAAGTTAACAATCAAGAATCGCTACCCTCTGCCTCGCATTGATGATTTATTCGACCATCTACAAGGTGCTACGTGTTTTTCCAAGATCGGTCTATGTTCAGGCTATCACCAACTACGCATTCAGGAGGAGGATATACCCAAAACCGCGTTTCGCACCCGATATGGCCATTATGAATTCGTTGTTATGCCTTTTGGTTTAACCAACGCACCCGTGGTTTTCATGGATCTTATGAATCGCGTGTGTAAACCTTTTCTCGACCGTTTCGTCATCGTGTTCATCGACGATATCCTGATCTATTCCAAGTCGAAGGCCGAACACGCGCAACATCTACGTTTGGTTCTCGAGCTACTCTAGGGGAATCAACTCTATGCCAAGTTCTCCAAGTGCGAATTTTGGCTGGAGGAGGTTCAGTTTCTGGGTCACAACGTAAATAGTCAAGGTATTCACGTCGATCCCGCGAAGATCGAAGCCGTCAAAAGTTGGATTACACCCAAGAACCCTTCTGAAGTCCGTTCTTTTCTCGGACTAGCGGGCTATTATCGACGATTCATCGAAGGATTCTCAAAGATCGTTGTGCCGCTTACCGCTCTCACGCATAAAGACATGCCTTTTGTTTGGGGAACTGAACAAGAGTCTGCTTTTCGAACCCTTAAGCACATGCTTTGCAATGCTCCTATTCTCACTCTACCCGACGGAAACGACGACTTCATTGTCTACTGTGATGCTTCCAACCTTGGTCTTGGTTGTGTTCTCATGCAGCGGGACAAGGTTATAGCTTACGCATCTCGTCAGCTCAAAATCCACGAGAAGAACTATACAACCCATGATCTCGAGCTAGGCGCGGTTGTTTTTGCGTTAAAGATTTGGCAACACTACCTGTATGGTACCAAGTGTACGATCTTCACCGATCATAGGAGCCTGAAACATATCTTTGACCAGAAAGAGCTTAATATGCGTCAACGCCGATGGGTAGATCTTCTCAACGATTAAGACTGTGAGATTCGTTATCACCCAGGCAAAGCAAATGTCGTTGCCGACTCTCTCAGCAGACGGACTTACTTGCTCAGCATTCGTAACATCCAAGCCCAATACGATCTCGAAACCCTCATCCGCGAAGCCCAGCATGCCTATTTTAATGAACGCACCTTGAAGAAGGAAAGAATCTATCACGATGGAGCCCAACTTGTGATTAAGATGAATGGGATATTCCATTATCTAGACCGAGTTTGGATCCTTAAACGGACCGATTTGCAAAAGATATTGATGGACGAAGCCCACAAATCCCGGTATTCTATTCATCCCGGTGCCGATAAAATGTACCAGGATCTTCGCTACAAGTACTGGTGGCCGGGCATGAAAAGGGATATTGCTCTCTACGTTGGAAAGTGCCTGACTTGTGCAAGAGTCAAGGCTGAACACCAAAGACCCTCTGGCTTACTCGAGCAACCACCGATCCCTATATGGAAGTGGGAGAGTATAGCTATGGACTTCATAACAAAGTTTCTGCATACGTCATCAGGCCACGACAGCATCTGGGTCGTTGTTGACCGTTTGACCAAATCAGCTAACTTTTTGCCAATACGGGAAGACTACAAGGTAGAACGATTAGCCCAAATCTACACCAACGAGATCATTTGTCGACATGGGACGCCTCGCGACATCATCTCTGACCCTGATGCTCGGTTTACCTCGTGACTGTGGGAAACATTTCAAACGGCTCTCGGTACTACGCTTAATCTAAGTACCGCATTCCACCCTCAAACCGACGGTCAGACTAAAAGAACGATCCGTACTCTTGAAGACATGCTCCGTTCGTGTGTCATAGATTTCGGTGGTAATTGGGATACATACCTGCCATTAGTCGAATTCTCGTACAACAACAGTTATCATTCCAGCATACAAATGGCACCATTCGAGGCTTTATACGGAAGAAGATGTCGATCGCCTATTGAGTGGCACGAGATCGGTCACTCGCAACTAACCGATCCCGAGCTATTGCAAGAAACGACTGACAAAGTCCTCCAAATTCGAGACAACTTGTTGAAAACTCAGAGTCGACAGAAAAGTTACGCCGATAGACGACGCAAGCCCCTTGAATTTGACGTTGGCGACTACGTACTCCTAAAGGTATCACCTTGGAAGGGTGTGGTCAGATTCGACAAGAAAGGGAAACTAGCGCCTCGATATGTTGGACCTTTTAAGATTCTGGAAAGGATCGGAAAAGTCGCCTACAGACTCGAACTACCAGAGGAACTTAGTAACGTCCACCCGACTTTCCACGTGTCAAACCTCCGAAAGTGCCTGGCTGAGCATGATTTAATCGTACCTCTCGATGATCTCCAAGTGAACGAAACACTACACTTCGTGGAGAAGCCTGTCGAAATCATGGATCGCCAAACCAAGCAGCTTAGACGCTCGCGCATTCCTATTGTGAAAGTCCGATAGGAAGGCAAACGAGGCGCAGAGTTCACTTGGGAATTCGAAAGCGACATGAAGGCGAAGTACCCGCAGTTGTTCGTTACGGCTTCGGACTAATTTCGGGACGAAATTCCCTCAACTAGGGGAGGCTGTAACACCCCGTGTTTTCAGGAAAGTCAAAGTCAAGGTCAAAGTCAACGACCGATCGCGCGACTTGACTTATAGTAAATTCGTTTTAGGTGTTTATTTTAGTTGTATTATGTGGAGTAAGTGTCAAATCGCAGAAATCGCTGTGTATTATTCACTATTTAATTGACTTACGACTGTGAGTGGTAGGTAGTAACAATGCGATAAAGATAACAATCCGACTCGCTTGTACTTTGCATCGTTTTTGCGCATCACTTATCGTTATGCTATCAACCTGTTCAGGCTAACCCTACTCTCTAGCGCTCCCTTCAATCCATCATCGCTGTGAGTATACTCGAACCCTTTTTGCTTTATGCACTTTTGGGTGTTACATACGTTATGAATATTCAAATCACATCGAACACACTACTCAATACTACTTAAACGCTAACCGTAACTGCATGTTATACGTGGCTTAATGAATACTTGTTTGTTAAGTTTACACATGGATTGTTGTCTACCTGCCTTAGCAACGATAGTACTATAGTTTGGACTCAGCACCTGTTCGCAGGGGTTGTTAAGGACAATTACTTGCATGGATTACGGTGGTAATCATGTATTGCGAACTGCCTCGGGCAGTCAACCCGCAGTCATTGGTATCGATAGGTCTATGTCGATAACTAACATGCTTCATTTCACTATGCGTACGTGCTGGTTATGCGTAAACGAATTTCGAACTTTACTATATCTATCAATCTTGTATGCTCGCCTTTACACTCTGTGTATTGACTTTATTTTAACGTATGTGACAGGTGCTTAGGATGGTTATCTGCTAGGAAATCGAGGCTAGAATAAGGTCTTAGAGACCAACAAATAGTTGTCTGTACAAATGAAATCTGAGTTGTCGAAACAGAACTATTTGACTAGATTTTGTCTGTAATAATTTGTTTGCCTTTTAAGATATGGTATGGGACATGTTACTTTAAATTAATTGGTAATGATAATTGTTATGGAAACTTCTGGACAATCTGTTTCGCTCAGTGCCATGCCCCGATGTTTCCGCCATCGGTTGGGGTGTGACACAATCTTCGCCCATTTAAAATTAAGGAAAATCCATAAGTTCTATCTTGGATCCTATATGAAAAAAATTCTCTCATTGTGCACTTTGGTTTTATTTTCTTTTGTGTGGACATAAAATCTCTATGAGGAATATCAACTATATAACCATCATCACCATATGGGAAAAGTAACAGATATTGCAGAGCAAGATACGATGGGTGTAATTCGCTAATACGCTGCAGCATTCCCGACTGAGTCTCGACAACAATATCACGAAGGTCTATAGCTTTATCTATGTATCCGACAACCAAAGTAGCAACTTCAGATGTGGTAGGTAAGTTATATGTCCTGCCGTCTTTTTCTCTTCTATAAATAAGTCGCAGACTTAGGTTGGCCTCTGGAGATTGGTAAAAATGGTCTCTGACCATCCTATATGTCTTAACCAACATATTTTGTGAATCTAATAAAGCCCTCAAATACTCTATCATTTCAACATCAAGTTCTTTATCAGTAGGCGATGAAGGTTTGGTTCCTTTGCTGTTAAAAGAAAAAAAACTACAAAACATTAACATAACATAACTATAATAGTATCTCGTTTTATAAAAACTTATAGAATATGTTGAGAAAAAGTAAGATTTCAGTTTACCTACAACCACTGATGAGTTTAGATTGAATAAACCAAACTATTGTTTAGTACTAAGTCAAACAGCTGATGGAAACCTTGTAAGCACTGCTAGTGATTAAAACACTGATGGTACTTAACAACTGATAGTGAACTACATATGGTTAACAACTGCTATTGTAATAAGCAGTGGATAGAGAATCCGTGATTAATAATTAATTGTTAAGGAAGAGCAGTTGTTAACAACTGATGATACCAGCCCAAAACTTTTAGAGTATGTTGAGAAAAAAGTAATATTTCAGTTTACCTACAACCACTGATGAATTTAGAATGAATAAAGCAAACTACTGTTAAGTCAAACAGCTGATGGAAACCTTGTAAGAACTGCTAGTGATTAAAACACTGATGGTACTTAACAACTAATAGTGAACTACTAATGGTTAACAACTGCTGTTGTAGTAATCAGTGGATAGAGAATCAGTGATTAAGGATTAAGTGATGGTAGTTAACAACTGATAGTGAACTACAAATGCTTCAATTTCTAGTTGTTTTTTAATAGAATAAAAATGGAACTTAGAAATCACTCGTACATGAATAATGCCTGTCTGTTTGTTATTTCATTTTTGGTATCATGTATGTATAGCTGATAAAACTTAGCTTCATTTCCATCTGGAGGTTTGAGACTCCCCATGCAATGATAGTTTTGGCCATTGATACGATATATAAATGGAGCATTGCCCTTGTTGATATTAGAATCAACCTTTCCACCCATAGATGTAAAAGAGAACATAGAGTTGTATCGTCTTATGTTCTTCAGGAAGAACTTACTTTTTGCGTTTGAGGAAGAAAACACATTTTGATAAGACGGATGTGCATCCTTTAAAGGCGGTAGCTGAACTTTACCATACCCACAACACATACTATAACATAGCTTATTTATAGTTAAACGACCTTTTCCACCTTCTGATGTCCATAACTTTGCACTACAAACCAAACATGTAAGCAGTTGGTCACCATGGTCCAAATAATCTGTTCAAAAATGATTGATAGTTATATTACAGGTGGAACACAACAAATGTCCTAAAACAGTAAAATAGATTAAAACCTTTAGATATCCCTTTATAAGGATCTTCATCAGTGCACAAAAACACATTGTCTTCATCTGAATCCAAAGTCAGCATAGGTACAGGAGTATTATTACGTTTCTTGCCCTCGAGGTTACGTTTACCAGAAGACAGCCGTGAAAGGATAGAGGTACTACCCAATATCGGCTGATTGTTACTGCTAATGATGCTAGAAGTAATGGAATATCGACGGTTGCTATCTATAGGTGTGCCTATGTTTATGCCGTTATATGAACATTCAATATTAAAACATACATGTTAGTACCGGTATGTTGTTTAGTAATGTATTTATCAAAAGAAAGAATAAAGAAACAAAATACAAACCTGGTGTAGTTGAAATTAAAGAACCAGTAGCATTTCTAACTGCTCTACATGCAATGGAGTACATATGTGATCCGTAGTATCAGAACATTCCAGCAAATTTGCATTGGCAGAAAAGATGTTACGAACATTTGTTGATGATGACGATGAATTCTTTGATTTCTTATTATCAAGTATTAATTTTCGAAGCTTACGCCTTTCATTCGGTGAAGTAACTAAATAACAGAGAAAGTATAATATGTACGAAACACAAGAATCAGTCCACTTGGAAACATAAAACGGAAAAAGTATACTTATAATCAAATTCAAGAGCTATTACCATTTGTGATATCTGAAAGATGAGATCTATTTGAGATATCTGAAAGAGGAGTTCTCATAAGAGGACCTACAAAAAAAACCAAGTAGAATTATGATTTCAATCTGAAAGCTGATTTTGATTTGGGAAATGATGAGTTAAGAAGTTATAATTTCACTTACTATGTAAATTTCGTTGAGATGAATTAGCAGCTGTAGAAGATGAACGTGAATTCTTTGACATTGCATACATGAAAGAAGGAGAAGGATTCAAAAGAAGAAAGAGTAAAAGATCAGAAACATTAAAAAAATAGAACCAAACAGTGGTTTTTAAATTTTGAATTACAATATGTCATACCTAGGGATTAACATATCCTCAATAAATTATAATATTCCATTTTATCATTTTGTAATTAAAAATCATTTCATGAAAAGCAAAATAGAATTGTTTCAAATTATTGAATTAATTATTTCAAGCAATCTATTACATTGATAAAAAAACTTAACAACAAATTTTGTAATCTTTGTGGAATGTAAATCGGGTGTTCATCGGTTAGGTTTATGTTTTATTTGTATATGATTTTTAAAATAAAATATTATTATCTTTATTTAATAAATAATTAAGTTAAACGGTTTTTTTATTCAGTTATCCAAATAAACCAAACAAAACAAATAAAATAAAACGGGGATCCATAAACCGAATAAAATGGGGTTGCGTTTACGCTTCTTACTTGGTTACGGTTTTTCTAAACACCCTACTTTGAATGACTTAGACAAAATTTGAAGTATATAAATAAGCTATTGAATGAGATTACTTAAATAAATTAATGGGAGAAACATGCACAAATTAAATATTTTTTATAAACTGTAATATATGACGGATACTTATTAAACCTTAGTGGGCAGGGATAACGGTAAAAACCAATAAAGAACAACCACATCCACTGATAATCCTATATAAATTATGAGATAAGATAATAAGATTAAAATTGCTTAAAGATTACAAATGTTTGTAGATAAAAAAGTTGTTATTTGGGTTTATACAATATATATTATAAATTGTTGCTTCTATTCATACACATAAGTTTTAAACATAAAATTGAATATTGAGCATCTCAATATTTATTTAACATATACATTATAATATGCAAAGAAAGGTCATACTCGTTATAATATTAGAACATAGCAGTATAATAAGAAGATAAGTTTTCAGGAATTCAAAACCACACAATCAGTCCAAAACATAACAACACCAAACACCCAAAACCAACAAAACGAAAACCATAAGTTCAGCGTGGCAACAACATATGAAATCAACACGTAAATGTATTTGAAAATACAGAGAAAACTATTTCTCAATCTTGGGAATCAAAAGCTCGAAACACCAGCATCTTCATCCTGAGACAGTTCATCACTCATGTGGCGCTTTGTCGAGGAGCAACCTAATGCATCATCTACGTCGCACACTTCACGAATATTACGTTTTGTTTCATCAGAAGAGGGATTCTTATTGCCTACGAGTGCTTTGGATGCAGGTGTAACATTGTCACCGCTGCATGACATCTCATCCTGATATAAAAATACAATAAATATTAACGTTTCAAAAAATTTAGTACAAATAACCAAATTCTTATATTACCTTCATAAGGTCAACAGGAGTAGACAAACTGCAGGAATCTGGAACATCCAACGATTCGGACTGCTCATGCTTTAAGTACATAATAGACAGTAACATAAAATACACATAATGGTATAAATCTATTTCAAAACGATATGACTATGAAATGAAAAGAATGACATAATGAAGATTTAAACCTGGTTAAGATTGAATTTGGCGCAGAGCGCGACAAGGATCTCATCATCGTTAGTGGCCATTGAAATACCATAGTTTTCAACCTGATGCTCGATGTTATAGTCTTTAACATTTATGATGAGCGCATACCTCTTTCCAATCAATGTGTCAAAAATCTCAGGATATGGGTTCGGTATCTCTCCAGAATTAACAACCTATGATTTTATAAAAATTAATATAAATTACAATGAGCACAATGATTCCATAATTGAGAACCTACAATTTTATAAAAATTAATTTTAAATTATATTTACTACATGGCCAAATAACTGAGTGCATGTATTTGTTACCTGATCTTGGATTGCAAGTAACTCTTTGGCAGTTTTCTTAAGAATCTTGTATGCTTCAAAATCAAACAGTGTCAAAGACACAGTACCAGAAGAGTCTTGCACCCTAATAGGTATCTTGAAGCTATCAAAGTTAAAAACAAATGAAAACATTAGTATTACTAATAACATAAGTGTGGTTTATATTAGTATTTAGTATAAGGAAATAAAACTGTAATCTCAAACCGAGGAATAGAATAGATGTCGACTCCTTCACATTTATCATTTGTACACACCAAAGATTTTGCATGATCAACATCAAATGAACCATCCACATTTTCTTTCGTTACAAATCTTTCCTCCACACTCGACTTACAGTAGTTACAACTATTGTAATACCAAAGTTTATCAGTGCATATAGCTGTGATTGTGCCAAGAACCAAAACCTTCTTTGTCTATCAATATCAAACAAAAATAATAATACTTAGAAAAGACTATAAATAAACTCAGCATGTAAAGTACTTATAAGAAAATACATACCGTTGATATGGTTCCAAGGAAACCAATAAGCATGAAATCAGGGTTATTAAGAAACTCATCTTCAACACTTGAGATAACGTTTGAACCAACATGCTCATTTGATGAAGATGAAGCAGAATTTTTCTCTACATACCTAAATAGATTCATGTGATCAAATTAAAACGTAAAAAGTAAATGTAGGTACAAAATAATACTGTTTAATATTTATATGCATATTACTAACTATACCTCTTCCTAAAAGAGGATATCTCTTCAATGTCAGTGTCGATAAAAAGTCTGCTAAGCTCAAACTCGTTTGCAACTCCACGCTTGCCTGAATTTAAAAATAAAACCAAATGTAGATCAACATAAACTGTGTCAAATTTAAAACATATAAATAAATATAAATATAAATATAAATTACTAAATAAAAAAATTAAACTAATTAAGTTTAAATTGTACCTTTGGTTGACCATACCAAAATGACAAAAGATAACAACATATTTCTCTCGTTTCTTATCATTCATGTAAGCAAATATGTCAATAGCAAAAGCATCCCACAAAGTAACCGGACACTTTTGGCCTCTAAAATATTAACATAAAACATAATAACATCAAACAACCTTGTAATGCTTTAAACATCAAAATGCAACAACTTAATAAAAAGAACTCACTCAAGGTCTTCAACTCTAAGATTAAGTCTCTTGCCCTTGATCCCATCCTTGTTTGATGTATCCTCTAGATTAAAACATACTTCCATATAACCAATCCAATCTATAAACAAAAATATATTGTTAAAAGAAAACAACATTAAGAAGCGATAACATGAAAAAAAAAACAATAAGACAAAACAGTACATATATATCATGTAGTGATTTACATACCAATAACTGTATTAACTTCAATTTTATTTTGAACAACATCCTTGAGGTTAACGAAATTAAAACGATATTTCGGTCCAGACTAGTCAAGGCATTTCTCAACAGAAGTATAGAAATACAGTGATATTTTGTCATTTCTCTTGGTATACTTAGCAGAGGACTTATTAGCAGCAAGAGACGGTTTGGTGATAAGAAGACATTCATCCAACTGAAGGGGGTCTTTGAATTTTCCTAGCATCTTATGCAGACAGCTGGCTTGTATCATAGTTCCCTAAGAATATGAAACATCCGATTAAATAAAAAACGTGTTATATAACATTTGGGTATTCATATGTCCAAAATTATTATAAGACAAATATATACGGTACCATCTCATCCATGAAGATCATATCAAGACGATATATTTCATTTTTGTTTTCATTCATCATCTTCTTCGACATGCTAATAATCTTCACTCTAATCGAATAGTTGTTTGAGAATGTATTAAGATCGTTAAGCATGCTAACCTTTGTAACCTCCATTTGAAGACTGTACATAAAAAAAAGAATAAGCAAAATATATCTATTGCTAAACGTAATATGATAATACAATAAGCATGGATGTTCTTAAAAAAATATCAAGGTTGGAATTCAAGCTTACTGATTCTCCATTCAAAATTTTAATTGAATGCAGTGGCAAATGTAATTTGAAAGGTAAGTATTGTATATCCTTATATGCTGCTTTATTAAAGTAATTAAATATTAGAAATGATATGCAAAGTAGGAAAAAAAAAGAGAGTGAACGTCAATTTTAAATTACCATTTTGCATATTTTGAATTTCAAAATTACTGATATTATCAGTAATTAATGATTTGATTTGAAAGAAATTGTCATGATGACTTTTCTAATTTTTATTTTAACTTTAATTAAGAGATAATAACCGTCAATTTGAAATTCACATTTTGCATATTTTAAATGTCCAAAGCTCAAGAAATTAGCATTAATTACTGATTTGATTTGCAACAAATAGTCATCAAGAATTTTTTTATTTTTTAATTTAACTTTAAATTTTATCATGAAAACAATGTTGGAGGAACTCTTATCTCATTGGAATGTAACGATTAGGTAAAATGGTAATTTCATTGTAATTTTAGTTTTCATTTGATAATTTCAATCTATCACTAATTAACATCATCAATAATAAAAATGTGAGCAGTGGCTGTTTTTTAGGGAAACCGCTGATGGTCAATATCAGTGGATGTCAACAATAAAAAAGTGAGCAGTGGCTATTTTTTCCTATCAGTGGATACCCAACAGTTTTTGAAACACTGATGTTTGGTCAGTCAGTGGTCAACACGAAGATTGAAGAAACAGAGATTGTATTTCAGCAGTGGATAACTTTTAACAATCAAATGTTTGAACCAACACAGTGGTTGTAACAGGCTTTTAAACAGATGTTGGGGCTTAAACAGATGTTTCGCCTTATATATCAGTTGTCTGGACTTAAACAGAAGTTTGACCTTAAACAAATGTTTGCCCATAAACAGAAGTTTAGCCATAAACAGATGTTTGGCCTTAAACAAATGTTTGAGCTTAAACAAATGTTTGCCCATAAACATCTGTTTGCAAAAAAAGACCAATTTCAAGAATACTATACCCAAACAATCAAAATGAGGAATCATCCAAGTGTACTTGATTTTTATTTATTAGTAAAAAGATGAAACAACTGTTCAATTTATAGTACAGATCAAACCACTGAAGTGATGTGATAAATACTGTTACATATAAACACTGTTGTGATAAACACTGTTACATATAAACACTGGTGTCATAAAAATTGTTACATATAAAACACTGAGGTGATGACATCTAACAACCTAACAGACTATAAAACACTGATGTGAAAAACACTATTACATATAAACACTGTTAACATAAACAAAGGTAGAATAACTAATGTTGATGTTGAACCACTGTTGTTGTTGGACAGTGGTTCACCTTTGGTTGATCAGGCCTTTGGTTCATCAGTGCTTGTCTTCAACAGGACTTTGGTCTTCATCAGCGGTTTGGTCTTCAACAGTGGACGATGTTCATCAGTCTTTGTGTACAACCGTCGTTATATCCAACAGTTGTTAGGCAGATCAGTGTTTTGCCTTATTTACTTGTTATAACCACTGTCATTGTAGGAAACTTAGCTGGGCAGTGCTTATCGTGGATCAACGTGTAGCTTCAACAGCCAAATCAACATCATCTTTATCTCCTTTAGCAATATCCACTATATTTTATTCAGTTCTTGGATCAAACATCTCGAACAATTTCCCCTTTCATCAAAACAATTAATCTGAAAAAAAAACACGTGGAACTAACAGCAAAAAGTACACCTGAAACAGAATCGTCGATTAAGAATCAAAAAACATGTGGAATTAACAATGCATAGATTAGTGAAGGAAACTTATGGTGCTGATTAAGAAAACTCCGTTTAATTGCTTAAATTGAGATGACGGGTGATCTGCAAGCGATTACAAATGAATCAATGCATCAATAAATGGTAAATCAAAAGGTTACGAATACCAAAAAATAAATCAGACCAATTGAGGTTACGTTGGTGTTGTGCAATCACTTTGATGTCCATGACAACAGCACCTTCATAAAAAACAAAGTAAAACTGATTGTAAGATTAAAACATTCAATGACTTACAGTACATGGGTCCAAATGATCTCAATCATGCACTAAAATTCCTATACACATCTGAGATTGTCTTCCGCTCCACCATCTTAATTCGTCTCTCCACAACTTCAATTGTAAAGAAAAGGGCAAAAATCAAATACATGACTAACACAACCTCATTGAAAGTGGGACTGTAAATGAGTACCATACCGAATAACAAAAAGGGATGAAGCCTAAACTTTTGGGCTGGTATCACCTATCAACAGACCTGAAAACAAAATCAGTTTCTAAACAATGACTTCATGAAACTGAAAATCATTAAAGCAAACACAAATTAAGTAACAACCAACCTTAATTCAAAAGCCTGCAAATATAAAATTGCCACATGAACAAATGAAGTACAACTTGCTGCAAAAATAATAAAGTGTAAAAACAATCTCAAAAATTTCTCTGTAATTAAGTAGTTAAGCTACTCAATTTAGTTAACTACATAAACAATCCAACAATGAATTTACCGTCCTTCTCCTTCTCTTTCACATTTCCATCGCGTCAACAACGGTCCGGCAGAGGTTGCTTCTAATCAACAAACTCTATAAAATAATAATAATAATAATAATAATAAACCCACCATAAGCATAAAATCTATATATTATGCTTGGATTGCTAGAATAATAGTATGAAAGTTGAAATAAAAACAGAGGATCAAGAAAAATAGGAGAATCAAAAATTACTAACATGGGTGAATAAATCAACAAAACAGCTTGTGAAAGACATAAACTACAAACATATCAAAATCAGTCTACTCATGATACAACAAAGCAAGCATCTGAATAAACAATAACAAAGGAAAGACAAAATCAAAAGCTACAAACAGAGTTATTCATATATTTCATATATATACAATAATAAAAACATTATTACAACATACCAGTGTCACCGATTAACAGGAGCTTGTACAAAAGGGTTCATCGAGTACGATAAGAAACCCTAGGAGATCTGCTTCTTCTTCTGAGGATACAAAAGGGTTCATCGTGTTCAGTATGAGAAAATAGATAAAACGAAATAAAATTTCTGAATGAAAAAATAGATCTTACATGAATATTCTGTTCTTCAACTACTCGACGGTACATGATTTAGGGTTTCAAACGCAGATGTATTCAATAGAAGTAGCCTTTGCAGGACGTTGTTGAAGAGATGGAAATGTGAAGAAGGAGAAGGATGAACATCAGAGAGAAAGGGAATCTTGTATGGAAATGTGAAGGAGAAGAATGAAATAGGGTTTGTGAAAATGTGAGAATAAAGGGCAGTGGTTACTGTTGGGCGGGAAAAGGGGAAAAACGATGCCCTAATTAAGTGACACGTGGCCCAAATCACTTTCATTTATTATATATAATAGATGTGTACACATAAAGTAACATCAAATTTTTTTACAATTGACTCTTTAGATTTACACGTTAATTTTTCAATAGTTAAAATCAGTGTTGTAAAAGTCGGATTCCAAGGCCGAGTACTCGGCGAGTACTCGGTCCTCGGAACCCCTCCGAGGCGACTTCCTCCTAGGCGGACTCAATTAGTCGGCCTCGGTCAAACTCGGTCAAACTCGGCGCCTAGTAGGACGTAGTCGGAAAGAGTCGGCCTAGTCGGTCTAGGCGGTCAGCGTGGTTTGTTGACTTTTAATTAGTCAAAATCGGTCAACATCGGCCTACTCGGCCTTGTACTCGGACTACTCGACCTTGTACTCGGACTACTCGACCTTGTACAGACTAATCGGACTTGTATTCAGAATATTTGAACTTTAAACATGTTTCATTTTAAATTATACTCAGTTGACATGAATTATGCTTATTTTAAGATATATATAATATATAACAACTAATTTTCTTTATAGTTACCATGTCCGCGTACTCCACGAGT
This sequence comes from Helianthus tuberosus, assembly GCA_030545235.1. NCBI lineage: Eukaryota > Viridiplantae > Streptophyta > Magnoliopsida > Asterales > Asteraceae > Helianthus > Helianthus tuberosus. The sequence continues at coordinate 39,860,745 of CM060425.1, read as the reverse complement.
ACTCTCCGAGTACTCCGATTACTCCCAACTCCTCAGTCGGCCGACTAAGGACCGCCTAGCGACTTTTACAACACTGGTTAAAATGTTTTATTTAGAAAGTTCGTGGATGATATAGAAGGCGCCTGTCAGAAGGGACGGGTTGAAGCCTCCTACATGTGGACATGTCACCCTTCTGCTAAGGCATCATAGGGCGATACTTGGTGGGGCCATGGAGTGTGTTGATGACATGTACATTATCTGAATTTTTTTTTTATTGAAACATTGTGAGTCCAATATCATTCTACATGAAAAGGGGCAATTACAAAGCAATGGCAGGTAGTCGGGCAACAAGTTGCGCCGCCACCCCCTTTTGAATAGAAAAACCAATTATCTTAATTAAATCAAGAGTATCTTAGTGACATTACACGTTTTATATCTTTTAGTGCGTAAGCATCCTAGACTCCAACAAAAAATTTGATCAGTTGTTTAGTTTTTTTTTTTTCTTTTAAACAACAGAAAATTGTTATTTTTATATATCAACTAGCAAGTTTCTAGCAAGAGGCGACAAACCGATACAAATGCACACAGACCACATAGGGTCGTTTATCTAGCTGTCAAATTGGAACTACCCTAGTTTATGGACCAAAATGGGTCATTCTATTCCCACCCCCCCCCCCCCCCCCCTAACTACTAATTACACCCCCCCCCCTATTAAAAACATCACATCCATCAATCATCCATCAATCACTTGGTTTTTGTTTCTAGCCTATTTTGTCTTTTTGTTGTCTTTTTTATTCATTTATTTAATTAGTTAGTATTATTATTATTATTATTAATTAGTATTTGTTTATTATTTAATTAGTTAGTATTATTATTATTATTTTTATTATTATTATATTTATTATTATTAGTAGTAGTAATGATATAGTATTTATTATTAGTTTTTATTGTTATAATTTATCAAATTATATTTATAGCTGTAACAAAAGCTATATAAAAATAAGTACTTTTTTACAAAATTATTATCATTTAATAATTTACATACAGAGGTTTAATCGATACACCCCCCAAATGTAGCAGGTTGTGTTATCCAAGACTTATACATATTTTGACGTGATTCAAATATATTCTCCCAGCCAGCGGCATCATTTTCTCTCATTAATTTCCATAGGTTGTTTGTGCTGGCAATTGGATACTCTCCTTGCAATTCTACCATTATAAAATGGTTACCGTTCACGTGTGCAATTGAAATTATTTTTTTTTCTGGGAACTCGTGAGGGCCTCCAGGTTCACGTGTGCAATTGAAATTATTATTTTTTTCTAGATCCGTATATTATAACAACATTCGTAAAAAAAAAATTTCAAACGGCGCGCCCGAGGGGGTAGTTTTTTACACCCAAAGTTTGTAAAAAAAATAATAAAAAAACAAAAAAACACTAAAATATACAAAAAAGACAACAAAAAGACAAAATAGGCTAGAAACAAAACCAAGTGATGATTGATGGATGTGATGGATGTGATGTTTTTAATAGGGGGGGGTGTAATTAGTAGTTAGGGGGGGTGGGAATAGTATCACCCAGAAAAATCCTTTGCGTAGAACAGCTAGGAAATACAAGTGCACATATAAAAACATAGGTTAACCAACTTTCATAAATGCCAAGGATACTTTGGCCCATTGCAAGTACACATATAAAATCTTTTATTTAACGTATAGTGTTAGACTATATGTTAAGATGGTTCATGTGAATGCGGAAAAAAATGTGTCATGTAGATAATGGATGCTTACACGCTCATACTCACTAGACATGTTATGGTCATGTGAAATGTGGTAGGTGAGTAGTAAAATACAAAATATCCAACCTTTCTTGGACTCCATCTATTTATTATTTCATCATATCACTTGTTTATTATTTTCAACTTTTCTATCTATTTATGTGTTCTAAAAGAAGAAGAAAAAAGACCCAAACCCAAGTACATATATCATAAGATATAACTAAGTTTAGGCATTACCTTATTATTTAACTATATATGGTGAAACTTTTAAAAACAGAAAACAAAATACAAAAATTATAGGGATTTTTACATATTTCCCCCTCTTAAGCCTCCTTATTACATATTTCCCTAAACCATAAAATCAATTACATATTTCCCCTCCCTAACTTATATATATTACATATTTCCCCTTTTCATTTAAATGACTCTTATTTATGACTATTTTACCCTTGATGAACTAATAAATGAATATTTGCATATTTACTCATTCTAATATGTAAAATCAATTACATATTTACCCAGATTATGTTGTATCACCCCAATTCTTCTACTTGATATGCAAAGCAATTCAGTTCTTTAATTAGTGTTGTTATGGTAATATTACCTCTCTGATGTAGATGGTGTTATGCACTTGCCTTGAGAGTCTACACTCTAGAAAAGTATAAAGCGAAACAAGAAAAGATAAGGGATTTTTACATATTTCCCCCTCTTAAGCCTCCTTATTACATATTTCCCTAAACCATAAAATCAATTACATATTATATCTACACAACATTTCGTGAGATTTTGAAGAAATAGTGAAGTGTAATTTTTACAAATAGAGTAATTTTTTTGTTTATTGTTTCAAAATAAAAAGATCATTCCTAATCGCAGACGGGGGCACTGGTTAGAAAAAAATATATTTCAACTGTCTCAGACGTAAGGGTGGACTCATTAGTCAGGGAAAGGGTCGCTCAAAACCAAAGAATATTTTTTTTCGAAACGAAACCATTTTCGCCGGAAAGAGAACATCAGCAAAAGGGATTTTTGAGGAAATACAGTCGATGACCTTCATATGGAGTAAACACAGGTTAAAGTCCGCAAGCATGGATTGGGAGAACTGGGTGAATTTTAACTTGATCTCACAAATGTAATGTATTTTTTTCTTGTAATATTGGGTGAGTAAACGTGGTGTTGGCAATGTTGCTAAAATCTCAATGATAACATCCGTCTGTAATTTTTTTGTGATGAATACAAGTAGTAATTTGCTGATAAAAAAAACAAAGAATATTTTAATACTACCTTTCTTTTTTGAACAGCAATACTACCTATATATACAAGCTAATCATGACTAGCCCCAAGAAATTTGACATCGATCACCATTAAATTTTGAAATTGACCCCCAAGAAAAATTAAATTAGAGTTAGAGATGGGCATAATAATCGGTTCCAAACCCGACCCGTTAGAACCTACCCGTAACCGGTTCCAGTCCCAACCCGGTATAAAGCATACCCGGTTCCGGGTTTAAAAAACCCGACGGTTCCTACCCGGTTCCATATTTTATAAAAAAAATAAGTTCCATACCCGGTTCCAACCCGCACCCGGTTCCTACCCGTACCCGGTGTCCATGCGTACCCGGTTCCTATTCGTACCCGGTTTGCATGCGTACCCGGTGCCACTTTAATTTTTGAAGTTAAATAAAGCTGGGCTTGATTGTTTCAAGTTTACAAGACCCATCAAGCAAAGCCCACATAACAGACTATTACTTAATTCAGCCAGACCCATCAAGCAAAGCCCATCTCTAGTCCTTACCGTTGGAATTGATTCTAACGGTCATAATCAACATTTAATACAAATCTGACCGTTGGAACCGATTCTAACGGTCATAATCACAATTCAGCCAGTAGCCAGTACCCGGTTCTGCCTATAAAAAGCTTGCAATTTTTTTAAGATTATCACACATCAATTCTCCCTAATCTTCTATCTTATTCTTCTATAATGGCTACCAAAAATTCCAAAGTTACAAACTCCAAATCCGTCAACAATGGTGATCAATCCGCTCCATTTGTCGTTGGAACATTATCCCACAATCGCAATATTGAGGTGTGGTGTAATTGGGACTTGGTCGAGTTGAGTGATGGTTCGCAAAAGGCCCAATGCAAACATTGTGGCTCCTTGTTAAGCAAGGACTCTAACTCAACGTTAACCAAGCATGTTAAGAAGTATTGTAAGGCATTAAAGGAGGCGACACCCGGTCAAGTGCAACTCTCAAAAGACGGTACGATATTCCGTTATGAACATAACGTAACTCGCGATAGGATGGCCAAGTTGGTGATTAAAAAAGCGTTGCCGTTTGGACACTTCGACGACCCCGATCTTACCAATATTATTAGAGAGACACTTCAACCACGCTACAAACACGTAAGTCGTCGTACTTTAAAACGCCATTGTTTGAAGTTATGGGAAAATGCTAGAAAAGATTTAATTGTTTGTTTTAAAAATTTAAAAACTAGTGTTAACTTAACTAGTGATGTGTGGTCGGCTCCACATGGTTTACCCGAATCGTACATTTGTGTCACCGCCCATTGGGTAGATCCCGATACATGGCTAATGATGAAGCGTACGATTGCTTTTGACGAGTTTCCTTCTCCTTATACGGGAGAAAATATTTATAAAATTATAAACACCACAATAATAAAATATTCTTTAGAAGATAAAAATTTTTCAATATCATTTGACAATGCTTCAAAAAACACATTGGCGATCGAAAAATTAAAGTTGAAGTATAAACCGATTGTTGATGGTGCATTTTATCAGTCTCGTTGTGTTGCACATATTATTAATTTAGTTGTGCAAACCGGGTTAAAAGATAAATTTGTTTCGGATTTTATTAAAGCTTTTAGAGTTATACTACAAGATGTTTTCAAAAGTGGAAAAGAAAGATATCAAGATTATAAAAAACTTTGTGATGTTAACCAAAAAATGATTGGACCTAATTGGGATATACCAACTCGTTGGAATTCAACTTGTCATATGTTTGAAATGGCTTTAAAACAAATTGGCACTTTAAAAACATTTCATACAACTTTAAGTGATGATTACCAAGTCGACCCTTTTCCCGACACGGCTTGGTCAAATATTAAAACATTAAGTACTTTTTTAAAAGTTTTTAAAACATCAACAACGGTGATTTCGGGTGTGTATTATCCTATAAGTTCTAGAGTTTTATCCGAATTGTATTTGATAGCAACGAACTTTAAAAACTTTGAAAATTCAAGCGACATGTTGAGGAATATGTTGAAACCTATGATTGAAAAATTTTAAAAATATTTTTTTGGATTTACCACCCGTTTTTCTATGTGCCGCCGCTTTAAATCCAATTTTAAACGTGCCGGGTGTTGAAGCTATTATTGAGGAGATTTACGACAAGTTGGATATGCACGAGGAGGATCCAACATTAAAAGATAAAGTTAAAGAATCTTTCAATTCGAATTTGTCTAAACTTTATGACCATTATTTAAAAAAGTATGGTGACAAAAATCATACGAATTTGTTTAAATCTCGGTCTTCGACCTCAAACGATGAAACGGTTAGCGACCCTATCATAACAATGTTGAATGTCGTGAGAGATGAAACGGCAAAACAACAAAGGGGTAGTGAACCATCAAGCGAACTCGGTAGATACAAAATAACTTGTTACTCGCATACTATGACCTCCGAGGAATACAATAACTTTGATATTTTGTCATGGTGGAAATCAAAAGAATCGGAATTCCCGATTTTAGCCACCATGGCTCGTGATATACTAACGGTCCAAGTTTCCACGGTAGCTTCGAAAAGTGTTTTTTCTCTTAGTGGTAGGGTGTTATCTATTCGAAGGACAAGACTAACACCGGAATCGTTAGAGATGGCAATTTGTTTAAAAGATCATTTGGACGCCGTTGACCGTGTACAAGATAAAACAAGTCTAGAAGACGAAGTGGAATTGGAGCACAACATAAACTTGCCGCAACCTTTGCATCTTGCCATCTCATGGCTATCGGACATTAAACATAAATCAAAGTTTTTCCATATTGCCGGGTTCCTTTTTGTTTCCAACACCATAACTACTTCATCGTTGCATGCCATATCTCTAATCCCTTAGCAGCAAGTATGAAAATGAAAGTTGAAACTATGAATTTGGTAGAGCTTTGAAAGTATGAAAATATGAATTTGAAACATTGATTTAAATAAAACAACCGGTTATAATACGACAACCGGTTCCACTAGTTCCGAATTCCAACATGTTGCTTTTAATATTGATTTGACTGGACATGCACAGAGCATCCGGTTCCATGCATTAGTGTCGGCTTTTTCTTCACATATAGGACAGAATCGGTTCCGACCCGACCCGGTTCCATACTACCCGTAACCAGGTACAACAGGTTATGGTTTTTTGGGCAAATACCCGGGTATGAACTGGAACCGGGTTTGAGAGGAACCGGGTACTGTCAACTTTGAGGGGAACCGGGTACGGGTAGGAACCGGTTCCGGGTTTTAAAAATACCTGATTATGCCCATCTCTAATTAGAGTTGTAAAATTTTGCAAATATAAATCTATAATAAACTATTTAAGATTAAGCTCATTTAAAGACATGGCTAGATAAGCCCATTTTAAATATCAACTAAACATTTAAGCCCATCTTTAAATAACCCACTTAATACTTGAGCCCATTTTAAATTACAACTAAACATTTTGTGTTTTGCTACACTTTTAGAGAACACAAACATATTGTACCAACGTCTTCAAGGGAAATAACAAGATTTGTCGAATGCATTATTATTGATTTATCAACCAAACTACTACTCAAGAAGTTTAGATTAGAGGGATTTATTTCATTTTTATGGGGGAAGTGAAACTCTTTTTGTAAAAACATAAACTTGTAATTGAAATGGTTAACATAGATGATGAATACATTAACCCAAAAGAACCTAAGATAAGAGACAAACATCACCCATAGCCAACACACTGAGTGTGATTGTTTCAACAAAGTCATATATATTCAAATCTAGAAGTTTGGGAACCGTTTTAATGAAGTAACATCTAACTTACTTAACTGATCGAGTACTTTGGGTCATTGTGATAAATATGGTGGGTTTGATATACCAAACCGAGATGTGTCAATATGATTTTAATGAAGATTAAAAGAGAAGACTCTGAGATTAAACATTCATCTACATTGATATTTTAAATAGGAACGCATGATTTGCCAACTTAAATATGCTATCTAGTCTTGTACAATTGATAGTTGAAACAAAGAAACATGTTTCATTTATACTAGTGTATCGTTTATTGAAGTTAACTCAAATTTTACTAGTTGCAACAGGTTATGAGAGACTTTTTCTGCAATTAAGTATAGGAAGTCTAATTTGAGTAATCATATCGGTAATGAGAATTTGAGCGATAGTTATATTTTAAAAAACTTGCTTAGCAATGTTTCTCTAGATTATGTATAGTTTAGGTTTCTAAAAAGTAAAAACCTGTAGAGGGAAACTGTGAGGATGTATACGTATTGAGCATTTCTAACGACGTTTGATGATCACACAAAAATAGACTGAAAGTATAAACACAAGGCATCGAGGGTTGTATATGAGTGGCCTAGTCTATTTGATCTCGTTGTCCTTACCCATCCTTTAATCCTCTACTTGACCCACCACACCACTTAAAATGTCTCAAGTAACCCATCACTAGACCACTTGTTTGTTTTCTGCAGTTTTCATCAGTGGTGGCATCAAAACTTCTAAGTCACGGGATTATTATAAGTTCTCTTATCTAGCGACTATAACTAATGGTTAAAATGTCAAACTCATATTTTTAATGAAAAGAAAAAAAAAATATATTCTTAAAATAAAAATCAAACAAATGTAATTGTCCTGTGAATCAGAAATTAATCCGCTTGACCCTCCTTTGTTCCGCTCATGATTTTTATGAGGACTATCGATTCTTGTTATGCATCATAACACTATCAAAATTAATACATTTTATTCAATATTAACCAGTGGGTGTCAGCCCAGTGGCCACCACACCCTGCATACACCGTGGGGACTCAGGTTCGACTCCGGTCGTTAGCGTAAATATAAAGCGCACTTGATGGCCACTCGGTTGGGGGACTCACCGCCAGGCAGCTATGTGGTGTGCTAGCCTGGGAAGGGAGAACCCTTCCGCGGTCGGGGGTACCGTGCATTTACCCTTTTTTTTTTTTTTACATTTTATTCAATATTCGAGAAATATAAAAGAAACTAGTAATGACTACTTCGATTCAATCTCTTAGGGGAGGAGGGGTGGTTCACTAGTGGTAGTTTCTATCACTCCCACTATCCAATCAAATCATGCCATGTCATCACCCAATATTCTATCACTAGTGATAGAAATGCAGGGGGGTGGTATCACTAGTGATGGAATTCTATCACTCCCAAATTTTTTAATTTTCATTTTAAAATTAGAAATTAGCAATAAAACACTAAAATATAAATTTCATTAAACTTAAAAAATAAATTACATAGCCAAATAAAAAAACAACTAAACGGGTGGCATCTCCCAACCCCACTTTGCGCAAATCTCGCGCTTTTGTTGAATGACAATTGACTTGAACGGTTCGTCGAGATGGACGTGCTTTTCACACAAGATTTTTAAATCATTTTGTCTTTCAATCGTTTTCAAGTGTTCCTTGTACGCCTGCTCGCGTTCAACTTTTAGGGACATAATTGTTTCTTTTCTTTGTTCGGCCTTCTTGAATGGGGTCATTTTCTCCTCTTCGATTCTGAAGATCGACTCCGCCACCGCTTCCTTACCTTTGCTTGACGATTCGCCACCTCTCCTGCGTCGTGGCCTTGTGGGTGTATCTTCTTCAACGGGGTCGTCAACGGGTTGATCGGGTTCGTCAAGGGGGTCGTCGTTTAAGTTCATTTCGGGCAAGTTATCCGACGCGGAAGTCGTGTAGTTCCCCGAATCGGATGTCTTTGATCTTTTCGAACCGCCTCGTTTTTTTGGAGCCGTAGGACCACGCATGTCAACCAACTCAACGGGGACCCACTTCGGGTGATGTCTCGCAACTTCCCATGCCCCCATGTGTGGAAAAGTCCTCTTTTTGTACAGTCGGCAATACTCTTCGGTGGCTTGTCGCATGATTGTCGCCTCGCTCGCTCCACTTTGTGGGTTTCGGTTCTACAAAAAATATAAAATGTTATGTTTTTTTAAAAACTGTTTTTTTTTATTTAATTAAAAAAACTGTTTCTGCTTTATTTAATTAAAAAACGGTTTCTGTTTTATTTAATTAAAAAAACTGTTTCTGTTTTATTTAATTAAAGAAAACTGTTTTTTTTTATAAAACTGTTACTGTTTTATTTAATTAAAAAACTGTTTCTGTTTTTTTTAATTAAAAAAACTGTTTCTGTTTTATTTTAATTAAAAACTGTTTCTGTTTTTTTTTTTTTAAAAAAACTGTTTTTTTTATAAAACTGTTTCTGTATTTTTTTTTTAAACTGTTTTTTATTAAACTTTAATAAAAAACATACCTTTTGAATGAAACAAGCGTTGAACTTGCTAATTTTCCCGTTCAAATCCGTCCACTTCGACGTCATTTGGTCCATGTTTCGTATCCTTGCACCGGGAAGTTGCCTAAAATGATTAATGACCTGTCTCCAAAACGCATCCTTTCTTTGTTCGTTGCCATGTTTCCTATTCTCCGAGATGTGCAAATACGCCTTCACCAAGGACACCTCCTTCTCGCTCGTCCAATGTTGTCGGCCGATTGTGACGATTTCTTGAACATCATCATTTTCTTCTTCTTCCTCTTCCTCTTCTTCTTCTTCCTCTTCCTCTTCCTCGTCAAGACTTTGTTGTGGTTCACGCCACGCGCTTGCAAAATGATGGATGAGGGTGTTGTCTTCTAGTAGTAGGTCGAGTGTGTGGGGTTGGGTTTGATACGTTTGGGGTTGAAATTGGTGAGGTTGAAACGGTGGAACGAACGGTTGGTTTTGGTACGTTTGCGATTGAAAGGGTGGATATTGTTGGGTTTGAAAGGGTGGATATTGTTGGGTTTGAAAGGGTGGGACTTGGTCGGGTTCGTCTTGCAACCTAAAGCGCGTCGGCTCGCCAAGATTCGCTCGAGCCTTGGGTCTTACGGGATTTTTCTTCGTACCCGAACCTCTTTTTTTTCGAACCCCCACCTCTCTTGCTTGAACCTTCCATGTTTCTTGTAAAATTATACAAAATTATTTAGATTGAGTTGGAGAGTTTGTTGATTTTTTGTATTGAGTGTGAGAATGGTTGGAGAGTTTGTTGATTTTTTGTATTGAGTAGGTTGGATTTATATAAAAAAAGTTTCAAAAATCATCCCAACGGTCAAAAAAAAAAAAACCCAAAACGGTCATTTCCAACGTTCCATTTTCAATTTTCAACGCGTGATATGTGTAACGCGTTCAAAAAATAACGCGTGGTGAGAAGCAAGGCGGCGGTGTTCTGTGATAACTCAACGCGTTATGGAGCTCCATAACGTACCACCCCGTCCTCTCTTAGAAAGTTGGAATTTCAAATGAAATTTACAATATTTTCTATCAAAAATCATATTATCTTTGTTTAGTGATGCGTTTAACCATTTAGTTATGCGTTTAATAAATAAGAAACATTAAGAAATTATACCCGTTGTACTAATTTAGTTATGCGTTTAATAAATAAGAAACATTAAGAAATTATACCCGTTGTACTAATTTAGTTATGCGTTTAATACCCTTTGTACTAATTTATATTTTATAAGATTGATGTTTGTTTAAAAAGTTAATATTTGATTGAATATGGTTGTTCAGTTATAATGAACCGTTAATGCATCCAAAATATAGCCTCAAGCTGGACCACGTACTAAATGGGAAGAAGAATAAGAACAAAGATATGAGTAGACAAAATTATTAAAATGGATTTTTTTTCTATATTGGCTAGTATCACTTGTCCTATTTTAGGTCAATTGTTCTTTAAAAATATATTTTATCTTCATTTCGCATTTTTACTTAAATTACAACATATTTTTTTTATTATTTACAAATTAAGGTATTTTGTCAGAAATAATAAAAAAGAAGTAGATTTTCATTTTTTTTATTTGATCTTACTCGCATATGTTCGATGAAATGTTGGACGTACCAATAAAAATGATTTGGTTTGATTTTGAATCATTTTCAACATAATTCATTGATAACATTTAATATTAATAATATCATTTCATTATCAAACTATTTATTCGTAAGTTGACTTGTTTTTTAAGTTGGTATAGACTTCTTTATATATGTCATAAACTCTTTTAAGACTAAAAAGAAATACAAATTTGAATTTGAGTGGCTCAAAATTTATCGTCTCATTTAACATGTTATATATTGTCATGTATGTGAGGAAATTCTAAACAATAGACATATGTGAGGTAATTTTCGACATACTTTTTGTATTATGTGAGGTAATTTTTGTATTATGTGAGGTAACTTTCGATACATACTTTTTTATTTAGGATAGATTACATGTGATACCTCGGCAAATTTTTTTATGAAACTTAATAAAAATTTATTTTCTTTGGACTCTGTGGGATATGTCGGTAAATTTATTGACAAAAAATACTATCTTTTCGGGATTTTCTTGGCACCATAGTAAATCCGTCAAGGTTTGGGAAAACAATAGAAGAATTCTTTTTTCCTTTTTCTTTTTTCTTCATCTTCTTTTTTTTTTTCCTCGTATACGTCAGTGAAAATCAGTTTTATGCTAAGAATTAAGAAACATATTAAAACTTTGACCTTCTAAATTGTAACATTTAATAAAGTGTGATTTACAAGCAAGTTATTCAATTAAGTTTGATACTTAATTTTAGGGTTGGAGTTGGCTATAAAGTTCATTTTAATTTCCTACAAAGCAGTGGCGGATCTTGCCCGTTGAACGTGTCAGGGCCGAAAGACACGTGCACTAAAAAAAACCCGGGCAAGCCCGGGCCAAACATAGTATATATAAAAAATTTCGATCGAAATGCGGAAAATTAGCACTACGGCCGAAAAACTTGCCCGGGCCGTGGCCCTGCCAGTTCCCTATTAAGAACCGCCCATGCTACAAAGTGTAGAAAGTGTTCTAAGGATTATATGTGTCATTTAGAGATTTTATATTAAAGGGCATAAAGGTAATTGAATAATTAACTTATTTATGGAAGATTTATTTCTTAAACAAAATAAGTAGATTTTTAAGGAAACAACATATCTTTTAAGAATTCAAAATTGTCAATTACTTCTAATACAAAGAACGTATACAGAACAAATTAACATGGCATGCGATCACTCATGAACAAATTGTTGACGTTGTGTTTTAGCAGTTATTAGTTTATTTACATTGTGTTTTATCAGTTACAAGTGTAAACAACTTACATTTCCGTATAACACACTGGTATAAATAGTTTAGATTTTGTATAGAGTAAATTGCCATTTTCGTCCCTTAGGTTTGGGCACTTTTGCCATTTTAGTCCAAAATGACAGTTTGGTACCATTTGGCCCCCTACGTTTGTAACTTTTTGTCATTTTCGTCCAAATGCCTAACCTAGTCACTTTGTAACGTCAAATTGGGGTATTTTTGAAATTTGTTAATGTTAAGGGGGTAACTTGTAACTATGGATTGTAAATATAATACCAGCACCCTCTCTATTTCATTCTCTCTCCTCTCTCTCTCTCTCTCCAGCCAACCCACCACCACCGCCGGCACTGTGACAGAGCCACCACCATCACCAAATCCGAATTAAACAATCGTATCAAATACAAAATTGCTTTCATTGCCTTGCAATTCAAAAAACAAAAAAAACTTTCAATACCAAACATATTAATTCCTTTGAGTTTTTCAAATACTAATTTTGACCCCACCCACTGACTTTGAATATTTGCTTCAAAGAATTCCTAACAGAGATACACATGAAACATTAAATATTTAACTCAGAATTCCTAATCGATATATGAATTCCACCACTAACTTTGATATGATTTCCATTATATATTTTACTTAAAGAATCCCTAACAGAGATACCATGAAACATGGTATCCAAAATAAAATGAAACAGAGATATGTAAGAACCCCAAAATGGAACAACTCTTTCCATCGCCTTCTTCCCCGTCTCTGGTGACCAAAACCATAAACCCACTGTCACCGCCGCCATTTCACCACTCCAATCCGACAACCCCACCACCCGATCCCACAAAACCAGTCCCCGTAATCGTCGGATTCGCCGTACAACCTTCCTAATGTGCTTTGATTCCGGCGAACGAGATGAAGTTGTGGTGGTTTCGGAGATGGTTATTGTGATTGTGGTAGAGATGATTGTGGCGACAGACGAGGTAGGTGGTGGTGGTGGTGGTGAGTGAGTGATGGTGGGTCACCGTAATTTAGAGAGAGAGAGAGTTGGGGAGATGACATTGAAGATCGAGATGACATTGAAGATCGATATGAAGAAGAAAGGGGGGAGATTTAGGGTTTTCTTTTATGTCTGTAAATGTCTGTAAAATGACTGATATTATATTTACAATCCATAGTTACAAGTTACCCCCTTAACATTAACAAATTTCAAAAATACCCCAATTTGACGTTACAAAGTGACTAGGTTAGGTATTTGGACGAAAATGGCAAAAAGTTACAAACGTGGGGGGCAAAATGGTACCAAACTGTCATTTTGGACTAAAATGGCAAAAGTGCCCAAACCTCAGGGACGAAAATGGCAATTTACTCTTTTGTATAATACACCAATATAAATAGCTTACATTTCGTATAACACACCAGTATAAACAGCTTACATTCCATATAACACACTAGTATAAACAACTTAGATTTCGTATAACACACCAGTATTAATAGCTTCGATCGCGAGTATAACACACTAGTATAAACAACTTAGATTCCGTATAACACACCAGTATAAACAACTTTGATCGCCAGTATAACACACTAGTATAAACAACTTAGATTCCGTATAACACACCGGTATAAACAGCTTCGATCTCCAGTATAACACACAAATATAAACAACTTAGATTATATATAACACACCATTATAAAAGCTTGCATTCCATATAACACACTAGTATAAACAGATTAGATCGCAAAAAAATATGAACATTTTTTTGGAATAGATTATAGTGTTATTGTTCTCCATTGTTTGAATGTTCTTGAATCATGTTGATGTCTAGATCCATGATTTTAGAGATTGGTGGTTAATTAATGAAGAAATGGCTAGAATAAAGGAAGTGGTGGTAGTTTCTTTACTTAAAACACGATTAATGACTATAATGCCCCTCGCCTATTAAATGAATCAACAACTAAAACACAAATATTATAAAAATGTCACCCAACTAATCTCAACCATTGATCAAACACATCCAATGGCACAAATACTTTCTACACTTTGTAGAAAAAACACACTTTGTAGAGGAACCTCACCCTTAATTTTATATTGTGTATAATATATATAAGAGTAAACTGACAAAATGCTTCCTGAGTTTAGGCTACTTTTATCATTTCAGTTCAAAAATGAATTTTTTTGTATGTGGGTCCCTAAAGTTTCATTTTGTTGCTATTTTCATTCAACTGGCAAACTGTTTTAGAATTTTATGTTAACTTCTTCCCTTTTATCGGTTTCCTCATTTATTTAAATTAAGGATATAATCATCATTTTGTGCTATAATATATTTTAATTAAATTTACATGCTACAATTCATTAATAACAGAAAAAAGACAAAAAAGAAAGCAAAATAAGTTGTTGTGTATATAAAACCTCATTCAAACGAAATACAGTTTAGTTACTGTGTGTATGAAAAGTAATATAAACGGTGCAATTACTTCCATTGCTACGTTGCTACAGGATTTGATGAGCTCGGTACCAACCGGCACCGAAAATACCATAACCGAATATACCTGGTACCATACGGTTCGGTACTGGTACGACACCGGTATTTGAGGGTATAGATCGGTGAAACCCGGTGTCGAACCGGTACTGAAAATACACCCGATTTGGTAAATTTGATACCAATACTAGTGTGTATGAAAAGTAATCTAAACGGTGCAATTACTTCCATTGTTACGTTGCTAGAGGATTTGATGAGCTCGGTACCAACCGGTACCGAAAATACCGTTACCGAATATACCTGGTACTGTACAGTTCGGTACTGGTACGGCACCGGTATTTGAGGGTATAAACCGGTGAAACCCGGTGTCGAACCGGTACCGAAAATACACCCGATTTGGTAAATTTGATACCAATACTAGTACCCGATACCATTTGCACATCCCTTGATGATGTTACTATTCATAGGATTGTATTTTTAACATATAGGTAAAGGTAATTAGGAAAACAACAAAAAAGAGATACGTTAATAAAAAATTCTAATTAGATGAAAATGACAACAAAAATGAAACATTAGGAACCCAGATACAAAAGGTTTCATTTTTGAACTGAAGTGACAAAAATGATCTAAACTCAACTCAGGGATCATTTTGGCATTTTACTCTATATATAATATATCCGGTCTATTTATTTGTGACATTGCATATTTATTTTTAGCTTTTTAGTATTTTCATGTTGAAATTTATCGTTAACAAGAAAACAGAAATAGTTAATTTGAAGTTGTGTATTTAATTATATCAAGTTTTAATACATAATTTGTAGGGTAAATTACATTTTTCGTCATTTTTGTTTGTATCGAATTGCAATAGATAGTCTTTAACTTTAATAATTACAGTCACAGTCATTTATTTGACAAACTCATTACATCTTTGGTCCTTTGACTCTAACTTAGTTAAAATTTTCAGTTAATGGTAGTTTAGTCATTTTACCAACTTAATTAAAAATACTTTAATAAAAAAAAAGTCAACAAAAATATTCTCTCTCTCAGGTCACCACCCTCTTTCTCCCTAACTTTAACCTAAAGCTTTATCAATGACACTCCGACCACCATCCCAGCCACCATCCTTGAAATGTGTGTTTTCCGATTTGATCCTCTATACAACTCCTCCAAACTATAATTCAACTTATTATGCACCTGATTCAACATAAAATCTTAATTTCAAACCTTCTTATTTGGCGTCTCAAATTAGAACAAAGTTTATTCTGCATCAGATTCAAATTAGAACAAACCTTCTTATTCTTATTTTGTACCTTCAATATTCATCCTCAAATTAGAACAAAACTTATTCTGCACTTGATTCATTATTTTGTGCCAAATTCATCAAAAACTCGCATCAGATTTGTTCGGATCAAACCTAAATCTCACAACAAAGATTCATCATAAACTCCGAATTTCAAACCTTCTTCACTGTATAAATCATAGATCTGACGTTTTATCGGATAGAAGAGAACGAGATACGCTTTGAGGATTTGTTTAAACTTCAATCCAGCGCCTTTATCGTCGGTTGATGATGCGAGGTGGCGGTGGTTATGGCAGATCTAGATGGAGGTGGAGGTGTTGTGTGGCGATTTGGATGGAGGTGGTGGAGTGGTGCGGCGGATTTGGATGGAGGCAGTGTAATGGTGTGGTGGATTTAGATGGAGGCGGTGTGATCTGTGATGGTGTGGTGGATCTAGATGGAGGCGGTGATGTGTGGCGGATTTGGATGGTTCTGTTGTTGTAGACAGTTCATAGAGAGAGAGAGGGCATGGATATTTATTGCACAAATAGTCCATAGAACAGTAAAAGACGAATTTACCCTTATGTGCAAAGTATATGACTGGGTTTAACTGAAAGTTTTAACTAGGTTAGAGTCAAAGGACCAAAGATGTAATGAGTTTGTCAAATAAAGGATTGTGACTGTAATTATCAATGTTAAAGGTTATACATTGCAATTCGATACAAACATAAATGACGAAAAGTGTAATTTACAATAATTTTTAATCATCGTTAACAAGAAAACAGAAATAGTTTACTTGAAGTTGTGTATCTAATTTTATCAAGTTTTAATACATAATTTATAATCATAAAGAAATTATCATACCGAGATAACAAAGTCTTACACTCTTAAGTAAATAAACGACATATGACACACAAAAACACATGCACCACCTATATATAAAGCTTCCAATTATGCTACCCACGTCTCATCTCCTATGATTACATACAACCATACACTTCTTTATCCCCCCAATCCCATCCATTACATACACATCATGTCTCCTTCATTCCTCATGGCTGCTGATATCCCATCTTCACCTACACCTTCTTCCAAAGTTCAGTTGGTTCCAAAAGCTGTATCCGAAAGGCTTCTCGTCAAATTCGCTGACATGTCTGAATTCGACTTCGATTACTCCCAAAGCGGCCTCTGGTCCCCACCCGTTCCACGCACTGTGTTTCTCAGCTCCCCGGGGAACAAGATTTTGACACAAGATGAAATTCTACACAAGTTAGAATCTGTAGTGGATCGAAGAAGAAGATATTCATACGACTGTTTCAATGTATGATATACAGGTTTTCTGATGCATTCGTGTTTTTTTTAATGATTTGAAAGTTACATAGGTTTATTAATTTGTAACATTTATTCGGAATGCCATTTGGCTCATGGGAAATGAATTAAAAATATTGCATTATTTGATATATGTCATTATTTGTATTTTTGCAGGCACTTTTGTGCTCACCAAAACGTTGAAGTATGGGATGGATGGCCTTGCATTATTTCCCTTCATTATTATTATTATTAATATAATAATTACATAATTGTTTTGTGGTATATTATTTTATTTTTAATTTTTGTTATATAGTTTAAGGAAAGTAGATATGGTTGTATGATACCACTGTGAATGTTGCATTAATTAATTGATTAGTTCAAATATTTTATTGTGTAATTGTTCGTTTTATGTCACATGTTTACATGTGCTTGGTTTAACACATCCCATGTGAAAAAAAAATTCCAACCCATTTCACAAAAGAGTAAATTTATATCCTTTCTTTTTTTTCTTTTTTTCTCTCTACATTTTTCATACAGAAAGCTAATGAGGTATATTTGTTTCATTTTTTTCTATCTTCGTCTCATTTTCAATTTTCTATATGTTCTAATCTTGTTTTTTAAAAAATAATTATAATTAAACGTAAAGAGCAGAAGGTTATAGTATATTTCACTTCATAAAACCGATGGATTCATATTCTAATCCAATTTCGAATTCGGTTTGCAAATAATGAAAATCCCTAATTTGATGATCATTAATAGATATTTTGCTTCTTGATTAAAAGACAAAATAGGACCACAACGTTATTTTGTTGAATTCCATCAATCCTAATATTTGTATTATATAAAATAATATTTAGTTATAAACACTTACACTCTGTTCCCGAGTCTCATTTAACAGGGGAAGGGAAGGGAAAAGAGATGAAAATATGAAAAACCATGTTCCCGAGTTTCATTTATCAGGAGAGGGGAGGGAAAAGGAGGGAAAAAGGAAGAAAATATGACCAAATTTGATCATATATTCATCCTCCCAAATTGGAGAGATTAGGAGAGAAAATTTTCCTTCCCCTCCCCCTCTTAAATGAGACTCGGAAACATAGTGTTATAGTTCATTTTTTATAAACTATTATATTATTTTTCTTTTCATCTTCTTCATTATATCGGTCTGAACCTAATGGCAAATGTACACCAAGTTGGCCAAACTGACTTTAGCATTTTTTTTTTTTTTTGCACAGAAAATATAAATTGTTACATAAAACAGAAAAAAGACAAAATTCCTACGACTTGTAACAATCACGCGAATTGCAAATAATATTGTTGCTCTTTAAAAGTTTAAAATAGTAAGGGTTAGTACAATTTTTTAAGAAACCCCAAAAAAGTACGAGTACATAAACTCAGAAAATCCAAGAGATGAGTCTAAAAATACTAACGGACAAACCAATTGGTCAATAATTAAAATTTGGATGATTTATAGGAAGACAAACATGATCACTTTTAAATATTTTGAAAATAAAGTTTCGGTTTAAATGTGGACTCAACCACCAATCTTCTTTTTTCTTGTTTTGTCAAATTCATTTGCGAATACGGAATACCAGTTATAAGAGTAAACTGCAACTTTATCTTTTATGAACCAAAGTTGGGCTATCGGATGTTTCATGATATGATTATATGTTGTCGAGACTTGATTCGATGTACCAAGAAGCGAAATTGGAATCGAAAGTTAAGATATGTAGTTTTATCAGCTTGTGTCTAATGGGTGGAAAAACAAGATGTTTGGGAATGGAGAAGAGGGTTTGGTTAAGTTCATGATTAATCTTCCTAATGGAACTACATTGGATGGTTAATTTATTGGATGGTTAAGTTTTTTTTTTTTTTTGAACGGCAAATTTGGATCACTGACGGACCGCTGGAGTATTATCGTGCCACCAGCGGAACCACCCGATCATATCCATCTCCACTAGGCATAAGGCCTATACACCAATTCAGGAGGAAACCCAATAAATATGGGAAAAACCCCCTTGTGAGAATCGAACCCAAGACCTATTGGTCCAAAGTCTTATTTCACCCCAATACCACTAGGCTATAAAGCCTTGTATTGTCATTTGCAGGGTGTTGGGAATTTGATCAAGGATTTTAGCAAAGGACTTCCTCTTTTCTAGAGCGTTATTGATAATTGCTTGAAAATTGCTAGCTCTTTAATAACAATTCTCAGGCTAGGATTATCTTGAACAAGTTTCGATCATAGGAGTCGAGATTCTCTATTTCTTTTAGAGCTACCCCCTTGTATATTGTGATAATTTACAAAAGATCTATACCAAACTTGTGGTTGTGGAAGAGAGTGGGGGAATTTTTTCATGGGGGCGCGAAACATTTTTAAAATTTTTAGGCCCCAAGGTATATAAGTAAAAAAAATTGGTTCGAGTCGGGTCGGGTCATGTAAAACAAAAGAACATCAAACTAAATTTACCTCGTTAAAACGGTTCCCAAATTCTTGATTTTGAAAATCCACATCAACGAATTCGGAAGATGTATCAACTTTCCTCTTGAGAAATCGCGTCATAACGTCCCTACTCATGGTTCCTATCGGCTATCACAAACAAATCGATCTATAAGTTCATGGCTCCATAACATATTACATAATGTATCAAGTATTCAAGCCCTAGAAATCATAATGTAAATCACACTAAACATCATATACAACATTAAAAAAAATAAAAATAAAAAACCCCAAACATCAGGTCTGATCGTATATAACCCACCACAAAAAAGACAAAATATCATCATCATCACTAACAAAATGTAAATATATAACCCACCACAAAATCAAATATCATCACTAACAACAACAAGAAGCACATGTCTCCTGCCATCGAAAAATCACTTCCGGTGGCTACCGGTTCCGTCCCACCCCACCAAAAATCAACCAAAAATCATCAAAAAAATCAACCAAAAATCATAAAAAATAACAAAGAAACTTACCCGTGTTCGATCGGCAGTGATATGATGACTGATTACGGTGGTATGCGGCTGCTGTTGTCGCTGATGTTCTGATCGCTGGCGTGCGTGCAGGGAGGATAGAGAGCGGGAGATAATATGTAAGGGTTTTGGGCTTGTTTATTTTATGTTAGTTTGAAATATTGTTGATTTGTTGGGTTTGTTTATTGGGCTAAGACTTAGTAGTGAGCTAGTTAAAGGTATTGGGTATTTGGGTTTAGTTATTTAGGTATTAAAAGGTATATAATTTAGGTAGTGTTTTAAAAAAAAAAATAAGAGTTTACTAAAAAAAATTAAAATATAAATTGATAACACTTTTTACCTAAGGTATAACAATCCTCAATTAAACCGACACCCTCGAATATTTTTCGACACCCTAATATATTTTAAAATATTCCAAAATGTCCCAAAATATACCCCATACGAGAAAACGGGCCTCAAATACATTAAATAGTATTAAAAATAATTAAAAACAAGAAAATTTAAGATGAGGCGTGTGACAACTCGTAATTTCAAAAGCCTTTTCCTTTGTTCAAGTCCCCTGTCACGCTTTGCGTTCTGATATAACTTGCGTGTACGTTACCTAAGTGATAACTAGTCTTGATTATAAGTTAACTAGGATTGCGACCCGCCGCAATGCGGCGGGGAATCTTTAGTTATAACTAAGTCAATCTACGACCCGCACGTTATGTTAAACCTATCAAACGGGAAAAAACAGACGATGTAAAAACGTTCACCCACACACGCACGCACGTTGCGTCGTGTTAACTCGCAAAATTTAGAACGAAACGTAAAAACGTTAAACCAAAGACGCACGTTGCGATGTGTTAAGTCACAAAATTTAGAACCAAGCATAAAGCGAAAAATTTGCGGAAAATGAAAACTAAAAATGACCAAAGTTGAAAGTAAAAAAAGTTGTGAAGATAGATTGCAAAAGATAAAAAGTTTTGGGGGAAAAAGTAAAAAAAACAAAGAGTTTTGTGTTAAAAGTAATTTATAAAATACTTTTGGGTGAAATGTAAAATAATCAAAAATTTTTTTTGGAAAACCCTCAAAGCCAAGGTTACAACAACCATATGCGTAACCATTTTTTCTTTAAAAACCCCTAAAGCACACCCCGCGTTGCGGCAAGACGTAAAACGGTGTCAAATAGTATTAATGCCACACAACCTTCATCGACCACCAACACCGAGTCGACCTAGGATCTGCGTTTTGCGACGAACCTGTCAAACATGAAAAAATAGAGGTAAAAACGTTGAACCATATATGCACTTTGCGCCGTGTTAACTTGCAAAATTTGAAACAAACCATAAAAAAGTTGAACAACAGTCGTACGTTGCGTCGTATTAACTCGAAAAATTTAGAACCATACGTAAAACGAAAATTTGCAAAAGATGAAAAGCATAAGTTACAAAAGTGGTGAAGTTAAATTGCAAATAATGAAAAGTTTTGGGTTAAAGTTAAAAAAACAAATTATATAGGGTTAAAATTGTAAAAAAGTAAAAACCTTTGGATTAAAAGTAAAATAAGAGTAAAAAATCAAGTTTTTTTTTTGAAAAATTACCAAAGCACAATGTACAAGTTGTATTGCCTAATTTTGTTTGATTAGATCTGAATGTAATGATGATGGGCTGTTGTCGCAAGATAGAAGTTGTTAGGGTGCTCCACTCATGATCAGAATCACGTGATGATTAGGATTAATTGGAAGATGTCATGATATACAAATAATAAACTAATAAGATGTCATGATTAGAATGATCATATTAATCGATTTGCTTGGAATGAATTGGTTATAATATGTTGGTTAATAAGTTGATTATTTATTTGACAATGATCACTCAGATTGTCGGCCATTAAGTTTCATGTTTGCATGAGAATGGTCAGTTGTCATGTGATTGATAATAGCTTAATATGTGTGCCATTTATTAATGTCTTGTATGTATATTTAATTGATTATAATCTGCTAGTGCTCTAGTCAATTGAGGAATAGGGTTGTATAATATTGAAGATTTGAGTGCTACTGAATTGTTTGAATTGCATGAGGGACTAGCTTACTAGTGCCGCATAGGTCATAGTGTTTCAATATGGACGCCACGAGTATGGGATTCAACGATAAGGAACATTGGTTGATGCATACGATTAACTGGGTTTGATCTGGAATGATGTTAACCATGAGGAATATTAATGTGTCACGATTAGAATTCATATGATAAAAATTATTGAGTAATTATGTGAATGATGTTGGTTTTGTAAAGACTATATGGAGCTTGAAACATGACTAATTGATTTAGTAATGGAATACTGTTTGACTGTATATGTATTTATATATGGAACGTGTTTAGTAGTGTTCATAATAAGATATGTGCATGGCTAGGTGATTTGCATGCAAACTAGTTAGGTGTGTGTTCAACTTTAAATGTGTAAACAAGACCTTATTGAGATGTGTGACTGATTGTTTATGCCAAACTGATTCTTGTATGATAACCACATTAGGATTGGTTGATTAATATGGAACGGGTAACATAACATACCGAGCAATCTCAGGTGAGTTCACTGCTCTTTTCCAAGCATGCATCCCGGGAAGGGATATCGGGTAACGTTCCAGGGAGGAATGCATGTTAATGGGATGTTTGTTATTACTTAGTTTCTATTATGTAAGACCCCCTACATCTACCGATTGTTGCCAGGAAGGCAACGAGGTATTTAGTTGATAGCGCTATTAGGTTTGGCACCCTCACATCGTGCCGAAAGGACGGGCGTGAACTAATTACCTTGACCACTTGACCAATGCCTAGATAGAGGCATTGGGGTTGGGCATTCACATCGTGTATATATAAGACCCCTTACATCTACTCGAGGTTATTAGTTGAGCTAATTACCTCGACCACTTGACCAATGCCTTGATAGAGGCATTGGGGTTGGGCATTCACATCTTGTAGCCACATACGGTAATCGAGTTAATAACAACATCAAGTCAAAACATCGAATCTGTGAAACGCTTTAATCTGGTAACTGGTATCTAAACACGTTAATAAAACTTTGAACTCACCAGCGTCGTCTGACACACTTGTCTGCATGCTTGCAGGTCTATAGGCTTATATCATTTGGAACTTGCTGTCTGGGAGGCTGGAGTGGTCATGGGTCGAGATACATGGAAATCTCAATACAAGCTTAATGGTTTATGTACACATGGTTTACGAAACACTTAACAGACGAGTTATGCTTCCGCTGTATTCAATAAATGATATGTAACATTTGTAATACTTTACGTTATGAATAAAAGTTTTATTTAATTATATTTATGAGTCCAATGTGATTGGTGGCTTGGATCCTGGTACGTCACACGCCTCGCGGGGGTTTCCGCATGTGGTATTTTGGGGGTGTGACAGTTTGGTATCAGAGCCACTGGTTATAGTGAACTTGGTTTTAAAACGTTTTATAAAACCAGACTATAACCGAACAGAACCAAAATCGACCATGACACTCAGCTCCAGACTGCAAGGTTTGTCTCTCGTATACTCATTGTACTGCATAACTAGTGAACGCTTACATATGATATTGCATGTGATTGCATGTTTAGAACAACAGTATGAATTCATGTATTACTTGCATGAGTTATGTGACTAATAGGGTGGTATTTCCCTAAACATTCATGACTTACGTTTCGTGATGCTCTTTGTTTGCTACTCGAGTTTGAGGAACCATTTGACATGAGTTAGGAGTAGCTGAGATAAGCATGCAAATCACAATATCATTATGGGTGCACACATAATAATAATGTGGGGTGCATGCGAGTCCCAGCGAGGCTTAACAAGTGAAAAAGGGGTTCCGTTCTGTTATTTGATCGATGTAAAACACAACAATCTATAAGAGTCATAGCAGTGATTGTCTCTTACTTGAACGTGATCTTTTCACTCCACTCTAAATTCTTACGAATCTCGATGCTAACGAGTATCACCTAAACACCCATCTGAACGCCTAACGAAATGTGTAGGATGTTAGGTGCTTGTACGAACGTCCCTGAGTTGGATGTCGCAGCGTCAATGATTAGTCTATACCTCTCTCACTCCTTTTTGTTTGCTGGAACTCAATATACTGACGTCTTAGAGCCCGAAGTGTGATCACTTCTGCAACACCCTGGAACATACTGTGTATTACTCAATCAACTTGCAAGAACGATGGACAAGAGGATGAGGGTAGTGCCTTAGCGGCCTCAGTATTAGGACGACCCTGGTTACCGGCAACAAACACCAGCAGATTGACTTCAACCGAATCCCTAACCCTAGTCAGCGACTTATGGGGGTCAACACTTACGAATCAATTGGGACATAAGCGATGGCAACAAATTATAGTGTGGAATGTGTGACTACCAGCACAGTGTGTAGCGCGATAGGACGTGGCACAGAATGTGAAAAGATGGACTTGGTTGGTGAAAGATCGTAGGGCTCCGTTTCAAGCAACGATGTTAGAGTCAACAGTCACGGCGACATCAAGGTATTTGTAACCATGGCCTACAGTATGGAAATGAAGGTGCCTACGACATGGATTGGCCGTTGTTAGAATCAAGACGACAGCAACCAAGGGAACGACGACAATAACAACTCTGGAAATAATGCTCGTGGAAGGGCATTTAGGATTGGCGTGGGCGACACCAGGATTATAACCACATGGTGGCCTACACGTTTTTCGTAACGAATCGCTTCGCCTCTGTTCTACTTAACCCTGATACTTATTGAAACCGAACCTATTGTGGAATCGGCTAATGGCAAGACAAACGAAATCTCATATGTTTGTTGGGATGCAAACTCGACCTTATGGGACAAGCGTTCGACATCGACCTTCCTTCTACTACCCTTGATGGCTACAATACAGCAATTAGTGTGGATTGGTTATCCAAAGATCGTGCAGACATACTAGCGAGGAGAAAAATTTGTGCGGAGAACCGTTGTCTGTTCTAAAGCGTCAGAGGGGTGCAAGGGTTAGCGCCATTCCAGCTATGAGGGCCCAGAAGTGTCTACGGAGGGATGACCCCGCTATGTTAGCAACCGTTTCTAATGTTAAGGCTAAGGAAAATAGGATCGAGGATCCACCAATTGTTATGACTCATCTCAGTGTGCTATTCGAGGAACTTTCAGGTTTACTACCACAACTGTTAGTCGGAATCCCAGTTGATCTCACTTCAGAGACAGCTCCGAATACTCGTACTTTTACCGTCTTGGGCCAGGAGGGTTGCAAGAACTATATAAGCTACTACGAGAACTGTTGGACAGGAGTTTGGTTGAACCTAGTTTTTCACTTTGGGAAGCCCCAGTTATATCCGTTAGGATAAGCCTTTTTGTGTGTGTACTGATTCTCGAGAACTCACTTGAGAACCGTTTGCTTCGGCCGTGTATTGACAACCTGTCGACTAGTTGCAAGGGACGAGCTATCATTCGAGGATTGATTTACGAGCGAACTATCATCAGATGGAAGTCCAAGGGGAGAATGTTATTAAAGCGACTTATCAGACGCAATTCGGCAATACGACCTTGTATTCCATGACCTTTGGAGTAATCATCACACCCGCAACTTTATGGATCATGTGAACCGACCATGATATTGGATGACGTTTTGAATCTTTTCCAGGAGAAAAGAACATCATGGATAGCTTTGTATCTTATTTGAGAGCTCCTGAGGGAGGAGCCACACCGCGCGAAGTATTGATAAATGTAACTTCTGGATTCGAGAGGGTACCCTTTGGGGTCATATAATCAAAGAAGTGGGAATGCACGTGGATCTCGCTAAGGCACGTTTTGGTTGGGAACTGATCGACACCAAAGAGTCCTTCAAGGATACAGCAATTTCTTGGTCCCGCATGATACTATCGCAGATTAATCACAGGATTTTCGAAGGTCGCGTAGCTTAAATCTCTTTAGCACAGCTGGGTGCTGTGTTCGTGAAAAACAGAATAGGAGGACGTCTTTTCAGCTTTCGAATCCCAACTCTGCAATGCACTGAGCATCGTCTTTACCCGAGGGTGCGGGTGATTCAGTGGTATATCATTATGGTTCGAATCAGAGTCCCAGTTACACGTCGACGCAACACGAGAGGGTGATGACTTACATAATGGAGTTACAAAGAGGAACTGCACGACACACAACCGGTGGTGGAAACCGTGGTCTTTGGACTTACTTGGAGGCATTACTTGGACGGTACCGAAAGCGTTACTTAGACCGATCACAAGGGCCTCCCGTGTACCCTGGTTTCGAAAGAACTAAATCAGTAAATGGCATCGTTGGATGGAACTTTTGGGAGAATTACGACTATGGAACTTGAACGTGTATGAGCTTTGTAGCTCACTATCGACTCTAACTTACCTGATCAAACTCGCTCTGTTCAATCTGGAGAACTGAAGGGAGAGAATTTTCAAGTTGAACCCATGCTGGGCATGGAGAAGCAACCTTGGCAGGCCGGACGATATTCGCTACCTCATGGAACGAATGTGGATCTCATTATACAGTAACTGTAGGAAATTTATGTTGAGCAAAGCACCCCGGCCTCGATATTCTAGTCGTCTGAGTTTTGGTGAGAGACATTAGGATTTATAAGCCTTGCTCTAGTAATCGGGCATGAAGGCCCACCTAGCTATGCATGGGAATGATGTTTGACTAGTCAGAAAGTCAAGGTAAAGTATCAGCAACCAGAAACACCCATATGGAAATAAGAACAGACTACCGTGGATTCTGGCACTAGTCTACTTACAACTCGAAAACGGAAACAATATCACCTGAGTGATCGTAGATTGTCTCACTTTACTAGCACGCTTTCTTGCAATCAAGGAAACCGGTGAGTCTTCACAGTTGTGAATGTAACTCTAAGAGAGGTGGCTTTTAGGCACGAGGTGCCGACTCCTGTTACCTTTGGTTGTGACCTATACCTAATTTATGATAGGCACTACACAACACTCTTGGTTCACGTCTAGGCATGAGCATTGCTTATCACCATGGGACAGGCGGACAGAGTAAGCGAACCATCCCGACACTCGAAGACATGCTGCGAGCATGTGTGTGGACTGATTTAGTGAAATTGGAAGGACACGTATCTTTGGCTGTGTTCTACCGTAGCAGTCACCATTCTAGTATTCAGACAGCTCTGTTTGAGAGATTGCATGGACAGTAACGCTAATCTCCTTGTTGGATTATGATGGATGACAACCTAATCGCAGGTCTTGGACTTGTATTCGAAACTTTTGAGAAGATTGCATGGATTGGAAATCGTTTGGCGGACGCGAGTGGCCGTCAGGGAAGTTGATAAGCTTAGGAAACGCTGGGAGCTCGCTTTAGGCGACCGTTTCATGTTGAAAATCTCGCCCTGGGAGGGTGTGGTACGCTTGGGGAGCGTGGCAAGCTTAATGTACATGATGTTGAGTTAATCAGAATTCTGGAAAGAAGTGGTCACGTCGCTTACAAACTCAAGTTACCCGACGAATTGAATAACGTACATGATGTCTTGAATCTAAGGCAGTGTTTGTATGATGAAACGCTTGTGATACCCTTATTAGAGTCTGAGGTTAATGACAAGTAGCAGTTGTTGAGGAATCTACTGAAATCATAGACCAGGACGTCAAGGATCGTTAGCATAGTCGAATTCCAACCGTGAGAGTTCGTTGGAACTCAAGACGTGAACCAGAGTTCATGTGGGAACGCAAAGATCAGATGAAGCTCTAGTATCCTCAATTGTTCAGGTGGTTGAACCAACTTTCGCTATCATTGGTGAATTTCGGGACGAAATTCCCTTTCAAGTTGGGGATGATGTGGTACCCGCAGAAAATCCACAGTCATCCTAAATTAACATCTTGCTGTTTTAGATTACTTGCCAAATTTCGGGACGAAATTTCTTTCAAGTTGGGGATGATGTGACAACTCGTAATTTCAAAAGCCTTTTCCTTTGTTCAAGTCCCCTGTCACGCTTTGCGTTCTGATATAACTTGCGTGTACGTTACCTAAGTGATAACTAGTCTTGATTATAAGTTAATGGTTGTGAATATTATTAGTGGATGGATGTGTACTAAAACCTGTTAAAACGTAATTGGGTGTCTTCGGCCCAACATCCACAAACAAAATCTGGGCCCGGCCTATGTAACTCGATGGTAAACGTATGCATAGGTGGTGTAGGGTTTTCTCCTCCTTACATACACTTAATTACCCAACCCTAGCCATTATTTTCCCCCACATCGATGGCAGCAAGGAGGCATTCACCCTTTCCCTCGGTTGCAATCCGCTTCTCTATTATTTCACTTCACCTCTCATACAAGGTTAGCATATAATGTGTTGATTTATGTTGCATCCCTTCTGTTTATGACAATGTTTAGGGGTAACGCATAATGGTTGTTTGTGGAAATTACTATAGTTTATGGTTTATTAGAATATATAAGAATCATGTATGATGTTTGAAACTGCCGATTTTGATTAGATCTGAATGTAATGATGATGGGCTGTTGTCGCAAGATAGAAGTTGTTAGGGTGCTCCACTCATGATCAGAATCACGTGATGATTAGGATTAATTGGAAGATGTCATGATATACAAATAATAAACTAATAAGATGTCATGATTAGAATGATCATATTAATCGATTTGCTTGGAATGAATTGGTTATAATATGTTGGTTAATAAGTTGATTATTTATTTGACAATGATCACTCAGATTGTCGGCCATTAAGTTTCATGTTTGCATGAGAATGGTCAGTTGTCATGTGATTGATAATAGCTTAATATGTGTGCCATTTATTAATGTCTTGTATGTATATTTAATTGATTATAATCTGCTAGTGCTCTAGTCAATTGAGGAATAGGGTTGTATAATATTGAAGATTTGAGTGCTACTGAATTGTTTGAATTGCATGAGGGACTAGCTTACTAGTGCCGCATAGGTCATAGTGTTTCAATATGGACGCCACGAGTATGGGATTCAACGATAAGGAACATTGGTTGATGCATACGATTAACTGGGTTTGATCTGGAATGATGTTAACCATGAGGAATATTAATGTGTCACGATTAGAATTCATATGATAAAAATTATTGAGTAATTATGTGAATGATGTTGGTTTTGTAAAGACTATATGGAGCTTGAAACATGACTAATTGATTTAGTAATGGAATACTGTTTGACTGTATATGTATTTATATATGGAATGTGTTTAGTAGTGTTCATAATAAGATATGTGCATGGCTAGGTGATTTGCATGCAAACTAGTTAGGTGTGTGTTCAACTTTAAATGTGTAAACATGACCTTATTGAGATGTGTGACTGATTGTTTATGCCAAACTGATTCTTGTATGATAACCACATTAGGATTGGTTGATTAATATGGAACGGGTAACATAACATACCGAGCAATCTCAGGTGAGTTCACTGCTCTTTTCCAAGCATGCATCCCGGGAAGGGATATCGGGTAACGTTCCAGGGAGGAATGCAGGTTAATGGGATGTTTGTTATTACTTAGTTTCTATTATGTAAGACCCCCTACATCTACCGATTGTTGCCAGGAAGGCAACGAGGTATTTAGTTGATAGCGCTATTAGGTTTGGCACCCTCACATCGTGCCGAAAGGACGGGCGTGAACTAATTACCTTGACCACTTGACCAATGCCTAGATAGAGGCATTGGGGTTGGGCATTCACATCGTGTATATATAAGACCCCTTACATCTACTCGAGGTTATTAGTTGAGCTAATTACCTCGACCACTTGACCAATGCCTTGATAGAGGCATTGGGGTTGGGCATTCACATCTTGTAGCCACATACGGTAATCGAGTTAATAACAACATCAAGTCAAAACATCGAATCTGTGAAACGCTTTAATCTGGTAACTGGTATCTAAACACGTTAATAAAACTTTGAACTCACCAGCGTCGTCTGACACACTTGTCTGCATGCTTGCAGGTCTATAGGCTTATATCATTTGGAACTTCCTGTCTGGGAGGCTGGAGTGGTCATGGGTCGAGATACATGGAAATCTCAATACAAGCTTAATGGTTTATGTACACATGGTTTACGAAACACTTAACAGACGAGTTATGCTTCCGCTGTATTCAATAAATGATATGTAACATTTGTAATACTTTACGTTATGAATAAAAGTTTTATTTAATTATATTTATGAGTCCAATGTGATTGGTGGGTTGGATCCTGGTACGTCACACGCCTCGCGGGGGCGTGAACTAATTACCTTGACCACTTGACCAATGCCTAGATAGAGGCATTGGGGTTGGGCATTCATATCATGTATATATAAGACCCCTTACATCTACTCGAGGTTATTAGTTGAGCTAATTACCTCGACCACTTGACCAATGCCTTGATAGAGGCATTGGGGTTGGGCATTCACATCTTGTGGCCACATACGGTAATCGAGTTAATAACAACATCAAGTCAAAACATCGAATCTGTGAAACGCTTTAATCTGGTAACTGGTATCTAAACACGTTAATAAAACTTTGAACTCACCAGCGTCGTCTGACACACTTGTCTGCATGCTTGCAGGTCTATAGGCTTATATCATTTGGAACTTGCTGTCTGGGAGGCTGGAGTGGTCATGGGTCGAGATACATGGAAATCTCAATACAAGCTTAATGGTTTATGTACACATGGTTTACGAAACACTTAACAGACGAGTTATGCTTCCGCTGTATTCAATAAATGATATGTAACATTTGTAATACTTTACGTTATGAATAAAAGTTTTATTTAATTATATTTATGAGTCCAATGTGATTGGTGGCTTGGATCCTGGTACGTCACACGCCTCGCGGGGGTTTCCGTATGTGGTATTTTGGGGGTGTGACAAGGCGGGCCGCGTAGACCCCACCTCAATCCTTACGCGGGCGGTTTAAAGGTTAAAACCTGATTTCTTTTAATTTTAAGTTTAGGTGGGCCGCGAGAGATCAAGAACGCGGCAACACCCCAGGCCGACACGTGTCATCATCGTGGCAAGTCTAGTCGCTGATCCGAACGAGCTACGCGTTGACCTGGGTTTGACGCGGGCCGCGTAAGCCCTGTCCTTGTTTTACGCGGGCCGCGAGAAAGACATAATTGAGCACTATATAAGAATGGCATCGGCTTTCAGTTCCGATCGCTCAAATCTTTCTTTCTTACTTAATTTCTGAAGGCTTGGAAAAGTGGCTATAAAAGTTACCTAAAATCAAGAAGGCGTTTTAATTCAAATAAAATGGGATTTATCCTTATAAATTAGTTTGTAATAAAAACTTGGGTTTTAACCCATTTGTTTAATGTGATGAAAGTGTGGTATTTTACTCTGATCAATATTTCATAACTACGGTCCTGATGAAAAATTTCGCTGCCAAATTAGACAATACGAGATACCACCAAAACTGGCTCGCGGCCGCCCGTTCCCGGGGAATCAGGGATCGGGGGTTGCGACATAAGGGGTGCGGACGAAAAATTCCAAGGGGTGCGGATAGAAAATTCCATGGGGTGCGGACAAAAAATTTCAAGGGGTGCGGACGGGATTTTCGACAGAACTTAGCACTAAATTTTTTTTTCCCGGGGGTGCGCCCGCCCACCTTGGGCCAAGCTTAAGTCCGCCCCTGGTGGAAGATGGTCGGGTTCTACACTTAATTGTAAAATGAAAACTTATACGAGTTGTGAGAACTTAGCCTTACGAAAGGTTTTTTCAAAAAAAAAAAATTAACAAAAATCCTACAAAAATCAACTTTTCCAAAAAAAAAAAAAACTAGTTTTTTTTTTAATTTACGAAAAGATAGTAATATCACAAATTTAAAAAGATCAAAACAACTTGAATTCTATGATAAACTCTCAACTAATCAGCAACTCCAATAACTCAGCTTTTTTCAGCTTAGAAAACCCCTTTATGCCTCTAGATTTAGCCACTTCCCTTAACTCAACAAACTTCATGCTGCTCAGATCCTTATCTTCAATCACATTTGCTTCTTCTGAGTCATCAACCTCGTCAGCAATCTCTTCAATGTCATCATCTGAATCAAACCCGACAAAGGCTTCGTTTTCGACCTCTGGCTCAGACACAGTCTTGATTTTGACCTCAAGTGTTGGCTCAGCCTCAGCCGTAAATGCTGTAAAAGTGATGTCATGCTTATGTCATCAGTTTTTTACAGCTGCTGTAAGGGGCTGAAAAACATCATTTCGAATTTTTTTTTTATTTTTTTTACGGCAGTCTTTCTAACATATTAATCTAGAAGTGTAAAAAATGGGGCAAAACTCGCACATAAAGGTCGAGTTCTCTAAGTTCTCACAACTCGGAAGGATTTTCCTTTAATCTTGATCCTATATACACATACAGTAACCATATATATATATATATATATATATATATATATATATATATATATATATATATATATATATATATATATAGGGGAAGGCTATAGAGAAAACCCACTTGAGTTGTGTAAACTCAAGAAACCTTTCTAAAAAAAATAGAAAATGTAATATACGTATATTTGAACATTTTTAAAAAAGAAACACAAAAAAAACACCGATTAGTTTTTTTTAAATGTTACAAATTTCAGGTTACATAATATATAGGGATTTTTACATATTTCCCCCTCCTAAGCTGTCTTATTACGTATTTCCCCAAATAAAAAAAACAATTACATATTTCCCCTCCCTAACCCATATATATTACATATTTCCCCTTTTCATTAAAAACTCTTATTAAATGACTATTTTACCCTTAATGAACTATTAAATGAAAATTTACATATTTCTCATTTCTAATATCATCAATCAATTACATATCTCTCTAATTCATGTAGTATTTTACCAATTCTTCTACTTGTTTCAGCATTTTATGCCAAAATTTTTTAACTTAAAAGGGAGTTCAACTTAACATTTTATAATGAGAAAAATGCCCGGATAGTCCCTGTGGTTTCACCTTTTTTCACCTATAGTCCCTATCTTTCTAAAACTACTTGAATAGTCCCTGTGGTTTTCCGTTTTGTTCTCGGATAGTCCCTGGGTCTAACTTCAGTTACTTTTCTCAGTTAAGTGGGTGTTGAAATGACCAAAATACCCTTTCCTTAAAAGGCCAAACCACAGGGACTATCCGGGCATCTTCTTCATTTTTATTTATAAAACCCCACCACCACACTTCATCTTCAACCTCCACCCACCATCACCCTCCTCCACCCTCCACCATCACCGCCACACTCACTCTCCATCAAATGGGCCCACCAAACATATATCTTCTTCTTCAACAAACCAATCCCCTGCCTCATCGTCCCATGAAGACTGTTACACCACCACCACCCTACACCGGAGCTTCCTTTGGCGGCAGGTTGAGCCACCGGCGGTCGATGGGCCCACCAAACATATATCTTCTTCTTCAACAAACCAATCCCCTGCCTCATCGTCCCATGAAGACTGTTACACCACCACCACCCTACACCGGAGCTTCCTTTGGCGGCAGGTTGAGCCACCGGCGGTCGATTGAGCGGCGAAATCGGACTGGAGATAATGGTTGCAGGTGGGTGGTGGTACGATTGTGGGAGGTGAGGATGATGGTCGTGGAGATGATGGTTGCGGCGACTGGTGGTAAGAAATGGTTTAAGGTCAGATGGAGAGTGGGTGCTGCGGTGGTGTGGGTTGCTATGGTTGGTGGTGGTTTATTGGTTCGATGACTTGGTGATGGTGGTTCGACGATGACGATGGTGTAACAGGTATGGGTTTTTTTTTTCAATACAGGTATCTACTTCAGCTATGAAAGCAATAAACAAAACTCATGTTAAATTAACAATATTCAATGGATTAAATAAACAAAACCCACATTGAATCGTAAATAATGTTCAAGATCAGACTATTATTTAGGCCCAAAATTTGAAATTCAAGAAAATGAGAAAACAGAGGACAATAAATGGTATTACAAAAACATACCTTTTTGTTTTAACACTGCAATCGAACAAAAAATTGTAACTTTTATCACAAAATGGTATTAAATAAACATAACCAACTTCAAATCTTTGAAAATATTCTAGAGCAGATGATGATTTTGACCCAAAAAAAGTATAATATATAAGAAACTGAGAAAGCAGAGCACAACAAAAATGTTCTGGTTTTAAACCTGTAATCGAATCGAACAGGTTGAGGCATTGAAACGCGCGGATCAGATTAGGGAGAGCGAGGAGAGATAGAGAGAGAGAGAGAGCGCGCATCGGGGAAAGAGGAACGACGGCGACAGCGGCGCCGCCGTCTGCGGGGTGGCGGTGACTTATTTTTCCGGCGGAGGAGGGTTAACGACGGCAGCTGCCGCACCGGCAGCGGTGGTAGACGGTGATGGAGAGTGACTGTGGCGGTGATGGTGGAGGGTGGAAGAGGGTGATGGTGGGTGGAGGTTGAAGATGAAGTGTGGTGGTGGGGTTTTATAAATAAAAATGAAGAAGATGCCCGGATAGTCCCTGTGGTTTGGCCTTTTAAGAAAAGCGTATTTTGGTCATTTCAACACCCACTTAACTGAGAAAAGTAACTGAAGTTAGACCCAGGGACTATCCGAGAACAAAACGGAAAACCACAGGGACTATTCAAGTAGTTTTAGAAAGATAGGGACTATAGGTGAAAAAAGGTGAAACCACAGGGACTATCCGGGCATTTTTCTCTTTTATAATTTAAATGTAACTATGAATATTGGTGTCGCGTTCGGGTTTATGTAAACTGGATAAAAAGAGTTGCATCAACATACGAAAGAATTTCAAACATCTAATATCTCAACTGGATTACAAACACTGAAATGCAAGGGTGTTTGTTGCAATATACCTTCTCACATATGAGGAAGGAAATGCGATTTTTCTTCTTAATAGATGTTTCGGGGCTCTTGCAAGCATTGCAAATGGCATACTCGTCTGCAAATTGAACAAACGTTACTCGTGATATAGTTTAAGTCATCAGACTGAAACAGAAAATGATACAATTAAGTACAATTCCATATATGGCCCTGAAAATTTTCATAATATGATATTTACTTACAAAAAAACAATATGAAAATTTTCATAGCAGAATTTCATATTTACCCGTTTCATTACAATTTATAATTTGACCATTATTATACCCTTATTCCTCTTTTTACTTCAAACTCTCATCCTTATGCATATTTTTAACAAAATGGTATTTAGGATCCTTAATGGGTAGTGTTTATGCCTTTGCGGATTGGTGGATCCACCCAACACGAACTGGAATATTTGACACGAATGCCAAAAATGTGTTAGACGTATAAACCCAAACGCGACACCAATATTCAAGGGTTGACACGAACACAACCCGTTTAACCCGAATTTTTCTGTTTTTTTTTTCTGCATATTAATAGTTACATTTAAATTATAAAATGTTAAGTTGAACTCCCTTTTAAGTTAAAAAAATTTGGCATAAAATGCTGAAACAAGTAGAAGAATTGGTAAAATACTACATGAATTGGGGAGATAATTAATTAATTGATGATATTAGAAATGAGAAATATGTAAATTTTCATTTAATAGTTCATTAAGGGTAAAATAGTCATTTAATAAGAGTTTTTAATGAAAAGGGGAAATCTATATTCTATATATATTAATAAATGAGATGATGTGGGCTATGTGTCCTTGAATGGTGAGGCCATTTTGATGATGTGGCATCCAATGGTTGAGTAGAGGGTGATTTTGGGAGGGAATCCATCCAAACTCTCAATACACAAACAAAAACACATTGGGCGCGGGATCCGAATTTGATTCGGGTCACCCATCTCTCAAATTTGGATCGTATATATTCTCTTTCTCATACCACACCGCGTATTACATCTCACTTTCCTGAAACCCTAAATCTGAAAATACCGCTTCTCCTTCAATTGTTCTTCGCCGATTCATCATTCTCAATGACCAGGTATAAGTACTTATATGATTGTTTATTGTAATGTTTAATCTATTGTATCTTCTTCAGACCTAATCATCTCGATTCTCTCATCGATCGTCCTTTTTTCTGATAAAGTTTATTGTGTTTGTTGAATGTTTCAACAGTTGGATTTTGTTTCAATCGATCTTAACAGTAAGCTTCTTATCTATCTTTGATTATTCTGATCCATTGATAATATTCGAAACCCTAAGATTTACCGTGTTTGTTGTGTGTTTCAACAGTTGGATTTGTTTCCATCGATCTTCAGCAGCCTAAGATTGACATGTACATTTTATTGAAGTTCTATTACAATATTTGGTCATTGATTTGGAATATTAGTTGTTGTATGATTAAGCTCATTAACCATCTGTCTAATTATTACAGCATAAGCTTCATTGTAACATTTAACCCTAATTATCATTCTCTCCTAATCGATTTCAAATTTCCAGAGCATATTCAAAGACCATCCAAATCAAAGGTATCAAAATCTTATTCTTGATGTTTTACTTTAGATCTTCTTTGTAAAAATTTGATTCGAAACCATCAGTGTGTTTCATCGATTAGGTTAAACTTAAATGATATTATTTTATGATAGCCGAATCTTCTCCATTTCTCTCATCTCAATCATTGTTGCAAATGCTCAAGAACTATTCTTGCATATCATCAAGAACACTTCAATTTCTTATTTGTCGTTAAGATTATTGGTTTTTAATAATGATTTTGAACGTCGTTTTTTATTGTTATCCTAATGTCAATTTTGAAGAACAATACCCAATATCGAAGAAATCATAGGTATGTTTATCGTTTTGTCATCTCTTTTTTTGTTCTTATTAATTTAATTTTGTTTCCCAACCTTATTTTGTTTTGATCGGTTAGGTTAAGGTAGAAGGATAGATGTTTATGTTCAACTTTTAAAATATGTGTTTTTGTTTAGATTTGATTTGATTCCATATCTGTGTTATGATGATTTGTAATTATTATTTTGTTTTATTATTTGAAAGTTGAAACGCTTCTTCACAGAAGCATAAATTTATGTTTTATTCAAGATTTTTGATGTAAAACATAATAATATGATGTTTCCTTAGAAAGTAGTTTTTCATTTTTTTTTAAGAAATCATTTTTTTGTTTGTTTGGATTGGTGTTGATCTTTTAAATTATGTTTCATTACCGTGTTTAAAGGTTGTTAACTATAATGTGCAGATTAGAGAAGATTATTGAAACACCATATATGTATTATGATTGAAAACTTATTGATGTTAAAAATAATGTTTGTTTGGATTTGTATTTGTATTGATCTTTGAAATTATGTTACATATGTTTGCAGGTTGTTATCAAGAAAATATATGACCATAATGCAACCAATGTTGGTGACGAAGGTGGCTTTGCTCCTAATATTAAGGTAATTATGGTTTAACCATTTTCATATATTATTATGATATTCATTTTTAATTTCTTGATCAATTTCAACATGAATATTTGTTCTTGATCTTTGTGATATTTGTAAGTATGGTAATAATTCAAATTCCGTTCCTTTACTTTACTGAGAACATTCAGTACTACATAATTTATAAATACACATTAACTTTTTTTGTTCTATATTATATGTAAATTTTAATTTTAATATTATTAGATTTTTTTAGTGGCAAATTAAAATTTTAACTTTCAGTCCATTCCTAATTTAACCTTAACTATTTTTTTTGTAAATTTAAGCTAACAATAAAGTTTGTAAAGTTTTAAATTAATATTGTTTGAACATCTTTCCTAATTTAACATTAACTATTTATGTTAATAATTTAAAGAGTTAATTGCGCGGATGTTCCCTGTGGTTTCACGTTTAGTCCCCACGTTTTGGAAATAGCAGGTATGCTCCCTATGGTTTGTCATTTTGTTACTCGGATAGTCCCCTGACATTTACTCAGGGGACTATCCGAGTAACAAATGACAAACCATAGGAAACATACCTGCTATTTCCAAACTAACTGACATCTACTCAGGGGACTATTCGAGTAACAAAATGTAAACCATAGGGAGAATACATGCTATTTTCAAAAGGTAGGGACTAAACGCGAAACCACAGGGACCATCCGAGCAATTAACTCTAATTTAAATGTATAATTTAATAATTTAAACTAATATTTAAAATTTTTAATCGATAACATTTAAACCACTTTTCAAATTTGGATAGTGACTTTTGTTTACAAATTTAAATATCTCCTTATTTTATATAGATTTACTAGGTTATAACCCGCGAGTACTCGCGGATCGGATATTTAAATTTTCTTAAACACAATTTTATATATATTTTAAATAATGAATAATGCGTGACTAATAAGGTATATTAATTAAATGTTAACGTCTTCAAAATTAAAAATAATTTTCAAATATAGATTAGTTGGACAATTAAATTTAAAGACAAATGCAACTCTACTTTTATTCAAAATTTTATGAGTTGTTGGAAGCATCTCTTCTCTTGACATAAGGTGCTTCAGATATCAGTTATCATACTAAAAGCATCTAATCATAATCAGTCTCATACTAAGAGCATGCAAAACGCTGGTTAAAGCCCAAAATCCAAACCCGTCACATCACTCGCCACATCATTCCAAACCTCAACCATTACAAACTTACTTTTTCTTCCAACACTAAACCATTCAAAAACTCCACGCCACACCTCACTTTTACAGTAAATATAAATAAAGAAAAGCATGTGTTTATGTAATATCACTTAATCAAACCGAATTTGTTAGCTAAACCAAACCCAACCACCATAGTCAACCTCATATAACGTGGGTTGGTCTACAATTAGTTGGTTTGTGTTGTTGCATTAACAACATTTATTCTCTAAATGAAAATTACACCTGATTTTAGTATTATTATTACTGTATAAATTAAGAATTAAATTCATAATTATCAAACCATTTCATTATTATTAAATAGATTATCTAACATGAGGTTGTTCATTGCAAATAACTACGATATAAACCAAAGAAACAAATCCAATACAAAACTGTAGAGTTTGGGTAAAAACTATTTAACTCTTATTTAATTATAAAGAAACAAATATTTATCTTTTTGCTAAATTCAGATATAAAGAATAAGTTATTACTTTCAAATGCTATTGGTCTTAAGTCTTAACTGAATTAATAATTAATAATGTTATTTTTTCAAATCAAAACACATATTGATTAGTATTCAACTTATTGAAGTTGAGTTGTTTAATTCACATGACCTCAAGAGCATTCATGGACCTAATATCATGAAATGAACCCAAAAGATCAAACTATCAAGATACCTGCAAATTTTGAGTTTCAACATAATCAAATGATTCATTAAAGATTACCACTTTGGTTGTCGAGGCAGTCCTGCATCAGACACATGCAACTATGATATATGAAATATGGTCTCGCATCGTTACTTCATTTGATGCTCTTTTGGTACAACTTTTTCAAAAGTTTAAGCCTTTGGTGAGTGAAAATAAAGTCGGTTCCCTAAAACATAAATTCTTACACAAACCATCGTAATAACATATTCCTCAAAACCCAAAATCCCATGGCTGATAATATTCGATCGATTAATTAAAGACTCGTATACATGCCCCAATCAGTTTTAATACTTGGAGTTTAAACGATTTTAAAGGCACAAATTTTAAACCCAAGCTAATGGCTTACTCACTTTTAAATACTTGAAATTAATCCATTTTTAAAGGTCTAAATTTCAAATACAAAATCCAAAGTCGCTAGAAGAGTCGCAAACTAATGATACAGGTTATCACCCATGAGAGCATCTCGGGCTCGAGGAAATTACTTATATAACTTTTATTTATGGTTAATACATACTTAAAATCATAAAAAGTATGACATGTTAAATAAAATGATACAATAGAGAAATCGCATTCTTGACTTATGGCATCTGTTCATATTGCATCGAAATTCAATGTATGGTTCGGATACTTCTAAAGGTGATGATGACTTTTTCCTTTTTTATCTAGAATCTAATATGACATTTGTAAACCCAATATATGGTATGACAACATACTGAACTACTTCAACATGTAACTATTGATAATTATTAGGAATCAAATTTATGTGTATATTAGGAATCAAGTATTTAGTTAAGGACTATGTCTAAGAGGTAGATTCTAACACATGCTTAAATTATTATTATATTCTAACCATCATTTTACAACCACCAAAGAACCATGAACCATCCACACTTAAATTACTGTACTTTATCACCCAAAACCACGCATTATCCTTCATAGAAAGAACCAGAGAATATTCATAATGAATAACTTAAAAAAAAAAAATCAAACTGGTATCACTATCTACAGTGCAATAACAAAAGATAAAAGAATACTCTTAGTAGAGGCCAACGGTCTTAACAACAACATCTAGTGTATCGATTTAGGGTTAATAAAAAATGGAGCCGTTTGATCGATTTTTGTAACAGTGAAAAGAGGTTCTTTCAAGTTCATATTGGTTTTTAGTTAGACGTAAGACAAACCGATCAACTACTCACGAAAACAGTTTCACATTTGCTATCTAAAAGGGAACATCATGCCCATTGTTCAAAATTTCTTTTATATCAATATATCATGTTCGGTTCAAGTAACACAACCCACTTAAAGCTTGATGTGTTCAATTCTATATAAAAAATAGACATGATTACCGACTTTGCTTGAACGAATATCAAAGTGTATATTTTAATCTCTGAGCTGCCAATAGGGATTCAAATCCCAAAGATTGACCAACCTTAAAGCAAGCAAGAGCCATTGCAATAGTAGCAAAGTAAAAGTTTGCATTTCTTGTTCTCTGCAAAATCAACAGGGCAAAACTTAATCAAGTTACAAACCAACTACTAAACAGTTGGGCAATAACCAATGTCGTTGTTTAAAAATTACGTTTCAAGAATCAAATAACTCAAAAAATTAACAAAACTGTATTGATTGATCATAAAATTGTTCAAAGATGCAGAGTTAGGGCCATGAGTTTCCCAATTCATTCTTTTTCTTTATAGATAGCAGGGTGCACGAATACCACAATGCAAAGTGTCGTTCCCGTCGCATCACGCGTGCACCCTGCTAACTATTTTGAAGATGCCAAACCATGAACCCAGCTTGGCTCAATGAACTCGTTTTCATCAATTAAACTAAAACAAATAAAATACAAATTAATTATCGGAAGAACTTTCGGTTAAACAAAAATATAGAAACTTTATATGATATTAACTACCATCAAAGTTGCTTTAAATTTTCCTTTGCAAACTGTTTCAAGATCCTTCTGGTCTCCAGCTGCAACAAAAACATATGATTAAATATAATTCTAGAATAATCAAAGGGCAACTGAGAGTAACAATAATATATGTGTAAATTATGGGTCTCTTAATAATCAAATCAGATTATAGGAAATAGGCGAGGAATAGATACTCACAATGCATTCCGTCCACTTACAATAGGGTTTGGCACAAAAATAAAAAGAAACACAAAGGTTAAATTCTCAATATTTACAAATCTTACAAAGAAACTTTAAAGAAAATTTAAAGGCATCCTTTTCAACTTCTTGTTTGCCATATTCGAAAATAAAACAGCAAGCCTTCGATTCAACAATCAGTGCGAAACAAAAAATCCAAATCAAATTTCTTGAGTTTCTAACCCATAATCCCCATTCGCTGCTGATCTACTCAATTTTATGAAATATATGCTCAGAAAAATACCTCGCCTAATCTGCAAATTGAACACCAGCTTAATTGAATCTCAATTAAAAAACCGTAACAAAAATTGCACCAGATAACCTTTCTCAAGGGTAAGTTTTTGTCACTTTACAACTGTGGGTATAGCAAAGTCTGGGTGATTAAAAAAACGACGGTGGATGGACTGTGGTAAAGCTATGATCACCACATCTTTCCTTCACGCTCTCTCTCTCTATATATATATCGTCTTCCCTTTCACCATCTCTTGTTTTGATGTGCTTTCATGTGATCAAGAAACACGAAGGTATATCCTATTTATCTTCAACAGAGCATAAAATAACAAAACTCATGAATATTACACGGCTAATAATCATAGCGATAACAAAAACCATTTTTATCAACACTTATCGAACTAATTTGAAGACAAAAAAACCCGACCCACCCATGTTAAGCCAATATATTCATTTAATAAGGTAGAAAATGGTGAAAAACCGGGCAACTTCTTTATCATAACATATGACTATTACACGGCTAATAATCACAGCGATAATAAAAACCATTTTTATCAACATGTGTCAAATGAGATTTGAATACAAAAAAACCGACCCACTCATGTACTATCAAGTAAACCGACCATACATTCCAATATAGGGATGAGCATTTGGTACCGGGTACCGGTACCAAATTTCCCGTACCGAATTTTTTGATACCGGTACCCATGGCATTTTCGGTATCGGTACCGGTTCGGTATGGTATCGGTAAAATACCAAATTTTACATTCAAATAACGGTATTGAACAGTACCGAATATTTCGGTACCGGTGCCCAGTTTTGACGAATTTTGGTACCAGTTCGGTACGTTAACGGTACCACCCTCATCCCTATTCCAATATGATCATCAATTTAAACTCATTTTAATGGTATCAGATTAGAATTTTTTACAATGGGTCAAAAGACTCAAATGAATATAAAAAGGCCCGACTCAAAACAAAAATTGGCAAAGGAATTCCACACATCCCAAACCACATAATTGACACTGTGAACATACTAAAGTAGGAGGATGTAATGGGTTGAACAAATGTAATGTTTAGCATTAATGTCATAAAATTTAGCAACACATATAGCTGTTGTTTTCACAAACATAATAGACAATTGAAGTCTCCAAAATAAAAAGAAAAAAAATATAAACCTTGAGACACCTCTGAAGGGGATCACAAAGATATTCAATTATTTTATCGACTAAGATGCATCCCATTGTTTGAACAGCTTGAGCTCGGATTAAAATGATAAGATGCATCCACAGTAGACTATCATTTTTCTTTTAATTCATTACAAACCTTTTGCTGATGTTTCTAAATCCGCAAACAGCGATCACCGTGTCAGGTGGTGCAGAGAAGAGCTGCACACGTGACCCCATCCAGCAACCACGCAATCTACGAATATTGTGGCCATCTTTCTTCTGCCAAGGATACACAAACAGTTAACCAGCAGGCTGCCTTCAATTGTTGGCAAATCAATCCCAACCCCATAAATGTTTCAAACCAAACCCCTTAATTAACCAATGATCAAAATTTTGAAAAAAACAAATCAGATCATTATATTAAACATAAACTAAGGAAATCTTTGGAGTTTGGTACCTATAAAGCCTATTGCCTTTAAACCTTTTATTCACCATGAATTCTGCTTTAAGCTTTGCAACCCAACACATGCTCACCACAGTTTAGCTACTAAAGGTAAGTGATCCTGTAATACACTCACAAAAAAGTTTGTGTCAGCTGGAGGAAAATATTTGCGGGTCAAAATAGTTAC
Organism: Helianthus tuberosus; assembly: GCA_030545235.1. Lineage (NCBI taxonomy): Eukaryota > Viridiplantae > Streptophyta > Magnoliopsida > Asterales > Asteraceae > Helianthus > Helianthus tuberosus. The sequence goes on along the minus strand of CM060425.1, from coordinate 39,817,164 downwards.
ATTACTTAGTGTAGAAATATAATACTTCAAATATTAAATCTAAAATGATATACATATATTGCAAAAATCAACCATCAGTTCAATTTTAAAGTATTAATCCACATTTTAATGCAGTTCAACACCTTTGCGGGTCAAAATAGTTACATTACTTAGTGTAGAAATATAATACTTCAAATATTAAATCTAAAATGATATATATATTGCAAAAATCAACCATCGGTTCAATTTTAAAGTATTAATCCACGTTTTAATGCAGTTCAACAGCTTCAAATAGCACCAGGCAAACATATACCAATAAATGTATTTGAACAAACTATAAACTCTTTAAAAGTATTAATCCCTACTGGTAGATGTAACTCAATCTGGATCTAACTCTTTAGTGTTTTTTGAACAAACACTTCTTCAATCCGTTAATCCTATAACTACCTAATTTAACTATTCAACTTTAATTTGTTAATTAACTTTGCGATGGCTTCTTCAAGTTGTATATTGGTAAAATCCCCAATTTTAACTGTACATTATTAAAGCTCAAGTTATAATATATTCAGTCAAATTAACAAAAGCCCATGTTAAAGAAAATAATAACTAAAAAACCCCAGCTTTAATTTTTTTTTTCTCAATGGAAGTTTCAAATTATAGTAAGTAAAAGAAAAGGAAAAATAAAATCTTAGTACTCACAATCCTACTCAACAAATTAAGAACCAATCATGAGTATCTGGCCAATGAATCATGTTTCCCTCATTCAATGTATTTGACAGCAAACAGTTCTTTCATCTTCTTATCTATAACCAAGCTTGCTACTACACCTTATAAATCTAAATAGGCTTCAATAAGACAAAATTCAAGTTTCATGTACTAAAAAACCTTTGTAAGTCCCCAAATTTCCAAGTTAAACAGTTATATATTACACTAAAGTTGTTTATACCACAGAACATCACATCAAATAGAAAAAAGATAAAAAAAAAAATCTTATAGAATTTTTCAAACTAAAATTTAAGCCAACGTGATCACATACAAGGCAAAGTATCACATCTTTCCATCCATTCAATAATGCACCACAAATGAAAATGAAGCCTACATTTGATATTTATATTTGGATTTTCATCATCATATTCTTCAAAGTAGGAAAAATTAAGTTATTCCATCCTCTCAAAGCAATAAAATTGATAATTAAAACTGAATCTAACAGAGCTAATCACTAATTATTCTTTTATTTCATTTCACCAACAAACTAATTTAATGGATGAATAACGTTCATGGATATAACTCATAATATGCCATTCAAAATGTATCTTCGTTTTCTATTTGTATCAAGTAAATAGGTCCCAAATTATCTTAATCAAGAGTTAACTGAAAAAAAAAATATTGGGGGACACCTTGTTTACCTTAACTGAAAACAGATCGAATAAATAAATGGAACAAAAATTTACACAAAAACGAATAAATCGAATAAAAGCAAGAAATATTAACAAATAAATAATCAAGAAAGTATACACAAATATTAACAAGTATATACACCGATAAAACAATGACTCGGGTCGTTCCTATAACTCGCCATTTCCCCGGCAGCGGCGCCAAAAAACTTGACGTGTGCGTATATATACATAATTATGCAATGAAATTACACACGAAATGGTTTTAAATTTATAAAAGTGATTATTACTTTAACATCAAAACACACACGAAAGAGGCAAGTGTACCCCGTCATATATGTAGTAAAGTATCGGTAAGAACCAAGTATCGATCCAAGGAAATGGGCGGAGAAATAATACTAGACCTTTGTCACTAAACTACCGGTAAAAACATAAGTTGTTTGATTTTTTTATAAACTAAAGTAAGCATAAACAAGTACTTATAAAAATATAATAGATAATAGATAAATAGCCTTGCTTAATACACAACCAAAGTATGTAACCTAAGTCGATTTTGGCACTAGAAACATTCGGTCAATTCTCCAATTCTGAGACAATTAGTATCCCTTTTGGGAATCCTAACATGACAATCATTCGGAAAGTTAAAACGATAAACACACTTTAACCACCTAAAATTGTTCTTTAACGTGCAATTGATAAATGTCTAAGAAAATCTCTTAAAAATGAGTTAGTCAGCCGTTAGGATTTTTCTAACCTCACTTAAACAAGGAAAGCGACACCGATAAACACAATGCAACCACCGAGAAAAGCATAAACTAGATTAAATCACAACCGAGTTCATTCTACAAATCTTGCACAATAATTCACCAAGATAGCAATTTTGGCCTAAACTACTAACTAAGCTAACAAATCATGGCAAGAATTTATAACGACACCATCTAACCCGTTAAGGTCCTTACGTGACGGCAAGCTCTCTTGATTAACAATAATTACATTTTATTAAATCGCTAACCATTTCTAGTATCATGATGCACACATTTAAACCAAGCTAAACTAGTTAACCAAGTTTAAAGTTTACTAATACAAGATTAATTAAGCTTCATTTTTCAACTATCTTAACTAACCAAGCACCAATCATCCAACACAATTACTTATAATCAAGAAATCAATATCAATAACAAGGTTGCAAACTAATCATCAAAGATAATCATAGAAAATACTTCAAAATGTCATTACAAACAAAGATTAACATACTAATGGCTATAATCAAGCAAGGGATTGTTGTGTTTTTGCCCAAAGGCTACAATAATACATAAACATTAATCTAAATGCTTGAAAGATTAACAAAATCATGGAAAGATTAGAAAACCAAACCATAAACAAGCATAAGATTAAGAATCCGGATAGTAATCGAGCTAAACGGGATAATGTGGCTTGAATCCGGGTGAAAGCAGAAGCCTCCGGAGCCTGAAAATCGCCTGAATTGCTCTCCAAAATTCCAGAGTTTTTTAGCAGAATGTTTCTGCAGGTTTTTATATTTTTTCGATGTCGCACGGTCGTTCTTCCTGTTGCACGACCGTGCACTTTAAGCAATTATTGGAGTATGGTGCACCATACTGCATGACGTCATCAGATCTTTGACCAGATTCGATATCGCACGACCGTTCTTCAGATGGCACTGTCGTTCTTTTCCGGGTTCTTGTTGCACGCCTAGTCGCACTGATCGTTCATCACCGAGGTTTTGGCTGATCATCGGATCCGCACGGGGTGCAAGATATGGAACGCCCGTGCATCACCGGACTACCTTGATTTCCTTGCACACCGAGTTGCACGTTCGTTCATTGCCGGACTGATGTGGTTTTGTCGGAGATGCACGGTCGTGCATCTGATAGCACGACCGTTCCACACGCCCAGGTCAGTTTTCTTAACAGAATGTTCGCAGCTTCGTTGTTTTGTCTGGAAAGTCCTCGTTTTCGCTATCATCTTGTCTGGTATGCTGTTTTAGGCATGTAAACAAAAGTGTAGATGATTAAGCATCCGAATGACGGTTTTACGGCCGAAAACGCATAAAATAGGGGTAAAACGGGGGACTAAAATATGTGTAAATTAGCGAATATCAAATCTCCCCACACTTGAACCTTGCTTGTCCTCAAGCAAGCTAAACTAAAATACAATAAAAGATAGAATCAAACAAGAACGATAATTTACACACTATTTTATTGAAAACAAGTATAAACGGTTAGCCGGTTTTTCGAAAGACGACATCAAAAGATTCAAACCCAACAAGCATATGCAAATATATAGCGACAACCAAAAAGCTGTGACTTCACATTTAATTGACTCAACATGTTAATCTTCACACAACTCACAATGTTCACACACACTCGGTTTTATTTATGAAACATACATAAAATGTGTACGTGCAAACACTCAATGCCTCGTCAATGAAATGTGTAATATCATAAGCTTGTCATAAGATCTCGTCTCCACCAACTAACATGCGAAAAAGAGTAAATCAAGAGGTCTTTACGGGTTGTAACGTTAGGCTTGGGCGAAGGGTATGGAAATGGATATTTAAAGTGGCGAAAATGGTCAAAACTCGGTAGTAGCGTTTAACTAGCAACAAACAATACAACTATACATACATATGCCTTAAAAAGGCGACTATTGCGCAATCGAGCTCATCAACTATATCTTAACATTTAAGCATTCAAAATTGCTCGATTTTCGTCAACTTCACCCTATTTTAGGGTGTTTTATTTTCTGTTTTTTTTTTTTTTTTTTTTTTTTGCAAACTAGATAAATAATAAACAATAAACTACAACAAACGCTAGTTAAACGATTATTTTTGACCGAGTTTTAACACTAAAAAGGTTTAAAACATAAAAAGGCTAAATTTGGCTAAGTGGGCGATAATGTGGGTAAACAAAGGTAAACGGGAAGGCTCAACATGGTTCATCCTAAAGGGTAACATAAGGTTTACGGGAAGCACAACACAAAGAACAAGGTTTACAACAAAGGGTAATCTAAGTGCCTCTATCACTTTTACACAAATCCGCACGTTCATGGTCTTAACAAGCATACAAGTGACAAGTTCTAAATTACACATAAACATCCGGCTCACTCCTATATCCGAAATGAACAAATATATAACAATATCAAGGCTCAAACATGCTCACGTAACGGAAGGAATGGGTAAAAGTGTGAAAACTATCATGTAAGTCTTTCTTTGTTTGTCACGCTTTCCGGTTTCCTTTTTCAAAAATATTTTGCCTGTTGAGTTTTTATCAAGTCCGAAGCTTTCTAAAACACAACCAACCGGTTTATTTACTAAAATATATACAAAATACAGGTATTTTTGAATGATTTTTCTGATTTTCTGATTTTTTTTTTTTTTAGAGGACAAACAAAGTTAACAAAGTTAACCCCCTCCCCACACTTGAACTTCGCATTGTCCCCAATGCGAGACCCGAAATATAGAGAAAAGGATAATAGTACTCCCCTCAAGATGATGTTGATGCAACGAGACTTCCGAAGCTGTATCTTCCACGTGCTCCGGTCCAAGATATGTCGGCCAAAACCTGCAAATATGTCACATGTGCACCAAAACAGAACAGAAACAGAAAAATCACAAATAGACCATAATTTACATAAATAGAAATACTAGCAATCCCAACAAAGACATAACATAAAAACTAAAGTAAAGAGTCTGAAAAATAAAGCATACATAACCGGGGTGTTTGAAATAACAGTCAAAATAAACACCCAAAATAAACAAAGTACTGAAATAAAAACAACCACCAACAATCAATACCACCGACTCCTACGCGTCATCACCATCATCGTCTCTAGTAAAGGACGGACCCGCATCTCCGTAACCAGGTGGGTTCCACGGTGGGAATTGTGGAGGATGCTGAAAGTAGTCAGGATATGCATGATGCATCTCCCCAAACAGATATGAAAACCCAGCACTTACTCCCTGATATAAACTATCCTGGTTTGCCCGAAGCTGATCCTGAGCGGTCCTAATCTCGTCCTGTCTAGACCGGATCTGGTCAATATAAACCCCATGCTGTTCCTGGTTAACCCTGATCTGATCCTGGTTAACTTGCATCTGCTGGAACTGCTGATAGAACTCAGGCCAGTCCTGATGCTGGTGGAATGCATGGTGCTGCGGTGAATGTGGTGGTGTCTGTGGCTGGTGCTGGTGCTGCTGCTCCGGATGCTCCTGATCGTGCATCTCCTCATCCTCATGTTCCTCCACAGCTGGAGGCAACGGGTCCCAGACCTCGTTGTTCAACCCTTTCAACCTATCCCCCCTATCAGTTTCCACAATCAAACCCATCGCCTTCAGTGACCTGATATCAACAAAAACACCCTCGGTTATCGGAGTGAGACTCTGAAGCACCTCCTCAGTCATCAAGCCTAAGTTGTAGGCTAATTCGGTCACATACTGACCGCCGTGTATCTCACTGTTCGGAGTCCGCCCCGAGCACTTCACGAAGTATTCAGCCATTCTTGCGGCTAGGTTGATATTTGCTCCCGTAACCAGCGCATAGAGAAAAATCAAATCTGTTGTGGGACAGTTCCCAAGACTGTCCATGCGCCCGTAAATTGTGTGGCTAAACACATGGTGCATCAGTCGCACCAAAGGGTCTCTCAGTCGTGAAGCCTTCGACATCCTCGGGTTGTAGGGGTCCCCAATAGCATTCTCAGCCCAAAATGCATCCCGTGCTGCATCAGAAGGGAAGGTGAACTGATCTGTGAAGACATCGGTATCATCCATGTCTTCCCTTGTATAGATCCCGAGCCTTCTACCCAAACGCCCCACCGACCATGTATTCCATTTTCTACCCAATCTGAAAACTACCCGCTCCTTGTGGCGGAATTTGGGTCTTCGATGTGCAACCGGCTTTTCATAGGTATAGGTAGAAAAGAACTCGATTGTCAGCTCACGGTATACGGGTCGGTTGATACCGACCAGATTTGCAAGCGGGATACTGATCATGTCTTCAAGTCGATTATACTGATTCAGCTCCCTCAAGACTTCCCAATCCAGCCATCGGGGGACTCCGAATTGTCCCCTCCTCGCCCATAAGGCGTCGCGTCTCGGAATGCAAAGTGCTTCTCGCTCATTATTGGGGTCGAATTGAAGGAAATGATGGTCCATCATGCGAAGTAGGGTGTGAAATCGTGCGAAAAACCGTGCGATTTGAAGAGATATCGCTCTGGAACGGCTGCAGATGGCTAGGGTTCGCGAATGAAGGGTTTGGAAGCAGATGGGGGTATTTATAATGTGCCAAATGACAAAACTGCCCTCAGCCTGACGCACGGTCGTTCGACCTATCGCACGGTCGTGCGTCGCCGACATCGCTCAAACCCAGACAACTGTTCTCGGAGATGCACCGGGGGTGCGACTCACCGTTCCGGCCCTCGGAGACGCACGGTCGTGCGTCTCGTGGAACGACCGTGCAACAGCTACAGATCAGAATTTTCCGCATAAGCTATTTCCAGCAACTGTTTTGGCCGTTTTTCGCCGTTTTTTCGACACACAAAATGTTTAAACAATATTTCAACACAGAACCTTCGCCCGGCACGTATGAAAATTAAACAAACTAACGGAAACTACCTAACTTACCTAAATTACGCTAGAACTACAAAAACAAAAAAAGTGGACAATTTTACCCTAATAGCGCCAAAGACGCTCTTGCTACATTTTTGTCGGCGAGTCAGTAGCGTAGACTCCTGCTAAATTTTTTTCGGCGAGTCGATAGCAAGACTCCATGCTAAATTTTTGTCGGCGAGTCGATAGCAAGACTCATGCTAAATTTTTGTCGGCGAGTCGATAGCAAGACTCCTGTCCCCACACTTGTTACATGTGCGGGCCATTACCACGCCCCTTCGGATTCTGCTCGGTATTGCCCGGAAGACCACCCGGGGGTCTCTCCGACATCATTTTTGCCAACTGGCCCACTTGATTCTCGATGGTCTGAATGGAAGCCTTTTGACTCCGCATTTCTCCTTCGTTGACCAAGAACCGCTCCTCATGCTGCTGATATCGTTTCTCAGAAATTTGATTAGCACTGTTGGAGTTGTTCAGCAGTTATGCCATCATTTCCTCTAGCTTTGCGTTGCTTTGAGAAGCGTGTGGCTGGGAACTGCTTCCTGAGCCTTGATTATGATACTGTGGCTGGAAGGACTGACCTTGAGATTGTTGTGGCACGGGAGCATGTTGAGCATATCCGTGTGCGTTCTGGTTACCAGAACCAGATTTCCACCCAAAGTTTGGGTGATTTCTCCACCCTGGATTGTACGTGTTGCTATAGGGGTTATTTTGGGGCTTGATTTGATTGCCCATGTAGTTCACCTCCTCGTGTCCTGTAAACATAACACCCTGCTCACACGTACCTGGCACGTGTGCAACTCCGCACTGATCACAAGACGGCGATTGAATTCGCGAGACATTCTGAGACTGATCAATTCTTGTTGCCAAGGCTCCAATTTGTGCAGTAAAAGCCGTATATGTATCCACAGCATGAACTTCGGAAGTGGATGATGTCTTATTCCTCGCTCCACCGTGGCGAGAACTTGACTTCAACGCAGCTTTCTCTATGATCGCGTAAGCTTCAGTTGGAGTCTTCGTTCCAAGATCGCCTCCTGCATACACGTCTAAACGCTCCTGCGAGTCATAATTGAGTCCCTGATAAAAGGTCAGTACTAGTTGCCTTTTGGACAACCCGTGATGTGGGACATCAATTAAAAGATCTTTAAACCTCTCCCAAGCTGCGTGTAGAGATTCTCCGTCGTCTTGCTTGAACGTCATGATACGGTTCCTCAATTTAGTCGTCTTTTCCGGAGGAAAATATTTACGCACAAAAAGTTCTGCCATCTCGGCCCAAGTGGTGATAGATCCTGCCGGAAGTGACAAAAGCCAAGCACTGGCTTTGTCTCGCAATGAAAACGGAAAGAGCCGCAAACGGATCGCGTCCTCAGAAACATCTCTTATCTTGAAAGTCGAGCACACCTCGAGAAACTTTGCGATGTGCCGACCCGGATCCTCGTGATCCTTCCCATCAAACTGCACCGAGTTTTGTATCATATTGATGATGCTGGATTTTATATCGAAACTCGGTGCTGCTACCGTCGGTCGGGTGATGCTCGGTAGAAAACCTTCTCCTCCGGGTTGGTTTGTTTCATTCAAAGGTCTGTTGTCGTCTGCCATGGTTGCGTTTCGTGCTGCCCCTGAGCCCTCGGCTTCAGTGGTTATTACCTGTTCCTGCTCACCAGCTGCGAGTAGCAGCCCAACCGCACGAGATCTTTCACGAAGACGTCTCCTCAGATCACGCTCGGGTTCGTCTGACGGTTTAACAACTTCTGGAGCGGGGGTCGAGAACATCAACCTGCAAACGAAAATTTGACACAATGAATGTTATATTATTATAATAATTCTGTTTTTTTTTTTCTTCAGCTGAATAGAAACAGAATATTATTAAAAATGGGCTGCAAATTTTATAAAAATCCGAAAATGGGCCCGAAATTTTATAAAAATTACAACAATAAAAATAATCGAATCGGCTAATACAAAAATGATTTTAGGTGCCGAAAACCCAAAGAATAAATGAATAAATAAATCCGGATCGAATAAATAAATGGAACAAAAATTTACACAAAAACGAATAAATCGAATAAAAGCAAGAAATATTAACAAATAAATAATCAAGAAAGTATACACAAATATTAACAAGTATATACACCGATAAAACAATGACTCGGGTCGTTCCTATAACTCGCCATTTCCCCGGCAGCGGCGCCAAAAAACTTGACGTGTGCGTATATATACATAATTATGCAATGAAATTACACACGAAATGGTTTTAAATTTATAAAAGTGATTATTACTTTAACATCAAAACACACACGAAAGAGGCAAGTGTACCCCGTCATATATGTAGTAAAGTATCGGTAAGAACCAAGTATCGATCCAAGGAAATGGGCGGAGAAATAATACTAGACCTTTGTCACTAAACTACCGGTAAAAACATAAGTTGTTTGATTTTTTTATAAACTAAAGTAAGCATAAACAAGTACTTATAAAAATATAATAGATAATAGATAAATAGCCTTGCTTAATACACAACCAAATTATGTAACCTAAGTCGATTTTGGCACTAGAAACATTCGGTCAATTCTCCAATTTTGAGACAATTAGTATCTCTTTCGGGAATCCTAACATGACAATCATTCGGAAAGTTAAAACGATAAACACACTTTAACCACCTAAAATTGTTCTTTAACGTGCAATTGATAAATGTCTAAGAAAATCTCTTAAAAATGAGTTAGTCAGCCGTTAGGATTTTTCTAACCTCACTTAAACAAGGAAAGCGACACCGATAAACACAATGCAACCACCGAGAAAAGCATAAACTAGATTAAATCACAACCGAGTTCATTCTACAAATCTTGCACAATAATTCACCAAGATAGCAATTTTGGCCTAAACTACTAACTAAGCTAACAAATCATGGCAAGAATTTATAACGACACCATCTAACCCGTTAAGGTCCTTACGTGACGGCAAGCTCTCTTGATTAACAATAATTACATTTTATTAAATCGCTAACCATTTCTAGTATCATAATGCACACATTTAAACCAAGCTAAACTAGTTAACCAAGTTTAAAGTTTACTAATACAAGATTAATTAAGCTTCATTTTTCAACTATCTTAACTAACCAAGCACCAATCATCCAACACAATTACTTATAATCAAGAAATCAATATCAATAACAAGGTTGCAAACTAATCATCAAAGATAATCATAGAAAATACTTCAAAATGTCATTACAAACAAAGATTAACATACTAATGGCTATAATCAAGCAAGGGATTGTTGTGTTTTTGCCCAAAGGCTACAATAATACATAAACATTAATCTAAATGCTTGAAAGATTAACAAAATCATGGAAAGATTAGAAAACCAAACCATAAACAAGCATAAGATTAAGAATCCGGATAGTAATCGAGCTAAACGGGATAATGTGGCTTGAATCCGGGTGAAAGCAGAAGCCTCCGGAGCCTGAAAATCGCCTGAATTGCTCTCCAAAATTCCAGAGTTTTTTAGCAGAATGTTTCTGCAGGTTTTTATATTTTTTCGATGTCGCACGGTCGTTCTTCCTGTTGCACGACCGTGCACTTTAAGCAATTATTGGAGTATGGTGCACCATACTGCATGACGTCATCAGATCTTTGACCAGATTCGATATCGCACGACCATTCTTCAGATGGCACGGTCGTTCTTTTTCGGGTTCTTGTTGCACGCCTAGTCGCACTGATCGTTCATCACCGAGGTTTTGGCTGATCATCGGATCCGCACGGGGTGCAAGATATGGAACGCCCGTGCATCACCGGACTGCCTTGATTTCCTTGCACACCGAGTTGCACGTTCGTTCAATGCCGGACTGATGTGGTTTTGTCGGAGATGCACGGTCGTGCATCTGATAGCACGACCGTTCCACACGCCCAGGTCAGTTTTCTTAACAGAATGTTCGCAGCTTCGTCGTTTTGTCCGGAAAGTCCTTGTTTTCGCTATCATCTTGTCTGGTATGCTGTTTTAGGCCTGTAAACAAAAGTGTAGATGATTAAGCATCCGAATGACGGTTTTACGGCCGAAAACGCATAAAATAGGGGTAAAACGGGGGACTAAAATATGTGTAAATTAGCGAATATCATTAAACAACCTAATTGAAATAAAACTAAACATGACAACACCAAAGAGATTCTAAAGAAAAGGAGAAACAAATGGAATTAGAAATCCAATAACTTACATCAACACAGAATATTAGAAGTCTCCCGACCCACTTGACCCGTTTCATTTTTAGCTAATTACTATAAGTTGCATGGGTGACCTGTTAAAAGACGAATAAGACACGAATTGATGTATGTTATATGAATTAGCAACTGCTAGAAAACTTAAATAAAATAACCTAAATAATACAACAAATAACGTATTCACAATTCCAAGGTTAAAAAAAATTGATTTCCATGTCCGAGGCATCAACATCAATAGCCTATTAAATTCAAAATACATGAAGTGTAAATACTGGCAACAATGTCGTCATAAACAATAAACATACATGAGAAGAAAGTTGCTCACAAAAAGTGACCCTGACATCCCATTACGCAACCCGCTAGATCCACACCTCCTAAAGAAGATATATGCCATACTTGATTTTTTAATTAAGTCATTCATTGTGGTGTTATTAATAGGGGTCAAAATCATAACTTAAGAACATGAAAAAAACAAACCATATCTTAGACTTACACCAAGTAATTTAAAAAATATCAAATATAAGTGACGCAAAATGTATAGAGATGAAATTACCTTTAGTTGATGAAGATCCTTTCACTTGATTTCCTTCAACTTTGATTTCTTTATTCTGTCATTAATATAAACCGGTTACAAACAATATTAAGATCTAACAATGAGACTAAGCATAAGTGCTCCAGATGCATTATTGCTACAAATCATAATCATAAATACATCTTTAAGGAACACATCATTGCTCTATTATAGGAAATTGCATCAAATTCGGATTCTTTTCTAAAAGAAGAACTATAGTAAGAAAAACAACGTGCTCAAATATTAGACGGCAAAAATTGTTCATTCAAATGGCCCATACAATATTGCAACTAATATAAGTCTAGCTGTAGGTATAGAGCATGTAAATTCACAATTGGAATTGACACATACAGTATTACAGGCAAACAATAATTCTACCTGTTTCGACCCCTAGAACTGTTTTGACTTTTGACCTCTTATCCAACCCACCCATCTTTGGAGTAGAGTGATCATCATGATGGGCTTCTTTGGAGTTTGGCGATTCAGGTGCGCTCTGTTGTAGTCTCTTTTCTCCATAGTGCTCAATATATGTGATAAATGGATCCCAAAATGAACATGTTTTACAACTACCATATACCATATACAAATTCTACCGTAGTGTTACTAAAGAAACTGGATTAGAGGAGATAAAAGGATGATTTTACATGTGTTGTGTGAAACTATAGCCGAAAAACCACCTTTACTTAATCTTTCTGAACTTTCCATTTGGTGACCTGTGACATTATTTCATAAACCAAAATAACTCAACCTGCATATTATTAGATTCACAAAAACAAATCAATATCATTGAACAAAAGAAACAAAAAAACTCTTACATAAAGTTATAAATACATAATGTGGTGAAACCATGATTAAGGTATATTTTTTTCAATAACCCTAATTAAATTTTGATCAACTATGTGAAAACAAAAATCTACCAGAGTTGAGAGTTGAGTGATCGCCAATACCAACTCCGGTTGAAACCCATCTACTCGAATATCTTCAGTAAATTCATAACTTTGGATATTAACTATGATTTATTATTGAAAACAATATCTCGAATCGCCGGGTTGATGGTTACCCCTACGACCATTATCGGTGCCTTTGCTTCCTCGGTAGGACGATTAAAAGGCATCGGCGCCATCAAAACCCTAAAAGACCATCGTCATTGGCGGATCAGACTACCACTACTTCAATCTGATGTCTCCAAAACAGTTTGTACATGAGTAGAAGAGACAGAGACGATGGGAGCGAAAAGTAATGTCTCATCTAATAGAATAGGTGTCACTGGAAGACATCATAAGAGAAACTTGGCAAGGCAACAAACAAACACGTGCAAACATAACCCAACCAATACTCACATGCCACATAGGTGTTTGGCACTATTCCTTTCGCTCTTCTTTAAATATAGAGAAGACCTGGTTTGACAAAGGCTCATAAGTATATGACGTTACACAAAATAGAACATAACCTTATAGTTTAGAAAGGGGATGACTTTCTTCCACATAAACATATATAAAAACTTCAACAATGGCATCCCAGATTCCCAGTTCAACAACACATACCTCATTTGAGTAAAAGCATCTATAAACTTGCCCAGATTGTAAAAGCTTCTCCGCATACTGTTTATATAAATCATTCCTTTCCGACTGCCTATACGGACCATAATCACCACCAATTCCAGGACCTATACAATCAAAATCAACAACAGTCATCATGGTTGTAAGAATTAGCCTCCGATTAATCGCTAATTAGAGCCGGTTCATAGAACAACAATCAAAAAATGGGAAAATTTTAAACAAAAAATCAGCAATATATGTTAAAGAACAAACAAATCTGGATCGTACCTGATGTTGAAGTGATACGATTAGGAATCCAAGTAATGATGAGAATAAACAGATCGGATAATAATATCGAAAGATTGACAAATCAAAACAGAAAAAAAATAAATCAACATCAAGAATGATGAATGATGAATAAAGATTGAAAAATTAAGATTGGATCAACATAGAAACCTAAGATTACCTTGCTATTAGCCGATTGAGAATGAGATGTGAAACCCTAAAAATTTCTTCCTTCAATATCAAAAACTTGATTCATTTGGATCTATAACTAATTGATATAAAATGAAGATGAATAACATGGGAAGATCTAGATTTAGTAATAAGATGGAACAACTGAGAAATCAAAACACAAAATAAGTAATCAAGCATGAAGAATCATCAATATATATTGCAAAATTTATGTTGGATCTACAAAGAACATATTCGATTTACCTTATCAGACGTTTGAGATTGAGAGAGGAAGCTTGGAGAAGAATGAGAGAGGAGCCTTGGAGAAGACGCTGAATGTTGGAAACCCTAGTATGCGAATGAATAGTCGGGTTAGATTATTTAAATACGGGATACATAAATGACCCGAAATATTGTAAATGGATCCCGCGTTCACTTCTTTTTTGGTTTGTGTTTTTAGAATTTTGATTTGTGTATAGAGAATTGAGATGATTCCCTCTTAAACTCAAAATCCACATCCACCAAAAGTTGCCACATCATCAAAAATGGCCAAAATCAAATGCCACCTAGCCCAAATCCATCTCATTTATATATATATATATATATATATAGATTTGTTTTAATTTTTTAACTTTGTTTGCAAATTTAAATATCTTTTAGTTAATTATATATGTCTTTTGGACTTTTATTTTTGGTGAGTTGAATCACCAGTTGCTACATATGTTGGTTTTGATTTTTTTTATTTCTACCTGAATGACTTGATTAAAAACTTTTAAGGTTTTGATTGATTTTTGGTTGTTGTTGTCTTTAATTAGGAGGTTTTGCGAATCCATACTTTTAGAGGTCATGTTTTGACCCGCTTTATATTTGTCAAAACATGTTCCAGCCCGTTACTTCGTCTGGCCCATTTTGTCGATTACAGATCACAAAACAACTTTAATGTTTTTTTTTTGTTATGTAGGGGAGTAGGGAAACTATGGATGAATTGGATGGAAACACATCTTCAATTTGTAGCTGAAGTTAGCTTAATTCCAAATGTTTGATGACAAAGATTCATTGTTGGATACTTGGATGTATGTTCTTGAAGGTATATTAGTTTTTATGTATTTTTAAATATTTCATAGCATTATGTTATTGAGTTAGCATTGTTCTTATTGTGTTAGTGTAGACTTTGGCAGTGAGAGGTCTGCTTTGGCAAAAGACAAAATCTACACACACATTAACCTTAAACAAATGACTATCATCAGGTAAGTGTTGGTTGTTCAGTTAACTCAATTACCTAACTCGCATGTTGTTTGTTTCATGGGAAATTCTTTTTTGAGACTGTTTACAGGATTGAAATAGCAAAATCTTTTTATA
Organism: Helianthus tuberosus; assembly: GCA_030545235.1. Taxonomy (NCBI): domain Eukaryota; kingdom Viridiplantae; phylum Streptophyta; class Magnoliopsida; order Asterales; family Asteraceae; genus Helianthus; species Helianthus tuberosus. Next base: position 39,802,042 of record CM060425.1, on the reverse strand, counting down.
TTTTTTAGGAGTGTATGGTTTTCAAATCGAATTTATGCCATGAAAATGATTTCTTTGTCACTATGTTGTTTTGATCATTCAAATTGCGAAAATGATCATTGAATGTGATTTTTTATGTGTTAGTGTAGCATTCCAAATAAGTAGAGGAAACAATTTCAATCCATTTTTTCATAAATGGGTTTGACAGGTGAATTGGGTTAAACGGGTCGAAAGTAATCCGAAGTGTATTTATATACATGTTCAGTATATATATGTTTCTTTTTGGGCAAGTATTACAAAGGTGTTGATTCTTATGATCATTTAGATGACAAGCACAAGTTGAGAGTATGTTTAAATTTCTTTTTGGCGTATGATTTATGGAAATAAGTTAGTTATATACCTTTTTTACAAAGTTTGATTTTTTATTTCTTTTTCATTGCAGGTATTATACGCTGATGGTGACGAAGAACTACCGGATCTATGTCAAAAATTGTGGAAGATGCTTGATGAGATTTTACCAAACTGGCCAAATTTGGACAATTTTTCTACTTCATGTTTTGTGGTCAAAAGTGCATCATTTTTTTTGCCGCTTGGTTGTTGATGTCAAGTATATAGAGATCAAGATTTGGCTGCTCATATTGAGGAACATATGATGGCTTTTAAAGCCAAAAAAAAGAAGATTAAGCTGGCATATTTGGTGACAAAAATAGAAGATATAATACCAATAGAATACATATATAAAAAGTTGAATGCTTTACGAGACTCAATTTACTTTATGGTTATTGTATTACTAGGCTCAATGGTGTCAACAGTTTGATTTAGAGTGTAGAGTGACAGTGAGGTATTGTCTATACGTGTATACAAATTTTTAAAAAATAAGTTGTTATACTAAAAAAATATACATGATTAATATGCATTCTTGCTTTCGTATGTTTTTATGGCTCTTTACAGCAAGAAAAGGTTCAAGAAACCGAATTAAAAGTTTATGGTGGAGAAAATGGAAAGATAATACTTTAGATGTTAAAGGTGTTATTTTTATACTTTTATTTTTTGTAAATTAAATTTTCCTACCCGGAAAATTTCCGGGTTATAACCTAGTATGTAATATATATGGGTTAGGGAGGGGAAACATGTAATTGTTTTTTTTTTATTTGGGGAAATACGTAATAAGGCAGCTTAAGAGGGGGAAATATGTAAAAATCCCTAATATATATGTCCAAAAATGTAACATACAAATTTTTGACATTTAAAAAAAAAACTAGTAAGCATTTTTTTCATTTTTTTTTCAAAAAAATGTTCGTGTACATTTATATTACATTCCCTATTTTTTTTAGAAAAAAATAAAAATGTTACATAGGGTTTATTTACGTTTTCTCAACTCACATGGGTTTTCGATTTATCTTTCCTTTATATATATATATATAGGGTTCGGATAAAATGAGAACCACCTTGAATTGTGAGAACCATGAGAATTAGGCCTTCAAAAGGTTTTTCTAAAAAAAAATTTATCAAAAATCTTAAAAAAATCACTTGTTTCAGCAAAAAAAAATTAAATGCCGCATACACAGATTTACATGAGGTGTAAAAAAAATTCATCGCCGTAACAAAATTTACATCAGCGCGTAAACAAAATTTACATTAGGCAAAACTATCGACTCGACAAATTATTTTTGTTTTTTTACAGATGTATTTATAATACTTTCATCTACGTTTGTGCTAAAAATTGTGGCCCAACTCGCTCGGGAAGTAGGAGTTCTCATGGTTCTCACAACTCGTGGTGGTTCTTAATTGAACCGAAGCATATATATATAGAGAGAGAGAGAGAGAGATAGAGATAGCTAAATGCCATTTTAGTCCCTGTGGTTTGGGTTATTTTTGCCAGTTTAGTCCAAAGGTTTGAAACGTTGTCATTTTAGTCCAAATAGTTTCAAGCGTTGCCATGTTAGTCCACTGGGTTAACTCCGTCCACTTTTTATGTTAGCTAGAAGTGTAATTCGATCATTTTATATGGTCGAATTGTCCTTTTAGTTAACAGAATTACATTTAAAATGACCGAAATGCCCTTCTAGTTAACAAAATAAAGGGATAGAGTTAACTCAGTAGACTAAAATGACAGCGTCTAAAACTATTTAGACTAAAATGGCAACGTTTCAAAACTTAGGACTAAACTGTAAAAATGGCTCAACCACATTGACTAAAATGAAATTTAACTCTATATATATATATATATATATACATTTAATTAGTTTTAAAAGAGAAAAATAGACGCCCTTTTACAATACTAACTAGTGAGATTCTCCTGCGCTTCGCGGCGGGAATTCGGTCGGTATCATCTTGGTTTGTTACGTTACCCGCACTCGCTATAGTAGTCGAAAGAGAAAAATTTACATCGATCGAAAACAATGATAACATATATTGATATTGGAACTGATGTTGTTTAGTTGACAACGGTTCGGTTCGTTTGCATTTTATGTTTATTTTATTTCAACATTGCGATTTTTATTTCTAAAACAGATACCGTGCCACTATCATAGCAAACCGAATCGAAACCGATTAAACAACATTTGTATCAATACCATATTTATTTTTATTGATTGAAAACATAAGTTAATAAGAAAACAATATAAAAATGAAAACCTAAAAAAAACAATATCAAACTGAACCAAACAACATTGATACCAGTGTGCATTCATTTTATAAGAAAAAAAATTGTTTAAAATTAATTAAATTAATAAAAAACAATATAATAACACAAACTTAGAAAAAAAAACTGTAATAAAAAAATTTGAACCACTGTTCATCGACACTTTCAAATAATATGTATAATGTTTGTTTGAAAAACTTATAATGGTGCTCATTATTCGACATGTTTTTTTTATTATCAAAATTCGAAAGCTGTTTGTTTCAGTTTTGAATGAGCTCTAAATGGTTCAGACCTCTAACTGGTTCGACACTTAATAGTTCAGAGTATTTGTTTCACGAGTTGATGTCTAAATGGTTTAGACATTTCCCTCTGAATGGTTAAGCATTATACTGAGTCTGAATGGTTAAGACCTCATATATCTGAATTGGTCAGACATTTGCCTCTAAATGGTTAAACATTATACTCACTCTTAATGATTCAGACCTCTTACTAGTTCAACACTTAATGATTCAGACATTTTACTGGTTCAACACTTACTCATTCAGAAGTTGGTAAATAGCCCCTTAGTGTAAAAGGTTGAATTAGCATACTCATTATTCCTAAGTTAACTATATGCATAACTAAGGAAGACTTATGTCTATTGGGGAAATTGAAATTCATGTTGGATTTTTGTAGAAGGTCCAACTAAATCATGTCATGTCCATGTCACCTTTTTGTGTTAGATGCTGATCATGTTTTGTGTCAACCTGCTTGCTTGAAATACATATTTACAAATATATCCACACACGCATATGTGTGTTTTCACTAATTTACACTTTTGTTTATTTAGGTATCGTAACTATTAAATATTATACTATATAGTATATACAAACATTTCAGTTTCGAGTTTGCTAAGATGTTCCCAGTCCTACCCATTACTTTTACTCATTTCCGTGCATGTGTTCGTGTATTTTTTTAATGTCATGCATTATACATATGCCGTATAAGGGGACTGGGGGCGGGAGCCTTCTTCTCCGTGATAGTTTTCTATAACGCGTGGAAGATGGCAAAACTCCACCGCCACCATCATTTTTCAACGCGTGGAACATAGCAAAACTTTATAACGCGTGAAAAAATCCACGCGTGATTATTTGATTCTTGTGAGAGGAATTGTTGGTTGGGGGGAATTGTTGGGTGTGGTGGTAAGTGATGATCATTGCCACTAAAAAAGGATGTGAGTGATGGAAAAATGTTTGATGACATGGCGGAACTTGATTGGATGTTTGTGAGTGATAGAATTTTTGCAAGTGATACCACCCCCACCCCTAAAATTGTTATCACCAATCATATCAACCTATTTTACATTTTGTTTTTTAGTCATTATTTCTTAAAAAAATACTCATTGTTCTAATTATTATTTGTTTTCAGGACTATAGTAATTGTGTTTTTTAGTCATTATTTCTTTAAAAAAAATAATCATTGTTCTAACTATTATTTGTTTTCAGGACTATAGTGATTGTTTTGCCTTATCTAACAAACTATAATTGATACCAGCCGAATTAAATGTATTATGGTGTCAACAAGTTATTTCACGAAAAAAAAAATTAAAAAAGAAAAAAAAACAATGAGAGAGAGATAGAGAAGTAGCATCTTTAACTCCATATGGGTATGTCTTCAAGATTTGAGCCTTTTCTTTCGACATTATCATATGTGTGCATGTCTCATGTCCAATAATATCCTTTTCAAGATCTTCTTATGTGTTGACCATGATGGACCCAAGCGACTTAATAATTGAATGATTATTTTTTAAACATTTCTGTTGATAATTATAATTTACTTAAACTATTACTTATTATATAATGATCATAAATATTTCTTAAACTATTTATCATAGACGAGGTAAATGATAACATTCATGTAATAGTGATATTTATTAGATTACGCAATCGTATTAGAAGTATTTTTAAGCGTTAACACACATACTCTCTAAACCTACTCCTAAAACTATATCATTGTCTATTATAGGACTAGAACCCTCAACCACCTGGAACAAACACCCTTTACTCCACACCATAGTTCCGATAGATTACAAGCACTTTGTTTGTTAGACTTGGTTCCAGTGGTGGACCCAAGAATTATTTTCTAGAAGGTGCGAACGAAGGGTTTAATCAAATTTTCAGGGGTGCGATCGTGATTTTGCCCTATAAAATACACTAATTTTTTCAAAGGGTGCACCCGCCCACTCTACCTAGTTCCGCCCATGGTTGGTTCCATCTCAATCTCTTCCTCATTCATTTACGATATCAGAGCATCAATGGCATTTTGAAGTATGGCAAAAAAATGACACATGACATCCATAGACTACTCGTTTATCTAACATTGTATCTGGCAAAAGAGAGCGAGTCCATCCATTTGGGCCCTACTACACCATTTAGTTAAAAAAACACAAAAAAAACTAATACAATATTATTATTGACTAAAAGAATTACAGCTAATTAACTTCTTTCAATTTTTATATTTTACAAAATATATTCACCATTTCAATTTTTTTGGTAACACTAGGAAGGATGCCATGTGCCGATTGCTGATTGATTCCTACCATTTGTATGATAAAAGTGTTCTTGTTAAATGATTTAAAACATTAGTGATATTTTTATATAATATAATTTATTATATTTATTAAAATAAACAATTTATTTATCAAATATAAGTGTAAAAACCGGGATCGAGTTAAAAAAAAATATGATGATAATTAACAGACAAATGCATTGTTAGTCTTTGTTAGGGGTTAAGTTGAACTAGGGCCGTTCAAATCGCTCGCCGCTCGACGCTCGTTCGGAAATTGCTCGGAAAATGCTCGTTCGATTTGACGCTCGGTTGTAAACGAGTCGCTCCGCTGGGTTCGGTTTGTAAACGAGCCAAGCATGAGCAAAGGTACGCTAGGTTCGGCTCGGCTCGTGAACAGCCCTGTTGAACTGGTAAAGCCTTCGGAGTTAAAATGGAGGTCCTCTTGAAAGTCAATGAGTATTGACATAAACATTTTCTTTAAACAAAAACCATTTATTTGTTTTATTACTTTTTTATATCCCCCCCCCCCCCCCCCCCCCTTTATTCAAAAAGTATGGTGAAAAATCTGTTGGGGTTAAATAATTTTGTTTATTACTCCTAAGAGGCTAAGAGATCGGATTAAATAGCTTAGTGTTGGGCCCATGGTCCAGCTAATGTGTTTTGCATGTTGCACAAATACAACAGCATACGGAAACGGAAGTTCTATAAGAGCATAAGCCTATATAGTCTCCACTTTGTTGGGCTTACAGGCCAGCCTACTGGGCTTCTCCAAGTCCAAGTCCCATTAGTACCATCAACTCCAAATCTCCAATTTCCTCACCATCCCCTTCTTTGAATTTGAGATTTGATAATTGTTATTTTTACCATATCTCTTAATATATTACTCTCAGTTGATATAATATCATATTTAAAATTATAATATCAAATATACTGATGTCAAATTTGTATCTGCATGTACTGCTTAGAAGGCAGAAGGATGAAAATGAAAATAGGGCACCAAATCACCAATGTTGACGTAGATATATTTGAGCAATGGGTTGTTACTTGATGCAAAACTTGAGCTTAGAAAGATTAAAACTAGACTACTATTTGGATTAAACAAGCGTACTTACCATAGCTCAAGATTAGAATACTTACAAACCGGTTCAATTTCAAACGAGCTTCAAACCATGGAAATTTTGAACAATCTTCCCTCGTTCATGTTTCAAAGTGTGGCTGTGGTTTTGGACCTAATTTGCCTAATGATCGAAATTCATGACCACCAAAAAAAAGGTTAAATAAAATCACTAGCATAGTAAGGATTATCAACACATATAATCAAGTATATGGACAATCTCACTTGTCACTAACAGAACTTGAGTGCAATTCGAGGGGTTTGCTAACTTTTTTTATCGTGTAATATACTGTTATCGTTTTTTTTATAGTTTAACCTTCAAACTGTCATCGGTAGAGTAGTTAAAACGAATATAATATATACTTTATTAGTCACCCTTTCAAGCAATTACGTGCCTCTTACGTTATTAAAATATATTGTTAGTTGTATTAATTTTGATATGTACTAAAAAGATTTTCCTAGTAATAAGGTATAGAAAAGTCATTTGAGATCTTGTCACATGACATGACCATCATGTGAGGGAGTAAACGGTGAATAGCAGAATTGTGAACATGGTCAAGCCGCCTAAGATCATGAGACACGGGTCGGGTTTGGTAGGTCAAAGTTCATACCTTTTACCTTTGACTTTTCATCCATAAGAAGTTGCCAAGAAAGATGGAACAAATTAAATGAACCGGCCAAACGTCACTCTGTCCAATTGGAGGGGGGATAATGCTTCAAAGAAATTTTTGTTACAATGAAATCTCAATTTTCCTTTAACAAAATATGTCATAATATATAAGTTAGAGAAACAATTTATACACCTAAATAATAAAGATTTATAACATATGAAAAAACCAATAAAAAATATACGTTATAGGTGACTTTTTAGTAATTTTATAGGTTTACTTGTCTTTACTTTACTCTATAATAATATAAGTAATGCATGACGTACGTGTAAAGTTTACCAAATGTTGACTAAAATTATTGTAAGAAGAATTTTTACCGAGAGCTTGGGTTCGGTTCTAAGGGTGAAGGGAGTGGTTAAACACTTTGAGTGGCAAACTAAAAAATCAACCAATGAGAGTGTGCCATGTCAAAGTGGTAAACTATGCTCAAAATGTTGGCAATGGTTTAGACACTTGGTGAAGTGGTAAACTATTTAAAAAAAAAAAGGAAAAAGGTGTGATTGGTTGAGATTGGATTGGACCCCACCCCACAATACCCTCTCTCTCACATCCCTCCCTCTTCCCGAATCGGCATCCACTCACCGATTTTGCCCCCCTTTTCGGCAAATGGTGTTCGGCAAACAAGTTGGCATTGGTTTGTCAAGTGGTAAAGTGGGTTTACCACTTTCCACTCCCTTCACCCTAATGCCTATTAAGTACCTACTTTTTATTGGAACGGCTTTAAAATATTAATAATCAGTTTAATATTACTATATATTAATAAATGAATTGAAATGAATTAGTATAATATTTGTGATTGCTAAAGAATAAAAAATTTATCCATTCTTTACAATACAAAGACGGATATCAATCCTACCTTAAAAGGCATCAAGCAACACCAATCATAAATAGGCTAGAAAACCATCTGACCTATTCTTTTTTACTTGATTAACCACCCTCCCTGTTGGGGTATGGTATTAGACCCAACCCGAACGACAGGACATATTCGTTACTTATCGCCTTTTATTATAATATTTATTATTATTGCGTTCTAACCCGCGAAGCCTAGCGCGTTATAGTTTACACTACACTAGGTTGTGGGCTTGTAGAGATAACCCCTAACTGGGCCTGGCCCATTGAGGTTAGGGGAGACCCATATCTCCTATATAAAGAGGTGTTCACCTAATTATTAGGGCACAAGATATGGAGCCGTCACACTTTTGTAGCTGGAAATAGGAGATTCTTCTCCTACCGGCAATCTCTACATCACCACTTTTCTCTCTTCTCCATGGTAGATCTAGGTTCAAGAGGAAGAACAAGGTATGATTCTTCACCCTCACAGAGAAAGCAGTCCAGTCATCCCGGTGATGATTCCGTGTTTCTTGATGAACCTCAAGAATAGGGTTGTTCACGAGCTGAGTCGAACTGAGCGGATGTTTGCTCGTGTTTGTCTCGTTTACAAATCGAACCGAGCGGAGCAGCTCGTTTAAAACCGAGCCTTAAATGAAGCGAGCATTTTTCGAGTAGTAAATATTCCGAGCGAGCGTCGAGCGAAGTTCGAGCGATTTGGACCATGTCGCCCGATTTAAATTTGTTGAGAGTGATAGTGACAATGTTGGGTCACAAGTTTTTATTTCTTTAAAAACATGCACATTTCATATCATAATATTTTTCTTATGAATAACAATGTTGTGGCCGACGAGGCGATGATCATATTGCATCAACAATGACATCGAGAGCAGAAGACAATCGGCTTAGGTAACAGCATTGAGGCGATGAGCAGACTGTCGTTATTCGGTTTATTGTTTAACTTTTAGATTTGATATTAATTTTTTTATTGTCGTGATTGGGCTACGTATAGATATAGTTGTAAATTTGTATAGTGGACCAAAATTTAATAGAATGGTATAATATAAAACTATAAATTTAATTTATATTTAAGTATATATGTATGTATATATAGGTGTGTGTATGTATAATTTATATTTGTGTATATACATACTAATTAAAAATAATAATTCGAGCCGAATCGGGCTAAGCGGACCTTTGTTCATGTTTGGCTCGTTTACAAATCGGACCGAGTAGAGCGGCTCGTTTACAACCGAGCAATTTTCGAACGAGCGACGAGTAGTTTGAACGGCCCTACTCAATAACAAAGATTCTTCTAAATATTGAAACCCATAATTAATTTACAAATTTGTTTTGCCTTTCATGTTTTTTCCGCGATAGATGGATGAGATAGCAATGTTTAAAGTGATGTTTAAGAAATTGAAATATAAGCATAAATGAAATATCTGTTTGTCCTGGACAGGTAAGTAAACAAATTGGAAAGGAGTTTATAAGTAGTTAATACGTTTGACAAGCACATTTAGACTATGAGTAATAGGGATTATAGGGGCATGAAGTGGTTTGAGAATGTCTCAGTACCATCCTTGTGGGCTTTATAAGGGCATGAAGACGAAGGGGTATTTATAGTATAGTGCCAAAAAAGGAAAACAAAATTGGAAAGTAACGATGGAATTGAGGCATTAACAAGCGTTAACCATTAAACACTTTTTTTAAAAGGAGTTATGATGATGATGTGATGAAAAGTGACTTTTACGGGGCATTAACCATTACGGATGAACTTAGTGAGTTTTATTCTAACACATGTAAAACGGTTGTTTTGCACATTTAGTGCGATTTTTTGTATCCCACTTACAAATGACAAATGTAGATATTAACCATGTATAACAAAAATATTTGACTTGGTTACGTATCTAACTAGCTATTAAAATACAAAAAGAAAATCTTGTGTTTATTATCAAAATACTAACGCTAACTAACACTCAATAAAATTAAAAAAAAAAATATAGGGTACCAAAACTACGTTAAATTTAATCCCTTAGGCCATGGGGTTTAGGGCTCGTTCCCGTGCCGGCAAGCTCCGGCTAGGGACGGCTACACCTCCCCCCTCAAGCCTGTCCCGTCCTCATCAAGCCTCTGACGACGGTCCTACAACACACACGAACACACACACATGCATACATACATACATACTACATATGTATGTATGTATGTATGTATGTATATACAAAGGGGCTTATTCCCACATTCTAGACTTATCCCTTTAGTCTCACCCTCACACCCGCTGAGATAAACGTCTACATGACAAATCATACTCGAAAAACTACCCTCCTCCACACTTTTACCCTTTACATTTTCAAAATAAATTATATGAATTTGAAAATTAAAACAAAATCCGGCAGAATCTAGGCACGTGTAGGCGTGTAACATCAAAAATTGATAGACAAAGTCAACATTTGAGTTGCCGCAAACTTCGTGGACACATCTATCTCTATTCTGTATATATATATCTCTTCACCTTCAAAGTCTATAATCTCCCCCTTTACAACAACTCTCTCTATCTCTATCCACACAATGGCTCCTAAATGGCTTACTCTTTTCATGCTACTCATTCTATTTACATCTTCAACAAACGCCCGGAAACTCTTAAACTCGCCGGATTCCGGCACCGAAAACGAGTCTTCTCTGGCGAAAATACGTCAATACCTAAGTGTTCTTCCAAAGGGCACCGTGCCGGCTTCTACTCCGAGCAAAAAGGGTCATTCTTCGATCACTGATGAGAAGCTCATCGCCCGCCACCTCATCGCCCTCGACCGGATCCTCCGCTCCGTCCCCAGCCCCGGCGTCGGCCATTAAAAAGTCTTTTTTTTCTTTTATACAATTTTGTGGGTTCGAAGTTTTTTAATTCTTTTTTTTTAGAAATTAGAATATAGAATTGTATATACGAAAGGGTCATATCTATATATATATATACACACACCTTGAGAATCATGTCTGAATTGTTTATGTATCTATACATTCTTGTAATTAATTAGAGAGTAAAATGCACGGATAGTCCTTGTGGTTTGTTAAAATAACACATTTAGTCCCCAACTTTTGAAAATTACACTCATGCTCCCTGTGGTTTGTTCGGTTGTTACTCGAATAGTCCCTAGAGTGGATGGAGGTTAGTTTATGACGTTAAGTGGGTGTGAATTGACTAAGATGGTATATGAAATCAAATTTCATGTTATTGTATATTTATTTTGTTTATTTATTTATTTATTTTTTTGTTTAGGGACATGGTGTGAATTGTTTCTTGTTATTGTATATTTATATAGTTTGCCGTTCAAATAATAGATACTGCAAATTAGCCATGTATAAAAAGGATTGTGTGTATATAGTATTGATAATATAGAGTTGGTTAACTAATTATTATCATTTTTATCAATCTTTCTTCCAAGTGAATATTACTCCACTAAGACCACTAACTAATATGTCATGCGACATGATTATATGAGCGTAGATCATGCCACCTTTAATGAGAAAAAAAAGTTACGTAAGTTATTACTTAATTAGGTTAGGGACCGTTTGGTAACTTTTGAATGGTTAAGTGCTGAATCAGTAAGAGGTCTAAACCGTTAAGAGTCAATATAATGCTTAACTGTTCAGAGGCAAATGTTTGACCAATTCAGATTAAAGGTCTTAACCATTCAGACTCGATATAATGCTTAATCATTCAGAGGCAAATGTCTGAACCATTCAGACATCTATTTACAAAACAAACAGTTTGAACTATTAAGTGCTGAACCATTAAGAGCCTTATTAAGAGGTAAACAAACAGCCTCTTAGTGTTGTTGTGAGAAAATTGCTTACGTGTATATAATTTCCAAGCACATTTCTGGGTATATAATAACACAAATAATAATATGTTACCTGATAATTATTTTTACAGATGTATTAAGTCAAAAGAGATTTCAATAGTTGTTACTTATTACTAACCTAAAGTTTTATGTGTATTTTTCTACTTTTTGTTTTAAATAAAAATTACTATTACTGATTTTATGTATAAAATATGAGTTATAAAAATTATAATTATTGTTCAGTCTATTATAACATGTCTGGCTGAGATGGTGGACGTACCCGTGTCATGTAAAATTCTGTTATATTCACATAAAAATATCGCTAAATAAATTTTTGATCTATGTAAAATGGTCAAAGTCAAAGAATATGTAAAATTGTCAAAGAAGAAAATAAATAAAAAAGGGTCGGAGGTTTTATATATTCTTATCTTTTAAGAGCACCCGTAGTGGGGCGTGATTTATTAGGCGTTATTTTTCAAAAATATGGGTCTTGGCGTTTTAATTAAAACGCTAGAAGTGGTCAAAGGTTTATTGAAGTAGCCAATGGGAGTGGAGGAGAAAAGGAAAAACCTGAAAAGGTTTATGACCCACCAATCACTTTACCCTGTGTGTCTGACAACTTTACCCACATGCACATTTCGTGTGCTTTTTTTTTTATTAAAAATAATACGGGCGTTATTGGAATAATGCCCCACTACACCACTTTTTGCTATAATGCCTCATGCTGACTGGGATGACACGTGTCGGATAATGCCCCATGGTGGGGGTATTATAAGTTGTTACCACTACACATGGTCTAAGAAGGCTACAACGGACTTTTAAGCTTTTTAACATTTGTTACTGGTAAAGGTGCAGGGAGTGAGTGCGGGGAGGAGTTCACCGAGTGGGCATTGTGCTCCCGGTGGTTGATTGTCGCAACCCCCGCCCCCTTATCTGTCCCGGGAACGGGCGGCCGTGAACATCATTTGTGGTGGTATCATTTATTAATTTGGCAGCGGAAATTACATCAGTACCGTAGTTAGGAAATGTTTATCAGAGTAAAACCACCATATTTTATATTAATAATCACATTGGTAAAACCCAAGTTTCTTTATTACAATATGTTTATAGGGATAAACCCTATTTTATTGAATTTAAAACATCGTCTTTTAGATAACTTTTATACCCACATTTTTCCAAGCCGTCAGTGCTCTTCAGCTGGCTTTTTCCTAATTGGCTTTCACATTGTGTTACCTGAAACGCGTTTAAAAAACATTTATCAGTGGGAAATACTGGTAAGTGAATCCCAGTTTAATCAAGAAGAGTTTTATCAATTAACACAGTATTGAGAGCGATCACAATGTTTATTTCTACACAATTACTCATTCAGTACTGTAAATCCTGACTGGTGGGTCATATTACACATTGGCTAACTCGTTGTCCAATTGTAACGTGTTCCACATTCTGTATACAAAACCCCAACATACCGACAGTAATTGAAGAACTACAAAAACTCAATCACTGCTTAATCACATTGTAAAACATTTAAGGTTTTGTAAAATAGATTATAAAAAGGTTTACAAAAAGCGGATAAACTCACATTGTTGTCTTAGACTTCGTTTAAGGTTTCCCTGGTGTTAATCTATAATTTACACAAATGTACATATCTTAGTATAATAACCCTTTATTTATATTAACGATACCCTCCCCGAGACGGTATTCCAACAACTACGTCGGGCAGAACCACGACAGTTGTTACAGAACCCTGGATCAACCGGGCAGCGTATCTAATACGTAACTGGGGTTATAATACTTACAACGGAGCAAAACTTCGTTAATTAGGGGGATATAATACACGTATATTATGCCTACTTCTCAGAAATTCGTTTAGAAAGAAAAGAAATGAGCGACGGAAAACGAAATCCCGATGCCTTCTTATATAGGGCTGATTTCTGAGTCTCTCGCGTCCCGTGTAAGGTTAGGCTTTGGCCTACGCGGCCCGCGTACTAGGGGGTTCTAGGCGTAGGTGATCCGGGTCATGACTAGGTTCAACACGCTGGTGACAGGTGTCAACACAGGGTGAGATCTGGCCTTTTAGCTGTCGCAGCCCGCGTAAGGTTAGGCTTAGGCCTACGCGGCCCGCGAGCGCACCAAAAATTTTGTTTTTTAATTATTGTTAATGACATTTCATATTTTGGGCTCGGTTTTCACATACGGGGTGTATTTTAAGACATATAGGGGTATTTTAAAATATATTAGGGCGTCAGAAAAATTTCAGGAGGGTTGTTATATCCTCCCCGCCTTGTTTTAGAACTCGTCCTCGAGGTCTACTGGAACAAGTGTGGATATTTTCTTTGCATTTCTGATTCAAGCTCCCATGTGTATTTTGGTCCTCTTTTGGAGTCCCACTTTACTTTGACCAGAACTAGTCTCTTGTGCTTGAGGTTCTTGACTTTCCTGTCCTCAATTTGTAGAGGTCTTTCTACAAATTTTAATTGTTCATTTACCTTTATATCCTTAAGAGGTACTATCAGTGATTCATCAGCTAAGCATTTCTTGAGATTAGATACATGAAATACATCATGTATTCCTGCCATTTCCTCCAGCAGTTGTAGCTGATAGGCTACAGTTCCTACTCTTTTAATAATCTTAAAAGGTTCAACATACCTGGGACTTAGCTTTCCCATTTTTATGAATCTTACTACTCCTTTCCAATGAGAGACTTTTGATAATACCTTATCTCCTGTTTGAAATTCCAATGGTTTCCGCCTGTTGTCAGCATAGCTTTTTTGTCGATCACGTGCTGCTTTCAGCCGTTCCTTGACTTGAATGATTTTGTCTGTTGTTTCTTGTACTATCTCAGGTCCAGATAGTTGCTTTTCCCCAATTTCTGCCCAACAGACTGGGGTTCGGCACTTTCGTCCATAAAGTGCTTCGAATGGTGCAGCATTGATACTTGTGTGATAACTATTATTATAAGAAAATTCTATCAATGGTAAGTGATCGTCCCAATTACCTCCGAAATCAATTACAAAAGCTCTAAGCATGTCTTCCATCGTCTGAATTGTCCTTTCGCTTTGTCCGTCTGTTTGAGGATGATAAGCTGTGCTTAGATTCAACTTGAGTCACATGGCTTTTTGGAAACTTGTCCAAAAATGAGAGGTAAAACGACTATCTCTGTCAGAAACAATTGATAGAGGAATTCCATGTAAAGAAACTATTTCATTTACATACAATTTAGCTAATTGTTCCATACTAAAAGTTTCCTTCATTGATAGGAAATGAGCTGACTTGGTTAGTCTGTCTACAATCACCCAGATTGTATCATTACCTTTCCTTGTTTTGAGTAATTTAGTAACAAAGTCCATCGTTATTAATTCCCATTTCCAAACAGGCATTTCTAATTGTTGTAATAAACCCGAAGGTTTCTGATGTTCAGCTTTAACTTGTGAGCAAGTTAAACACTTAGAAGCGTAAGCTGCTATGTCCTTTTTCATTCCTATCCACCAGAAATTCTTTCTCACGTCCTGATACATTTTATCGCTTCCTGGATGCATCGTAAACTTAGACTTATGGGCTTCTTCTAATATACGATGACGTAGGTTTCCTAATTTAGGTATCCATATTCTTTTCTTATGGAATCTCCAAATTCCATCTGTTCCTTGTTCTAATTCCTTGATCATTCCTTTTAGTTTTTCAGTATCATCTTTGATTACTGATTCTTGTGCTTTTCTAATCTGCTCATTTAAATCTATTTGTAGATTTAATTTAAGAGAACATACTCTTTTTGGCTGTTCGTGATACTTTCGGCTTAAAGCATCAGCAACTACATTTGCTTTTCCTGCATGATACTGAATATCGCAATCATAATCACTAAGCATTTCCATCCAGCGTCTTTGTCTCATATTCAATTCCTTTTGCCCGAAGACATACTTTAAACTCTTATGATCGGTGAAAACAGTAAACTTACTACCGTACAGGTAATGTCTCCAAATCTTAAGGGCGAAAATTATAGCTCCTAATTCTAAATCATGAGTTGAATAATTCTCTTCATGATTCTTAAGTTGTCTGGATGCATAGGCTATAACTTTTTGACGTTGCATTAACACACATCCATGATCTAATTTAGAAGCGTCACAATAGATTATAAAATCTTCAGTTCCTTCTGGTAACGCTAGTATGGGTGCATGGGTTAATCTTTGCTTAAGGATTCTAAAGGCTTCTTCTTGTTTTGGTTCCCATTTAAACTTAACAGATTTACAGGTTAGCTTAGTTAAGGGAATGGCTATTCTAGAAAAATCTTGAATAAATCTTCTATAATAACCGGCTAGTCCTAAGAAACTTCTTACCTCAGTTGGTGACTCAGGGGTTTTCCACTTGGTTATTGCCTCGATCTTGGTTGGATCCACATGAATTCCTTCATGATTGACTAAGTGTCCAAGAAATTGTACCTGTTCTAACCAAAACTCACACTTTGAAAACTTAGCATAAAGCTTTTCTTTTCTTAATAAACTTAAAAGTGCGTGCAAATGCTTTGCATGTTCCTCTTTACTCTTAGAGTAAATGAGAATATCATCTATAAAGACAATTATAAATTTATCCAAATATGGCTTACATATTCGATTCATCATGTCCATAAATGCAGCTGGGGCATTGGTTAAACCAAATGGCATGACAGTAAATTCATAATGGCCATACCTTGTTCTGAAGGCGGTCTTAGGAATGTCCTCTTCCTGTACTTTTAATTGATGATATCCTGACCTTAAATCGATTTTTGAGAAAAATCGTGCTCCTTGTAACTGATCAAACAGATCATCAATTCGTGGTAATGGATACCGATTCTTAATTGTGACCTTGTTTAATTCACGGTAGTCAATGCACATACGCATTGATCCGTCCTTCTTTTTGACGAATAAGATTGGCGCTCCCCATGGGGATGAACTTGGTTGTATGAATCCTTTCTCTAACAATTCGTCTAATTGTTTCTTTAGTTCTTGCATTTATGCAGGTGCCAAACGGTAAGGTGCTTTGGCAATTGGTGTTGTCCCTGATATTAAATGGATTCTGAATTCAACTTCTCTATCTGGAGGTTG
The DNA here is from genome assembly GCA_030545235.1 of Helianthus tuberosus. NCBI lineage: Eukaryota > Viridiplantae > Streptophyta > Magnoliopsida > Asterales > Asteraceae > Helianthus > Helianthus tuberosus. The sequence continues at coordinate 39,785,351 of CM060425.1, read as the reverse complement.
CCCTGGTAATTCATCTGGAAATACATCTGAAAACTGAGATACTACTAGGATATCCTTTAATTCTTTTCCTTTAGTGTTAGTGATTATAGAAATCAAATACACTAATGATCCTTTTCTTATGTAACTTGCTGTTTTCATCACAGAGATGAATTTAGTGGATATAGAGGTTTTATATCCTTTAATTGTGATCTTTTCACCCTTTGGTGAATTTACTTGTATTGACTTTTGATCACACAAAATACTGGCTTTATTGGCTATTAACCAATCCATTCCTAACACGACATCAAATCCTGCCAAATTCATGGGGTAAAGGTTTGCAATAAATTTCTGATTTAGAATTTCTATTATTGCTCCCTCCAAGATCTCAGAAATTTTAATGGTTTCACCATTTGCTGTCTCTACTAGACATTCTTGTGGAAGTTTAGTTAATGATTGATTGAGAAGTTTGCAAAATGAAGTATTAATAAAACTTTGGTTTACACCAGAGTCAAATAATACTTTAGCAAAAATATCATTAACTAAAAACGTACCAGTGATCACATCCGGGATCATCTTTGCTTCTTTTGCAGTTAGAACAAATGCTCTAGCATTTTTGGTATTCTTGTTATTCGTAGCTGGAGCCAATTTTGGACAGTTAGGCTTGATATGACCTTGTTCTCCGCAGTTGTAACATATCCTGTTGTTAGCTTTCTTCCTGCAGTCTTCTTCCTTGTGTCCCGATATTTTGCAAAAGTTACAGTATATGGAGCATCTTCCTGAATGTTTCCTTTTACAATTTTTACAGTAGGGTGCAGAGGTAGAGCCTACATTTTTCCCACGGTTAAAATTTCTAGATTGAAATTCTTGTGTAAGCTTTTGGGTTAGGTTCCTCCTTTCATTCCTCTTCTCGCGTACGGACTAATTCATCTGTCAAGGTGTTGGCTAGTTCTACAGCTTCTTCTATGGTTTGAGGTCTAGCTGCCTTGACTACATGTCTTATCTCCCCGATTAATCCCCAGATGTAACTGGAGATTATGACTGGTTCAGGTGAAGCAAGGGTTGGCACTATTCTAGCATATTCAAAGAATAACTTAGTGTACCCCTTACTATCCACACCAGTCATTCTAAGATTTAAGAACTTGTTTGCTATCTGTTCTTTTTCATTAGGAGGGCAGAATTTCCTTTCTACCATGTTTTTAAATTCCTCCCATTCCATATTGTAAATCCTATCACTTCCTCTAGACTGGAGGATAGTGTTCCACCATTCTAAGGCTGAATTCTTAAATAGATTGGAAGCAAACTGTCACACCCCCAAAATCCACACGCGGAGTATCACCGCTTGGAGGCGTGACTGACCAGGATCAAGCCACCAATCATATTGAACCATAAAGTAAAGCAATTAAAAGTTCAACCACGCAATATAATTGGTGTCTAAAACAATTTAATAAGTCTAAGTTATCAGCGGAAGCAATCAGTTCAAAACCCAAATCATAAAGTAAAAGTGTTTAAGTTCTTCATGAACACTCAATGTCCATGCCCCACAACGACTTTTCCCCATGCAAGCTCCAGCTAAGTACCTAGAGACCTGCAAAGCATGTAGTAACGAGTCAACAACAAAGTTGAGCGAGTTCACAGTTGGGTGTTTGTTTTAGTTATTCCAAAAACATAGTATCCTTTAACTGGCATCCTGCCGTGGGGGTTACCCCATAGTTGAAAACGTGTTCTGGTTAAATCCCGTTTACTCTGGTTGTCCAGACGTGGGGGCTACCCCATGATTAGTTATCTGGCTTTTCGGCCGTGGGGGCTACCCCATGTATTTACTACTAGACTCGTTACCATATCGACTGCTGACTGTAGTCATGTTTATGTGTCCTGAACTGTCAATGTCTATCATCATTGATGTGCCCAGATCCATTAGTTCACGCCCGTCCTCTGCGGCACGGTGTGAGGCTTGTCAGACCTAAATAGCACTATCTAACTAATGACCCGCTCGCCATTGGCCCGGCGATTAAGTCGATATAAAAAGGAGGGACTTTGTGATAGAGTTTTGGTCTAGTAATAGTTAACTGTCCATGAGGACGAGGAATTATATTCCTAAACCAGTACTGTCCTACCCAAGAAAGGACGAGGAATCCATGTTCCTTAACCCCATTCCCAACCCCTGGGAATCCCATGCTTTGTAGAAAGTGTGAACTCACCTTAGGTTAGCTCGGCAGATAAGTAAAGGTCAATCGAGCTGCTAGAGGTCAACCACGTCCTAACATGGTTACCATACAAGTCAGGTCTAGGTGCACGTATGATTACACAGAACTAACAGGTTACTAACACGTAACGATCATGGCATATCCAAAGAACACGTTAAACGATAACTGTTGCATACACAAGAAGCCCAAACATAACTCGGCCCAACATGTTGTGCGATCAGCACAACCTTGTGCGACCCACAGCATGTTGTGCGATCCAACCTGAACCCGGCCCAAACTTTAAATAGGCCCAACAACTTGTACAGCCCAATAAACTAATTAACATTTAACTTGTGCGATCCATATGATTTTGTGCGCTCAGCTTTGCTACCCAGCCCAACAGTCTACGGCCCAACAGATATACGTGCGGCCCAATATAACAAACAGATAAACAGTCTTGTGCGACTCAAATTACTTGTGCGACTACAGACATCTTGTGCGATTGAACATCTTGTGCGGCTGAACAAGACTTGTGCGATCAGTCTTGTGCGCTTTGGGTCCTTGTACGACCAAGGATTCTTGTGCGATTAGTTATAATTTCCTAATTTCATGCAATCATTTACCAATTCCAATTCAATTCGTTTGACCCAATTAACAGTTTCCATACATGCAGTTCTCGATCAAACAAGGCTTTTATCTCAAAGTTTATATGAACCCTAATTAATCAAAATCAATAACTTATCAACACTTAAACATATAACATGATTCTTGTTCTTGATTACTAACATACGTCCTATAATAACAACACAATGAATCATCCTAATCGTAAACATATCACAGCCGATTACAAGCATTTGGTTTCCATTCATCAACAAATCCAACTTGTACTAACAACCAAACCATTCGGATCCAAACCCATATAGAGCCGATTACATTCATTCATAATCAATCACATATTATTCATACTAACATAACAATACATTATCATATAAACATCATCATTCATCATCAACCAAATAAAAACACATAGCATGAAACACTAACCGATTAAAGATGGATGAGGGTGATCCGAACGATAAAGCTTCGAGAGAGATAGGATGTGGCTGCCGTCGAGTTTGAGAGGAGAGAAAGAGAGCTAGGGTTTGTGTGTGTAAAGTGTTTAGCAAACAAATGAGAAGTATACCCTTTCTCCTAATGCTATGCGTGTAAAAGAGAGAGTGGGCCGAACCCTCCTAATGGGTTGCCCATTCGGTTCAAGTTCAAGAGAAGTGGGCCGAGAGTAGTAAAGCCCAAAGGCTTGTGCGTTCGAGTTGCTATTGTGCGATTGGTTTATTTCGTGTGATTCCAATACATACATACAAGCACAACACATATTCACATAACATTCACTTATAACATTCATTAAACCAACATGTCAACTAGTCACATAACGTTCAAGCATGTTACATCAAGATACAATGAAGGGTTCTAAATTACGAGTTGTCACATTATCCCCAAGTTGAAAGATTTGATTATCTTGTCCTCTTCCGCACATTTGCTTATTCTTAAGACTGCCTCAGTCTTTTCTATCCAGCGTAGGGTTGCAATGGCCCCTTCGTTGCCCGAGAATTCCATTGGTTTACAAGAACAACCGTAAGACACGATTCTTCTTCTTTTGGGGATGGGCATTTGAAGTACGGGTTCATTGTTCACGCTGTTTTCAGGTTCAGAGGGTCGCTTGCTATCATGTTTACTTTTATTTTCTGCTTCTTTAACTGTTTGAATAATATATGGCATCGCATCTATTATTCCTTGTGCTACTATGTGTTGGATGGCACTGTTGTCTACTTGATTTCCATTGTTATCATTATTCGGATTATCGTTATTCAGATTATTGTCATTCTGGTTTTCCGGGTTATTATCCAGATTCTCTTGATTCACTTGGTCGGCCATCTGAATTTTAAACATTTGCCAATTATTAATATCACAGAATAATTAATAGTTTATGTAACAACCACATAATACACATATTGGTCAAAAGCGTCGAGCATTGCGACTTTACTCTTTCTATATAGTATGCGTCAAATACACACTAAAACAGGAATTTAAAAATTACAACACTATTATGCATCACTAACCACAAAGTGGTCTATACTACAATATATTATTATTACATATATATATATATATATTTTCATACAAACATATTATATATTATTATATTATTTATTATTACCAACTCCATTATCATCTTCATGGATATGGATTTCTCCCGAAATCCATCTGACGCTCGTCATATTTCCAGACGAGTCGTTCTCCTACATACCTCATCCTCTCACTACTTTCTAAGATTTCTTCTCCGAAAGTTCGGAGTTCTTGCAAATTCTCTACACTCATTGGGGGTGCAGGTGTTGGTACTGGATCTGGGTACTGTGGCATAGGATTCTCCTGAGGGTACGGATTCTCTAAAATCTCCCTAATGTATTCATCGTTGTCATAATAGGGATCTAGAGGGTCCAGACCTGGATACGCTGCTATGTTTGGCAAGGTTTCGTCGTTTAAATGGTAGCGTGGCACATAATCCCTAAGATCATCAAACCATGGATCATAATTTGGGTCTAAGGGATTAAGGACTGGTATCCTAGGTATCTCCTCAGGGTTGAAATCATGCATTTCTACCTCTATCGGCTGAGTGGGAATTAGAGGTAAGGGTTGTGGGGCTACTAGTTGTTCCAGACTTGGGTCGGCAGCAGTTGTTGCTAGGATATGAAAATTGGCTAAGCTTTTATTAAGCATATCCTGTGTATGGGCATCTGACTCTCGCTTAGCAGCTGCTAGGACTCTTTGCTGTTGCAACTTTCGCATTCTTTTTCTACGCTCGAAGGCTCCCTTACTGAACCATCCTCTCTTTTTCTGAGGGAATGGCTCTTCAGACTGAGCTTTAAAGGCAAACATTCCTTCTTCCTGATCAGCTGAATACCCAGAGACGGTAGGCTGGGAAGAGGTACCTTCACTCCTAGGTGAATCGGACAACTGACGATACACGTCTGAGGGTCCTTGATCACTCATACTGTAAACTAACAAATAGTCAAATAACACATAACAATAAAATACAGATATTCACGTATTTTCAAAATTTATTTCCTAACAATTTAGATAATATATTAATGTCAGCAGAACACTCATGTGGCTGAATCAGTGGCTAAGCTCTGATACCACCTTCTGTCGCAACCCCCGCCCCCTTATCTGTCCCGGGAACGGGCGGCCGCGAACATTATTTGTGATGGTATCATTTATTAATTTGGCAGCGGAAATTACATCAGGACCGTAGTTAGGAAATGTTTATTAGAGTAAAACCACCATATTTTATATTAATAATCACATTGGTAAAACCCAAGTTTCTTTATTACAATATGTTTATAGGGATAAACCATATTTTATTGAATTTAAAACATCGTCTTTTAGATAACTTTTATGGCCACATTTTTTCAAGCCGTTAGTGCTCTCCAGCTTGCTTTTTCCTAATTGGCTTTCACATTGTGTTACCTGAAACGCGTTTTAAAAACATTTATCAGTGGGAAATACTGGTGAGTGAATCTCAGTTTAATCAAGAAGAGTTTTATCAATTAACACAGTATTGAGAGCGATCACAATGTTTATTTCTACACAATTACTCATTCAGTACTGTCAATCCTGACTGGTGGGTCATATTACACATTGGCTAACTCGTTGTCCAATTGTAATGTGTTCCACATTTTGTATACAAAACCCCAACATACCGGCAGTAATTGAAGAACTACAAAGACTCAATCACTGCTTAATCACATTGTAAAACATTTAAGGTTTTCTAAAATAGATTACAAAAAGGTTTACAAAAAGCGGATAAACTCACATTGCTGTCTTAGACTTCGTTTAAGGTTTCCCTGGTGTTAATCTATAATTTACACAAATGTACATATGTTAGTATAATAACCCTTTATTTATATTAACGATACCCTCCCCGAGACGGTATTCCAACAACTACGTCGGGCAGAACCACGACAGTTGTTACAGAACCCTGGATCAACCGGACAGCGTATCTAATACATAACTGGGGTTATAATACTTACAACGGAGCAGAACATCGTTAATTAGGGGGATATAATACCCGTATATTATGCCTACTTCTCAGAAATTCGTTTAGAAAGAAAAGAAATGAGCGACGGAAAACGAAATCCCGATGCCTTCTTATATAGGGCTGATTTCTGAGTCTCTCGCGGCCCGTGTAAGGTTAGGCTTTGGCCTACGCGGCCCGCGTACTAGGGGGTTCTAGGCGTAGGTGATCCGGGTCATGACTAGGTTCAACACGCAGGTGACAGGTGTCAACACAGGGTGAGATCTGGCCTTTTAGCTGTCGCAGCCCGCGTAAGGTTAGGCTTAGGCCTACGCGGCCCGCGAGCGCACCAAAAATTTTGTTTTTTAATTATTGTTAATGACATTTCATATTTTGGGCTCGGTTTTCACATACGGGGTGTATTTTAAGACATATAGGGGTATTTTAAAATATATTAGGGCGTCAGAAAAATTTCAGGAGGGTTGTTATATTGATCGGTGATCGGGGAAGAGGAGAGAAGTGGTGTGGGCGGTGAGTACTCACCGACTCGGTGAATAAAAGGGAGAGGTGGGAGAGAGGGGGTTAATGGTGGGCCCCAACCACTTTCAATCAATCATATTTTTTTTAAAAATTTTTACCACTCTCCATGTGTTTGATCATTGTCAGTGATTGAGTGGAAAATAGGGAATGTAATAGGGACTTGACATAACATGATATTATTGGCTAGAAAATAACTTAAACACTCAGATCAGTAGTGACCATTCCTCCACCCTAATGTTTTTATGTTGTGGTTTGCCAAAAAGTGGGGACACAAAACCCTTTTTTCTTGAAAGAAATCCGTAAAACATGTGCACACCATATAGACCATTTGCGTGATTTAAAATAGTATAAATGTAATTTTAAGTCATGCATAGATTCCCTCTTGAATGTAATTTTAAGACAAGTACGAGTTTAAGTGTAAGGTGTAGCATGAGAGATCAAAGCCATGACAAGAATAGAATATGCAAATATTGTGTGTGTGTGTGTGGGGTGGGGGGGGGGGGGGGATCCTGGATGGTTCATCACGTGGCTGATGCGGCTCGTGGTGATGGTGAAGCTAAACAGGAACTATCGTGAGTGTGACTCATGTTGGTGGTATAAATTGTAATAATGTTAGGTAGGGCTGGCAATTGGGTACCTGTTAAGACACGATTAGACCTGTTTGACTGAAAAATACACCCTTTGATTTTTTTAATTTTTAAAATAATTAAAATTATAATGTTAGGATTTATCATTTATTTATTTTTGTTCATAAAACATAAAACTGTTTTATAAACATGAGGTAAAAAGTTTATTTTTGTTCATAAAACATAAAACTGTTTTATAAATATGAGGTAGAAAGTAGTTAAATGAGTCGTAATCATGTTTGAAACTTATGTTGTGCGCGCCGTCAGAAACCTGTTAAACCTGTTAAGACACGATTTGCCAGCTTAATGTTAGGCCAACAAAAAATCATAAAATTTATAGAATCGGTATACATCCAAATTAATCACCGAAAGACCCCCCCACCTTGATTTTTATTTTTATTTTTTATATGTATATGCATTATAATAACCAAAAGTAAAATACATTTCAAATTAATACATATACAAAGCCTTGTATACAGTTGAGATCACAAAAGGTAAAAAGAATATACAACTAAAAAATATATTCTTCCAGGTTGAAACTTTTCTTACTTTTTGCAGCATAAGCATACCCACAAACCCATATTATATATCAAGATTTTTTACATCAATAACTAACTAAATTCCACCCACTCCAACTTGCACCAAACCATGTCACCATCACGTCACATTGACACAAAAACTTTTTTGCTTTAAGTAATTTAAACTAGGGAGGTTCTCCCGCGCTTCGCGGCGGGTGTCGTTATCGTACTAAACCGAATTGAAACCGTTTGAACAATATATTGGTACGATACTGACACTCGTTATAACAATTGAAAAGCAAAACCCAAAAATAAAGTCATTAAAATAAGGAGTAAATTGTCATTTTAGTCCCTGAGTTTTTGTTTAAATAGTCATTTTAGTCTAAATAGTTTTTTTTTCTCCTCTAGGTCCTGACTTTTCCTTTTTCTTGCCATTTTAATCACATTGTCTAACTTAATCTAAAAACCAGGTTATTATCAGAGGTATTTTTGGCATTAAATTATTATGAGGTTTATAAATTATGTTGTAAACTACCCCTGATAATCAAATTACTGATGTTCGATTGGAATTGACGTGGTACCAATACTCGCTATAGTTTATGATAATTAAAAAACTCTATACTATCATCGAAGTTGTTCGCACGGCATCAATTCAATTCATCATGGTAAAGAACATATGGTATAAGTTCGATTCGTCAAGGTACCAGTATGGTATTCATACTCGCTATAGTTTATAATATAAAAAAGATACTATATACCACTATCCAACTTTCGCATAGTATTTGTTCGGTTGATCACGGTAAAAAACAAATAAAAATCAATTATATTGATCCGTTTTATTTTGAACAAAACTTTTTGCGAAGCGAAGAAAAAAATAGACATGTCTCATATGTTCAGGGGCGAAGCTTAATGGGGGCGGGGGGGGGGGGGACGTCCGCCCCCCGGGATTTTTCGCTCAGTAGTGTTATATATGTAGTTTTCGTATAGAAATTTGTGGGTATATAAGTTTTCACCCCCCGGTTCTATAGAAATTTTTTGGTATATATGTTTTCACCCCCCGGCCGAAAAATCCAAGCTTCGCCACTGCATATGTTCAGAACTCTATAAAGTATTACATTGTATTATTAGAATAATGAAAAAAGTAATGTTAATTTATATATAAAAAACTAAATGTGAGTTAGGTTGAATAACATGTACGTTTGTGCTTCGATTACTTAAGCTTTACCACTCACAACTCAGTTTCAGGAAAAAAATGTATCAATACATAGAAAAATTTAGGCACGCCACAACAACATACTTAAAACTATATAAAATATCGTATTTATAAAAGAAAAATAAACATACAAAATCAATTAAAAATATATTAATAAAATAATTAATTATTAAAAACAAACAAAATTAAAATAATTGTTTGACACTATTCATCGTAGGTTTCTAATAATATATATATAAATTACTTAAAATTCAGAGACTTAAACTTAAACATATGATTAAATCACATAAAAACAATTTCAATATATGATCAGTAAAAAAGTTAATTTCTGTATAAACTACATTTAAGCTCATATATTATTTTATACTTTAAAAAGAATATAACATAAAATGCACGATTTTGATTTTTGTGGGTTAACTTAGTTTGACATCATGACTTGAAACCTTGTTTTCACATAAGCTTGCTATAAGAAAGATAATTATTTTGAAAAATGATAACTGTAATAAGCTATCATAATGTGATAGATGTATCGATCATTGAATGAGAGGTAAATATATCCGACTAAATACATATAAACATGACAATGAAGTTTATTTCATTAGGAAATTGTTACTGCTTCGTCTTAGTCATTCATATAACTTGATCAGTAGTCTAGATAAGAGTTAGCCCATTGTCATTAGATCCCCTATGTATAAAAGTAACATAAAAATTTATTGTTTCCAACCTCTTATATATTAGCGGAACCACATATTAGTTAATTTAGGGGTTGTTTGACAACTTCTGAATGGTTAAGTGTTGAACCAATAAGAGGTCTGAATTATTAAGTGTTGAACCAGTAAGATGTCTGAACCATTAAGAGCCAGTATGATACTTAACCATTCAAAGGCTAATGCCTGATCAATTCAGATTAGAGTTCTTAACCATTCAGACTTTGTATAATGCTTAATCATTCAGAGGGAATTGTCTGAACCATTCAGACATCTGCTCGCGAAACAAACAGTCTGAACCATTAAGTACTGAACTAGTAAGAGGTCTGAATCATTAAAGGCTTCATTAAAAGTTAAACAAATTAGACCTTATGTGTATCCAATGTGATTATTATCTTAGAATTCAAATTTTAAATGATATAAAATAAATTACTATAAATTGTTTTGATTTTAGCAACGTATACTATTTGGTTCGAGGGAATTAAGCCGACACCGACATATTGCTTTTCATGCCAAAGTATTTAATAGTTAAAATTCAAACAAGATAAAAAGGTACGCGTTTTTGTGTGGCTTCGCATCTCCATTTTTATTTTTTTTTTCTTTTATTTTGGCTCATTAGTCGGTTGATTTTTGTAGCATAAAGTGAAACTTGACATATGCTTCAACCACCATGCCTTTTATATTTTATTCATAATGTCCATCCTTTTCACGATCAAGAAACACCATAAACCGTTTTGAAAAACATTACGACCAATCAAAAAGCATGTTAGCCTGCCTCCTTTCTTTGATATATGTCACATTCATGTCATACATATGTGTTATTAATGTATCATATATATTCTCTTATCCGTTGCAAGGATTTCATACAATATATACCCCAAAGATAATATATATAGATTTTTATTTTTGGAATTGCGAAAATTTTATTAAATGTAACAAGTAGCTAAGAAAATCAAGGGATTATTACATATTTCCCCTAATTAAACCCCTTTATTACATATTTACCCAATCTAAAAAATTAATTACATATTTCCCCTTGTTTGTATGAAATTACCCATCTACCCTTTTTAATTTCCATTCTTAAAAGAAACCACCAACATTGTTTCCTTCCAGAAACAAATCTTAGATTTCTTCCCTCCCTACGAGATCGTTCCCACCTGCAACACTACGGTGACGGCGACGAGCCCTAGCCGGCAACGCTTGTTCCACTTGCGAATCAACATTAGGGATGGGATGGTGGTAGTTGAGAGCGACGGGGAGAAGATTGAGGCTAGGGTTTCGAGTGCGGCAGTGGTAACAGGAGGAAGTGGATGGTGAGCGGTGGTGAATCTTTGTACGGTGGATAGTGGTAGACTGGTTGTGTTGTTAAGGTTGGTGTTGGTGGCGGTGGAAACTGGATGGTGGTGAACTGTGGGTGGTGACGGTGGAGATTCATGGATGACAAAATTTGAAAAACTTTATTAGGTACAATCTGTGTGCTTAGGAATCTCAGATTGTTCATATACATTAAGAATTGGATTTTCTTTTTGAACAACACTATCACATTAAGAATTGGATGAAGTACACAGTGGTTCGTTGACATCATTCTCGTTTGTGTATCACTGATTATTACAAAAGAATATAATATATTAATAAAATTGGGTATTATTTAAGAAATTGATTAAGGGTAAAATAGGAATTTAATAGTGTAAATTTAATGAAATGGGTAAATATGTAATATATATAGTTTAGGAAGGGGAAATATGTAATTGAATTTAAGGGCCGGGTAAATATGTAATAATCGATTTTAAGAAGGGGATATATGTAAATGACCCGAAAATCAAAGTACAATTACAAAAAAGGAACAAGTGATGAAGCCCATCAACCAAGTTTCTCAATGGTTGATCGGTGCATCAAATCAGATTTTGTGTTAATTAACATGGGAGAAACTTGGTTTAAACGTATTAGTTATTGATATATTGCCCTAAAAGCAAACACAGTCGTTTGATACCGACTATCGACAAAAACTATTGACGTCTTCAACCACTGCTCAACTAATGGATATCACAAGACTGGTCTAAGTCACAATCTATATAATACATCGTAATATACCTAATACTTGACAACAACGGCAAACCTACAGATAAAACAACTAATGTGATTTATAAAGAGATTTTCAACGAATTGCGATCGTTGCATATTCATGTATTTCAATTTGTCGTTGTACTCTAATATATTCGTTTGTGTTTTAACGTGTATAAAATCATAATATTTATGTCAACGGTGATAATGAAAATATTTTCTTTTAGCAACCCGTGAAATTTACGGGTTGTTAAACTAGTCTATATAATACATCGTAATATACCTATGACATTTGATAATTAACTAGTGAGATTCTCTCGCGCTTCGCGGCGGGCATTCAGTCGGTATCGGTTTGATTCGTTAGGGTACCGGCACTCACCATTGTAATCAAAAAAGGAAACCTTACATCGATCGAAATATCGATACTTGTACTAATGTTATTTAGTTGATATAACTCCAGTGCGTTCTATGTTTATTTTTCCAAAATTGCGATATAAATTTTATTAAAAATGAATAGTGTGCCGCTATGGTGCAAAATCGAACTGAAACCGACTCAACAACATGTATCGAAACCGGTATTTATTTTCATCATTTTTGCTTTCGATAAACTGAGATTGTATCGTTGTCATACCGTGTCGAACATTAGTACTGGTATGTAATCATTTTCATGGTTTCTTGTTTGACAACAGATACCGTGTCAGTAGTGAACCGAAACGAACAACATCTGTTTTGGTACCAGTATTTATTTTTATTGTTTTTTTTTCTTTTGATAAATAGACGCTGTAACGATAAAAAAAACATAGGTAGTTGTACTGGTATTTATTTTTATGGTTTTTGGTTTCGAAGTTTTTCATTTAAACAACTCTACCAAGTGCATGTATCGTACTGGTAGTGTAACAAACTGAACCGATACCGATCAAATGCTTTCGGGAACGTACCGTCAAATGTTAAAAAAATAAACAAAGACGTGGAATTAGTTTTTTTTTTAATTTAAAATCAATGTAGTTAAAATACTATTAAATTAAAATTTAAAAAACAAATACTTAAAAATTTGAAGTTATTTTAAGTTCAAATAAAATTAATTAAATAATAATTAAAATACTATTAAAATTGAGAAAACAAATACTTAAAAAATTAGAGTTACTGTTTATCATCACTTTCTAATAATATGTATAATAAGAAAATTTTAAATATATATGGGGAGGGAGAGAATCGTTAATTATGAAGCAAATGATAGTTTTTTTTGGTTTACATTGTTTTTTTAAATAAAACAATATAGGTGGAGATAAGTAGAATATTATATATATAATATGTTTATGTGAATAGAAATTTACGGGTTCTTAAACTAGTCTATATAATACATCGTAATATACCTAGAGACAAGATTGCAACATGTTGGGGGCAAGCGAAATGAAGTCAAACACAAGGGTGTTGGCTTTGCCTTCACGTACCCAACACGAGGGCTCCATCTATAAACTCTCACCACATTATCAATATCAAACAAATCATCTTAATCCATTAGAATAGTTATAAGGGATAGCTAGGAATTTTCTATAGTTCGTATTTTAGTTTATAGGGAAATAATATAATACAAAATTTGTATATATAATATAATATAATGTAGGGGTTGGTTCCGGTACAAACCATATTTATCTTACAAACCGTAAGAACAGATCCTAGCACTTTAAAAAAGTTAAATTAGCACATACTAAAACAATACATACATAAAAGTAGCACGGGTCAAGTTATTCTACAAAGGCTTCTAATTGTAAGAAGTGTAAGAAGGATTTATAGAGTGACAAGTGTCCAATAACCTAAAACTAAACCCACTACATCACCACCAAAAACCTAAACACCCACCCCCACCACCACCCAAAAACCTAACCCCCCCCCCCCCCCCCCCCCGCAAAAAAAACAAAAAAAAAACAAAAAAAAAACTATACCTCACCAAAAAAACCCCAAAAAAACCTAACCCCCCCCCCACCCCCCAAAAACCTAAAAAAAACCTAACTCCCCCCCACCCCCCCACCCCCACCCCCCAAAAACCTAAAAAAACCTAACACCCCCCCCCCCCCCCCCCCACCCCCCAAAAACCTAAAAAAATATATAAAAAAAACTAAACACCCAACCCCCACCACCACCCAAAAACCTAAACCCCCACCCCCCACCCCCTCGGCAATTTTTTTTTTTTTTTTGGGGTGGGTGATGTGGGGGGTGGGGGGGGGGGTGGGGGTGGGTGTTTTTGGTGGTGGTGGATGTTTAAGTTTTTTTTTTTTTTTTTTTTAGTGAGTTTTTTTGTGTAGTGGGTTTTTTTAGGTTATTGGACACTTGTCACTCTATAAATCCTTCTTACACTTCTTACAATTAGGATCCTTTGTATTTGATCCTAATCCCACAATTTTGAATTATATTAACACATGAAAATTAATCAAGATAATTGATTTTAGCACATATGTGAAATGATATCAGCACTTTTCTTTATCAGCACGTTGAAAACAAAAGGAAGATCCAAATAAAGAATTAATTGCTTGTTAGCATAGTTATAAAGAATTCAAGATAATTGATATTATTTAGGTTATTATTTTACCATTTATCTATAATTGGTTGAATATTACATATAACTTTTTAAATAGTTTTTTACAGTTTGTACACGAAATGTAGTTTGTATTTGATCCTACTTCATATAATGTATAGTAACAAGTAAGCGTTGGTTCTCTAAAAACCTATAAAAAGGGACTAGTGGAGAACGCTAGAATACATCCTAACCATTATATTGTTTTAAGCCAAGTGTACTAAGGGTATGTTTGGTATGGAGCTTTTAAAAATTTTTAGGAGCTTCAAGCTTTAAACTTTTAAGAAAAAGCTCCTAATCAATAAAAAACCTTGTTTGGTTGAAGGAGCTTGAAGCTTTTAGGTTAGGAGCTTGAAGCTTTTGGTTGAAAGCTACTACTAGTAGCGTTTAGAAGGAGCTACAAGCTTTTAGGGAAAAAATGACTAATTTAACCTCTAAAAATAATGAACTTTTTAATGCACAAGCTTTTTAAATTTTTAGTTATTTCCATTTTGGTCATTTTATATATTTTATGAAAAGCTACAGCTACTCTGCCAAACACAAAATATATCTAAAAAGTTACAGCTACTAGCTTCCAGCTACATCTACCAGCTTCCAGCCAACAGCTAACAGCTTTCAGCCACCAGCCACCAGCTACTTTTGCCAAACATACCCTAAATGAGTTTTTAACACTTAAATAGTGTCTTAAAGAAATTAAAGATTTTCTCTTTTCTTCTTCTAAGACCCTCAATCAGCAAATTCATATCTCAGACTTTATATAGAGTTAATTACTGTTTTCGTCCCTGAGGTTTGTCAAAAATAACGGTTTCAGTCCATTAGTTTAAAAATTGCGATTTCAGTCCATTAGTTTAATTTCCGTAACCATTTCAGTCCACTTTTCAAACGGCGTTTGTTTTATGCAGTTAATGGAAGCACCGTGATGGGCAATTTGGTCATTTCCATTCCACAGGTTTGGATGAATAAGGGGTAGGTGGTGTTTAATACAACTGGGTTTGTGAGAATTGGAATGGAAATGACCAAATTGCCCATCACGTGACAAGCACGTGCTTCCATTAACTGCATAAAACAAACGCCGTTTGAAAAGTGGACTGAAATGGTTACGAAAATGAAACTAATGGACTGAAATCGCAATTTTTAAACTAATGGACTGAAACCGTTATTTTTGACAAACATCAGGGACGAAAACAGTAATTAACTCCTTTATATATCAACTAAATAATATTATATTTAGGGGTAGGGATATGGTAAAAAGTGTTTAAAATGTGAGAAGGGTAAGAAGTGTTTTAAACCATTGGATATTTGATCTAATGGTTGAGATCAATAGGGTATAAAAATGTAAATTGTGTTTTAATTAGAGGGACCTTATGTAAAATTGAAGGGCAATAGTGTCTTTTTCAATGTTTCAAATATGGTAACCGTATCCTACACAACCAAAAACACCTACATTCGCTCCTTTTTCCTTAAATATCGGAATTAATGACCAAGATCTAAATCGGAAGCCTCTTTGTTTTATATAAGATTCAAGGCGTGGTGTTTTACGTTTAGAAGAACTGTAATCAGATTCATGGCGTGGTGTTTTAAAACATCTGGATAAATTGACTATGATTCAAGTCATGGTGTTTTATCTGGAATCCAGAAAACACCATGACTTGAATCATAGTGTTTTATCTGGAGACATTGTTCAATACGAAACATGACTATGATTCAATACAAAACATTCCCAGATTTTAAAACACCATGACTATGATTCAAGTCATGGTGTTTTATATGGAGACATTGTTCATGGCGTGGTGTTTTAAACATCTGGAGACATTGTTCATGACGTGGTGTTTTAAACATCTGGAGACATTGACTATGATTCAAGTCATAGTGTTTTATCTGGAATCCAAAAAACATTGTATTGTGATTACATCCATGGTGTATTAACATCTGGACAATCAATACAAAACATTCCCAGATTTTAAAACACCATGACTATGATTCAAGTCATGGTGTTTTATCTGGAATTCAAGTCAGATAAAACACCATGACTTGAATCATAGTCAATGTCTCCAGATGTTTAAAACACCACGCCATGAACAATGTCTCTAGATGTTTAAAACACCACGCCATGAACAACGTCTCCAGATAAAACACCATGACTTGAATCATAGTCAATGTCTCCAGATGTTTAAAACATCACGCCATGAACAATGTATGATTAAAAGATGTTGCGATTAAAAGATGATGAAGAAGATAAAACAATCAGATGTATAAAATCGTAAAAACAAATATGTTTCCTAAAATTTCTCCTAATTCAAAATTCGAATCAATCCCTATAAAAACTTATCGCCAGCTTTTTTTTGGCAGTTATTTTGGAAATCAATTAAATGATAAGAATGTCAAATTACTAATATACCCTTTTGAATTAATTAGGATAAAGGACACTTGTCATTCCCAAATTATTTCTCACACTTCTCACAAAAGTTCCACTTTGTACAGGATCCTCTACCTTATATTTAGATCTAAAATATCTTAATTGTACCCAATAAGCAATAGATTACATCACTTGATATACTGATATTGAACAATATTTATTCGGTATTTTAAAATTTGTGAAATGTGAATTCACATATTGTAAATTCAACTAGGTTCTTGTATTGGATTGTGATTGAAACTCTTTACATGTAAATTAATATTGATTCACAAGTGAATTTATACTGTGTACCTACGCTCTTGATTACCAATTATATTGATACAGGATTATTTATCATTAGTTTACATATGTGACTTAGTTTTCACTCACCTTAAATATTTACTAGGCTTTGTATATTTGTATTTGAGTACGCTTTGTACGTATATTTGTATGTGAATAAAGTTATGTTAACGTGTATAAAGTTACTATGTGAATGTTTTCTAACACACAATAACCACCAGCTTTATGAACATCGACAAAAACTATCCTTATGATACTAATTAGATATTCAAATATGTAAATAGGGTAGAAAAGTTTTGAATTTCTTCTACTTACTAAATCATGTGTAATCTAAGCATAGTTACAAACAATATATCCTATTAATTTAGAGAAAAAAATATAAAGTGAACGCGCTATGTGCGATTCTCCGCTCAATACAGTGTGAGTTCGGTATATTTACAATACATAAATAGAACACAAGGGATCATTTGTGTCATTTAAGCAAACATAATCCCTAGATTTGGTCAAATAACTGTGGGTCAGCTAAAAGAAATAAACACAAAATAACAAAATGTTGTGTGTAAGAAAGTTGCAACCCAAGGGAGAGCGGCCAACGATAAAACCCAAACATTAAAGTTAAATTTGGTAATCAAAGCATGTTTATTTTAATCCATTAAAGTAATTAAAGTGGTTAACTGTTGTTAACCTTTGTGAGTAATATTAATTAAAGTGGTGAGTCATAATCATATAGTCAATCACTGGGTAGTTGATTTTCTTTCCCTAACTGTTTTAAGGTTTTTTTTTTCTGTTTAAATCCAACTTATGAAAAACAGAAACTAAGTATGTTTATGGGGCCGTTAGAAAAAGTATGTTTATGGGGTAAGAGTCGAGTTTAATTGACAAAGCTACTGAAGTTAAGGCGTTGCTCCCTTTAGGTCAAGGGTTTAAGTCCGGGTTTGGTGTTATATGTGGGAAATTCAACGTGTACAATATCGCATACAACAATGAATAAAAAATAAAAAATTACGTTAATAAATTATTCGAACCAATTCTTTAGAGGAACATCCACAGAGCACCTTCTTGTGCGAACCTCCGCTGCAAGGATAAACAAAATGTTGTTGACAGTGTTTGGTTGAAGATCGTGTTTGACACGAGGCCCTTAAAGTAGATTATGCGTCTCATCTCAGACGATTTGTCTCTCAGGGTACAACAGCCAGAAAAGTATGTGTACTACCGGAGAAAACACTCGCGCCCAAGATTACACCGGGTATAAAGGTGTTTTTATTTTGAAGAAAAATGAGAAGTTGCAAAAGAAAACTTTAGAGATTAAAAACGAAACACGAGGCCCTTGAAATAGATTATGCGCCTCATCTCAAACAATTTGTCTCCTAGGGTACAATAACCAGAAGAGTATGTGTACTGCCAGAGATAACACTTGCGCCCAAGATTACACCTGGTATAAAGGTGTTTTTATTTTGTAGAAAAATGAGAAGTTGCAAAAGAAAACTTTAGAGATTAAAAACGAAAGAGTAAATTGTCATTTTAGTCCATGAGGTTTGTCCAAATTTGTCATTTTAGTCCAAATAGTTTTTTTTTTCGCCTCTGGGTCCCTGACTTTTCCCTTTTGTTGCCATTTTGATCACAGACCCTAACTCCATCCAAAAACCTCATTTTTAACCAGAGGCATTTTGAGGATTTTCATTTTAAATATTTTCAATTGTCATTTTGATCCAATTCTAAAAAATCAATAAAATTCTAAAAAATCTAAAAAATCCAAAAATATCTAAAAAATAAAAAAAAATTCTTAAAAATAAAAAAAATCATAAAAATAAAAAAATTCTAAAAATCGTAAAAATTCAAAAAAATCAAAAATATTCTAAAAAATCAAAAAAATTCTAAAAAATAAAAAAAATTCAAAAAATTCTAAAAAATAAAAAAAATCTAAAAACTCAAACAAACATATTTTAAAGTTTCAAATTCAAAAAATGACGATATATTCCTCGTCCAGACGAATATATTTTCAAGTTTTATCTATTTTGTTGAGTGAATGAGTAGTCATTATGAGATAGAACCACTAACTAACGAACACACATGTTATGTTTTAGTTTATAAAATTTATATTTCATGATATTTATATTTAGTAAATTATATTAACTGATACTAAACTAAAGATGAAAATATTATTGTAATAAATAGTTTTCCTAAGAAAACATATATAAAAAGGCCAAAAGGGTGATAATTAATATGGAAATGTAAGAATGTTTGTGAAAGATGTCAACTTAAAATGAGATTTGTTTTCTTAAATGGATAAATGGTTCTATCTCATCATAACAACTCATTCACTCAACAAAATAGATAAAACTTGAAAATATATTCTTCTGGATGAGGAATACATTGTCATTTTTTGAATTTTAAACTTTAAAATATGTTTGTTTGAGTTTTTAGATTTTTTTTTATTTTTTAGAATTTTTCTGATTTTTTAGATTTTTTTTATTTTTTAGATTTTTTTTGATTTTTTTTTTATTTTTTAGATTTTTTAGAATTTTTTTGATTTTCTAGAATTTTTATGATTTTTTAGAATTTTTTGATTTTTTAGAATTTTTTGATTTTTTAGAATTTTTTGATTTTTTTGATTTTTTAGAATTTTTTGATTTTTTAGAATTTTTTGATTTTTTAGAATTTTTTGATTTTTTAGAATTTTTTTTATTTTTTTAGAATTTTTATGATCTATTCCAAATCGAAAGCCGAACACGCGCAACATCTACGTTTGGTCCTCGAGTTACTCCAGGGGAACCAACTCTATGCCAAGTTCTCCAAGTGCGAATTCTGGTTGGAGGAAGTTCAATTTCTGGGTCACATTGTTAATAGTCAAGGCATTCACGTCGATCCTGTGAAGATTGAAGCTGTTAAGAGCTGGGTTACGCCTAAAAACCCGTCTGAGGTCTGCTCTTTTCTTGGACTAGCGGGCTATTAACGACGATTTATCGAAGGTTTCTCAAAGATCGCTGTTCCGCTTACCTCCCTCACGCATAAGGACAAGCCTTTTGCTTGGAAAACCAAACAAGAGTCTGCCTTTCGAACCCTCAAGCACATGCTTTGCAACGCTCCTATTCTCACATTGCCCGACGGAAACAATGATTTCATTGTCTATTGTGATGCTTCCAACCTTGGTCTTGGTTGTGTTCTCATGCAACGGGACAAGGTCATAGCTTACGCATCTCGTCAGCTCAAAGTCCACGAGAAGAACTATACAACCCACGATCTCGAGCTAGGCGCAGTTGTTTTTGCATTAAAGATTTGGCGACACTACCTGTATGGTACCAAGTGTACCATCTTCACCGATCATAGGAGCCTGCAATATATCTTTAATCAGAAGGAACTTAATATGCATCAACGCCGATGGGTAGAACTTCTCAACGATTACGACTGTGAGATCCATTATCACCCAGGCAAGGCAAATGTTGTTGCCGACGCACTTAGCAGACGGAGCTACCTGCTTAGCACTAGTAATGTTCAAGCCCAACACGATCTCGAAACCCTCATCCGCGACGCTTAACATGCGTGTTTTAACGAACGCACTCTGAAGAAAGAAAGAATCTACCACGATGGAGCCCAGCTTGTGAGCAAATCGAACGGGATATTCCACTTTCTGGACCGAATCTGGATTCCCAAACGAACCACTTTCCGATAGATCTTGATGGACGAAGCCCACAAATCCCGGTATTCTGTTCATCCCGGTGCCGATAAAATGTACCAGGACCTTCGTTATAAGTACTGGTGGCTGGGTATGAAAAGGGATATCGCTCTCTACGTCGGAAAATGCCTAACTTGTGCTAGAGTCAAGGCTGAACATCAAAGACCCTCTGGCTTACTCGAACAACCACCAATTCCCATGTGGAAGTGGGAAAGTATAGCCATGGACTTTGTAACCAAGCTACCGCACACGTCATCAGGTCACGACAGCATTTGGGTTGTGGTCGACCGTTTGACTAAATCAGCTCACTTTTTGCCAATACGGGAAGACTACAAGGTAGAACGTTTCAAACGGCACTCGGTACATCGCTTAATCTAAGTAATCATGGGACGCCTCGTGACTGTGGGAAACGTTTCAAACGGCACTCGGTACATCGCTTAATCTAAGTACCGCTTTCCACCCTCAAACCGACGGTCAGACTGAAAGAACGATTCGTACTCTTGAAGACATGCTCCGTTCGTGTGTCTTAGACTTCGGTGGTAATTGGGATAAATACCTGCCGTTAGTCGAATTCTCGTATAACAACAGCTATCATTCTAGCATCCAAATGGCACCATTCGAGGCATTATACGGAAGAAGATGTCGATCGCCTATTGTGTGGCACGAGATCGGTCATTCGCAATTAACCGGTCCTGAGCTATTACAAGAAACGACAGACAAAATTTTCCAAATTCGAGACAACCTGGTGAAAGCTCGGAATCGACAGAAAAGTTACGCCGATAAGAAACGCAAGCCCCGTGAATTTGACGTTGGTGACTACGTACTCCTAAAGGTATCACCTTGGAAGGGTGTGGTCCAATTCGGCAAAAAGGGAAAACTCGCGCCTCGATATGTTGGACCTTTTAAGATTCTGGAAAGGATTGGAAAAGTCACCTACAGACTCGAATTACCGGAGGAACTTAGTAATGTCCACCCGACTTTCCACGTGTCAAACCTCCGAAGGTGCCTAGCCGACCACGACTTACACGTTTCTCTCAGTGATCTGCAAGTGAACGAAACATTACACTTCGTGGAAAAGCCTGTCGAGATCATGGATCGCCAAACCAAGCAACTCAGACGCTCTCGCATTCCTATCGTGAAGGTCCGATGGGAAGGCAAACGAGGCGCAGAGTTCACTTGGGAACTCGAAAGCGACATGAAGGCTAAGTACCCGCAGTTGTTCGAAAAGAAAATCTAGGAAGAGAAAGTTCTCAGACGTGAATCACGGCGTTGTACAACTTCCAGCATAATTTCAGGACGAAATTCCCTAAACAAGGGGAGGCTGTAACACCCCGTGTTTTCACAGGTCAAAGTCAAAGTCAAGGTCAAAGTCAACGACCGGTTAAACGGATTTGACTTGTAGAAATTTCTTTATTTTATTTGTATTATGTGGAGTAAGTGTTGTTAATTACAAGCCATCGACGTATTATTCAAACGACTTACGACTGTGAACCATAGGAAGTAACAATGCGATAAAGTTAATTAATCAATAATCAAGCTATGCTAATCGAATCGACAATGAATCGCAACTCGAGCTACGTATTTTAGTTGTTGTTGTACGTATGTGTGTGCTTTAT
This sequence comes from Helianthus tuberosus, assembly GCA_030545235.1. Lineage (NCBI taxonomy): Eukaryota > Viridiplantae > Streptophyta > Magnoliopsida > Asterales > Asteraceae > Helianthus > Helianthus tuberosus. The sequence continues at coordinate 39,762,896 of CM060425.1, read as the reverse complement.
GTGTTACTTGTGCATGTTTATTTACGTTGTGTTGTGATAATCAATCGAAATGCAATCTAACTCGAAATGCAATCGAACTCAATCGAAACTCGAAATCGAACTCGAACACGAATCACAATCGAACTATGACATTTAGTAGTTAGGACTAAAAGTAATTTGACTAGGAAACCCTATCGTGTCGAACCGCTCGCAATCGAAATTGAAACGCCAAAAATCGTCGCGTCGAACATTCAACCCAGTGCCATCCGACCGGATAGCCCCTTGTCCGCAGATCACACGCCATCCGACCAGGATGTCATCCGACCGGATAAGCCATCCAAGCGGTGTGTCATCCGATCGGATAGCCCTTTCCTCTTTTGGAATCCTATAAATACCCCCGTCATTGTCATTCTTTCCATTTCTGGAAACCCTCTGTCTGAACTGTTCGTGCTCCCCACCTTTTCTTCGATTTCTCTCGATCAAGGTAAGATCTCGTCCTAAATCTTGTACTATCTTGATCTACACGCACTCCTACACTTTTCAATTTTTTAAATCTTGACTTTTAACCGTGAAATCACTAGATTTCGGGTGTTCTAGGATGATGTCATCATGTGTTCTTCAAGAACTTCATGTTTTGGCCTCAATCCACCAGGAACAACTTAGATCTAACCGATTTCCACAAAGATCTTGTAAAGATCTCGACACAAGTGTGGTGAAAGAGGATTGAAAGATGGTTTTTAACTTTCTTTCGACTCTTTTGCACTCAATGTACTCAAAACCGATAGGATCCGACCCTGATCTAGTCTTCTACTCTATCGTAGTGTTGTACTAGCTCAAGATCCGGATTCTACCCACGAGACTACCGATTTCGGGTTAGTCAAGAACAACCGTCTCAAGCCGGTAACCGGCCGGACTAGGGTGATTCCTGGTCGGGTTGGTCACCTGGGTCGAACTAGGGGTTCTGTTGGCTAACACGTTGTCAAAGTGTCTCGACATAATGACAAACCATCAAAACGACCAAGTGTAGGATGAACGGAACAACCGTAACGGATTGCTGTCCGATCGGATAGGTCATCCGAATGGATTACCATCCGAACGAATCACACTTGGGTCCCACCTTTAAAACAATCTTATCTGAAGTTTGAGTATCGAACGAATTGCAATCCGATCGGACGACCATCTGACTGGATTACTCTTCGGATCATGAGATACTAAGGCTTTAAAGACTTAAACAATTTTCAACAAGTTCATTAACAGGGTTGCCACCCGATCGGATGGACATCCGATCGAGTGACCCTTCTGTTGTGAACTTGTCTTCACTAAGTAATCTCACCATTAAGTTACCGTCCGACCGGACCACCGTCCGACCGGATGACCATCCGAACGGATTATCATCCGCACGACCCACCATCCGATCGAACGCCTTGATGGATAGAGATGCTTCAATGCTTTCAAAATACTACAACGAAAACTTCAAAAGTCAAGCCATCATACACAAACACATACTTCTTATAGGAAGAAACAATCCACTCGAATCGTCATCCGACCGGATAACCACCCGAACGGATTGTTATCCGCACGGATTGCTGTCCGATCGGATTACCATCCGATCGAACTACTATCCGATCCATTTGCACTTTGCACCACTTGATGCGTAAAACATCACATATCGTTATGCTATCGAATCTATTCAGGCTAACCTTACTCGCTAAGCGCTCCCTTCAATCCATTCACCGCTGTGAGTATACTCGATCCCTTTTTGCTTTACGCACTTTTGGGCGTTACATACGTTACGAATATTCAAACTACAACAATCACACTACTCAATACTATTTGAACGCTAACCGTTAATGCATGTATTACGTGGCTTATGAATGCTTGTTTGTTATGTTTACACATGGAATGCTGTCCACCTGCCTTAGCAACGATAGTACTATAGTTTGGACTCAGCACCCGTTCACACGGGGGTTGTTAAGGACCATTACTTGCATGGATTACGGTGGTAATCATGTATTGCGAACTGCCTCGGGCAGTCAACCCGCAGTCATTGGTATCGATGGATCTATGTCGATAACTAACGTGCTTCATTTCACTATGTGTACGTGCTGGTTATGCGTAAACAAATTCAAACTCTATATGCTATTATCAAACTTGTATGCTCACCTTTACATTTTATGTATTGACTTTATTTTAACGTATGTGACAGGTGCTTAGGACGCATACGTGATAGGAATGTGAAGCTAGAATAAAGCTTTAGAGCCCAACAAATAGTTGTCTGTAGGGATCAAACTAAGGGTCTCTAGAAGCAGATAAAAAACTGCTGACTATTTTAAATCTGAGTTGTCGGAACAGAATATTTGCCTGGTTTTTGTCTGTAATAATTATGTTACTGTTTGAGATACGGTATGGGACGTATTATTTAAATTGAATAGTATTGATAATTGTTATGGAAACTTCTGGACAATCTGTTTCGCTCAGTGCCATGCCCCGATGATTCCGCCATCGGTTGGGTGTGACAGATTGGTATCAGAGCCATAACTATAGGGAATTAGGCAAGACTCGACCTAGTCCGGGTCGAAGTCTTAGGAACCTAGACTATAGTTAGGAACCAACATACCGACTTGAATACATCCAGTAGGGATTATGTATGAGCTCATTTCTCGCTATCCTCGCTCATACTACACTATCACTACACTCGAAATATCAACTATAAATGGGCGATAAAGTTGAGATTAGGTGTGAAAACCGCAAACTCCTGACTAAATTGCTTAATCGATGCTGTTTTGTCAACCTATCAATGACTTCTCCATTCTTTTTCAATAACGAACGCTTGTTCAGCGGGGGAATTATACCAAATCAGGGGTGAAACCCATATTTTGATGAATAATCTCTTCCATTTTTTTTCAGAAACAGGGACGAAGTTGTTAAGCCAGGGGTGAAACCCTAACCTTGACGACTTGTTCCGCACATTTTACAAAACTCTCACCCAGGGTCTCAACGGACACCAAGTACACGAACGTGACCGAACACACGAGAACGTAATATAATCAGTGATTCTATTGACAGATCTGAAATCGTACAAAGCACCTGAATCACGATGTCACACTCTCTCTCTAGCTTCTCTCTCTAACCTCCAAAACTTCCAAGTCTCAAATGTGGTAATTCGTCGATTTTATGTGTTTTATGTGTTCTTACCTGTTTATGTGCTTAACTTTGGAAGGATTAATCGATTTGTGCCTATGCTTCGATCGACACACACGACTCGCACTGCATTTCTACCCCAAAACGTTAACAAATCGTTGAATCATGGGTGACTTATACTACGACATACGCTTATACTACGCTATTCCCGAACAATCGCAGACCTTGAATAATAGGTTCTGTTTTCTGACTGCCTCTAGTGATTAAATTCGTATGTGTTTCCTTGCTTCGGTGCTTTACATGTTTAGGTGCTATGTGATTATGTGCTCTACGTGCTTATGTGTATATGTGTTTTCGTGCACTATGTGTTATGTGTTTACGTGCACTATGTGTTATGTGTTTACGTGAATACACGTGTTCCTGAGCTTTAGTAAGTAGTAGACGTGTGAGGTGAGATTCGAATACAATGTGTTGAGTCCTGTGATGATGTCTATTGCAGACAATGTCATCTGGATCCCGTCACACACTTTCTCGTCAAGAAAAGAGGGACAAACGCCTTGCTTCCATCATTGCTAAAAGTGTGGCAAAGGCCGTATGTGATGTTTACGAGAATGTCAGCAAATCATCTGAGGAATCAAGGACCGACGCTCCTAAAGCTACCACAAAGCCCTTCAGTTTCAAGCAATTCAAGTCGTGTGGGCCAAAAGAATTTACTGGCGAAGGAGGTCCGACTGCACTATTCCAATGGTTTGATTCCATTGAGGTCACTCTACGACAAAGTGGTTGCCCCGATGACCTCCGAACTCTGAATGCTACCGGCGTTTTCCAGTCCCGTGCACTAGACTGGTGGACGGCCGAGAGAAACAAGCGAGGGAACGATGCAGCCTACGGTCTGTCGTGGGACGAGCTCAAGGAAGTCATGCTAGAGGAATTCTGCCCTCCTTACGAACGTCAAAAGCTAGAAGATGAATTTTGGCACATACAGCAACATGAGGGTGACAACGCTGCTCTCACTGCTCGTTTCAAACAACTCAGCATCATCTGTCCTGATAAAGTCAAGACTCCAGAGATCACAATCAAGAAGTACATCCGAGCTTTGCCCGACTGCGTCGCAGATTTCGTGCAAGCGGCTAAGACTAAGCCGATCGAAGAAACTTACCTACTGGCCGCCGAGATCAACGACAAAAGGGTTAAGGCTGGTGTCTGGGATAAAACTTCGAAGCACCTGCATCAAGCTACCGCCACCGTACCAACTGCTGAACCCACCTCATCGAGCAACAAGAGAAAGAACAGCTCCAGCAACAAGAACTGTGCGATCACTGCTACACCGATTCAAGCTGTGCCAGCCCAACAACGTCAAGTAGCGGCGCCTATGGCTAATGCACCGCCTGCAAAGCGTGCATACACTGGGCCACACCCGCTCTGCCCTACTTGCACCTACCACCACCCAACTGCCATTGCTTGCCGTTTTTGTGCTCATTGCAATGTATACGGCCATTTTACCGCCAACTGCCGCATTCGACAAGCTCCTGCTCATCAGGCTCTACTCACTGCCCCACAGGGTCAACAAGCTCCTCCGGCACCCGCGGTCAAAGCCAGAGCCTGCTTCGCATGTGGCGACCCGAACCACTTCGCCAACATGTGCCCAAACAGGGTCGTGAAACAAGAGCCTCAGCAACAGCAGCCTCAGCAGCAACAACAACAGCAGCAGCAACAACAGGCCGCACGCGCCAGAACTTTCAACCGCAACGTGCATCAAGCCCAGGCCGACAACAACGTGGTCAATGGTACGTTCCTTGTGAATGGTATTTATGCTTCCTGTTTGTTTGATACTGGAGCGGATAATTGCTTTATGTCGTTCGAATTCGAGAAACTCCTTAGTCGTAAACGCTCCCAACTCTCCTCGACGTTCGATGTTGAAGTCGCTACCGGAAGAACTGTCGCCGTTAATTCGGTTCTTCGTGATTGTACTCTTGAGCTCAACAATCACATCTTTCCAATTGACCTTATTCCGATGCAACTCGGAAGTTTTGACGTCATAGTAGGCATGGACTTTCTTCGAGAAAACCATGCTGAAGTTGTATGCATCGACAAGATGATTCGATTTTCGCTCGCGAATGGTGACTTATTATGTGTATACGATGATACTACTTCGAAGGGTCTCAAGCTCATGTCGTGTGTCCAAGCTAGCAAGTATCTCCGCAAGGAATACAGAGCTTTCTTGGCTAACATTGTAGTAGCAGAGAAGGAAAAGAAAGAGAAGAAGGAAGTGAAAGACGTTCCTGTGGTTCGAGAATTTCCTAATGTTTTTCCAGAGGATCTTCCCGGACTACCGCCAAGTCGTGATATCGACTTTCGTATCAACCTCATTCCTGGAGCCAACCCTATTGCCAAAGCTCCCTACCGACTCGCGCCGTCCGAAATGCGCGAACTCTCAACCCAACTCCAAGAATTACTTGAAAAAGGCTTCATTCGCCCGAGCACCTCTCCTTGGGGCGTGCCAGTCCTTTTCGTCAAAAAGAAGGACGGGTCGTTCAGAATGTGCATCGACTACCGGGAATTGAATAAGTTAACTATCAAGAACCACTATCCCTACCTCGCATCGACGATTTGTTTGATCAACTACAAGGCGCTACGTGCTTCTCAAAGATCGACCTACGTTCAGGCTATCACCAACTGCGTATACAAGTGGAGGATATACCCAAAACCGCGTTTCGCACTCGTTACGGCCACTATGAATTCGTTGTCATGCCTTTTGGTTTAACCAACGCACCAGCGGTTTTCATGGATCTGATGAATCGCGTGTGTAAACCGTATCTCGACCGTTTCGTCATCGTATTCATCGACGATGTCTTGATCTATTCCAAATCGAAAGCCGAACACGCGCAACATCTACGTTTGGTCCTCGAGTTACTCCAGGGGAACCAACTCTATGCCAAGTTCTCCAAGTGCGAATTCTGGTTGGAGGAAGTTCAATTTCTGGGTCACATTGTTAATAGTCAAGGCATTCACGTCGATCCTGTGAAGATTGAAGCTGTTAAGAGCTGGGTTACGCCTAAAAACCCGTCTGAGGTCCGCTCTTTTCTTGGACTAGCGGGCTATTATCGACGATTTATCGAAGGTTTCTCAAAGATCGCTGTTCCGCTTACCTCCCTCACGCATAAGGACAAGCCTTTTGCTTGGAAAACTGAACAAGAGTCTGCCTTTCGAACCCTCAAGCACATGCTTTGCAACGCTCCTATTCTCACATTGCCCTATGGAAACAATGATTTCCTTGTCTATTGTGATGCTTCCAACCTTGGTCTTGGTTGTGTTCTCATGCAACGGGACAAGGTCATAGCTTACACATCTCGTCAGCTCAAAGTCCACGAGAAGAACTATACAACCCACGATCTCGAGCTAGGCGCAGTTGTTTTTGCATTAAATATTTGGCGACACTACCTGTATGGTACCAAGTGTACGATCTTCACCGATCATAGGAGCCTGCAACATATCTTTAATCAGAAGGAACTTAATATGCATCAACGCCGATGGGTAGAACTTCTCAACGATTACAACTGTGAGATCCGTTATCACCCAGGCAAGGCAAATGTTGTTGCCGACGCACTTAGCAGACGGAGCTACCTGCTTAGCACTCGTAATGTTCAAGCCCAACACGATCTCGAAACCCTCATCCGCGACGCTCAACATGCGTGTTTTAACGAACGCACTCTGAAGAAAGAAAGAATCTACCACGATGGAGCCCAGCTTGTGAGCAAATCGAACTGGATATTCCACTTTCTGTACCAAATCTGGATTCCCAAACGAACCACTTTACGACAGATCTTGATGGACGAAGCCCACAAATCCCGGTATTCTGTTCATCCCGGTGCCGATAAAATGTACCAGGACCTTCGTTATAAGGACTGGTGGCTGGGTATGAAAAGGGATATCGCTCTCTACGTCGGAAAATGCCTAACTTGTGCTAGAGTTAAGGCTGAACATCAAAGACCCTCTGGCTTACTCGAACAACCACCAATTCCCATGTGGAAGTGGGAAAGTATAGCCATGGACTTTGTAACCAAGCTACCGCACACGTCATCAGGTCACGACAGCATTTGGGTTGTGGTCAACCGTTTGACTAAATCAGCTCACTTTTTGCCAATACGGGAAGACTACAAGGTAGAACGATTAGCCCGAATCTACACCGACGAGATCATTTGTAATCATGGGACGCCTCGTGACATCATCTCTGATCGTGATGCTCGGTTTACCTCGCGACTGTGGGAAACGTTTCAAACGGCACTCGGTACATCGCTTAATCTAAGTACCGCTTTCCACCCTCAAACCGACGGTCAGACTGAAAGAACGATTCGTACTCTTGAAGACATGCTCCGTTCGTGTGTCTTAGACTTCGGTGGTAATTGGGATAAATACCTGCCGTTAGTCGAATTCTCGTATAACAACAGCTATCATTCTAGCATCCAAATGGCACCATTCGAGGCATTATACGGAAGAAGATGTCGATCGCCTATTGTGTGACACGAGATCGGTCATTCGCAATTAACCGGTCCTGAGCTATTACAAGAAACGACAGACAAAATTTTCCAAATTCGAGACAACCTGGTGAAAGCTCGGAATCGACAGAAAAGTTACGCCGATAAGAAACGCAAGCCCCGTGAATTTGACGTTGGTGACTACGTACTCCTAAAGGTATCACCTTGGAAGGGTGTGGTCCGATTCGGCAAAAAGGGAAAACTCGCGCCTCGATATGTTGGACCTTTTAAGATTCTGAAAGGATCGGAAAAGTCGCCTACAGACTCGAATTACCGGAGGAACTTAGTAATGTCCACCCGACTTTCCACGTGTCAAACCTCCGAAGGTGCCTAGCCGACCACGACTTACACGTTTCTCTCAATGATCTGCAAGTGAACGAAACATTACACTTCGTGGAAAAGCCTGTCGAGATCATGGATCGCCAAACCAAGCAACTCAGACGCTCTCGCATTCCTATCGTGAAGGTCCGATGGGAAGGCAAACGAGGCGCAGAGTTCATTTGGGAACTCGAAAGCGACATGAAGGCTAAGTACCCGCAGTTGTTCGAAAAGAAAATCTAGGAAGAGAAAGTTCTCAGACGTGAATCACGGCGTTGTACAACTTCCAGCATAATTTCGGGATGAAATTCCCTAAACAAGGGGAGGCTGTAACACCCCGTGTTTTCACATGTCAAAGTCAAAGTCAAGGTCAAAGTCAACGACCGGTTAAACGGATTTGACTTGTAGAAATTTTTTTATTTTATTTGTATTATGTGGAGTAAGTGTTGTTAATTACAAGCCATCGACGTATTATTCAAACGACTTACGACTGTGAACCATAGGAAGTAACAATGCGATAAAGTTAATTAATCAATAATCAAGCTATGCAAATCGAATCGACAATGAATCGCAACTCGAGCTACGTATTTTAGTTGTTGTTGTACGTATGTGTGTGCTTTATGTGTTACTTGTGCATGTTTATTTACGTTGTGTTGTGATAATCAATCGAAACGCAATCTAACTCGAAATGCAATCGAACTCAATCGAAACTCGAAATCGAATTCGAACACGAATCACAATCGAACTATGACATTTAGTAGTTGGGACTAAAAGTAATTTGACTAGGAAACCCTATCGTGTCGAACCGCTCGCAATCGAAATTGAAACGCCAAAAATCGTCGCGTCGAACATTCAACCCAGTGCCATCCGGCCGGATAGCCATCCTACCGGATAGCCCCTTGTCCGCAGATCACACGCCATCCGACCAGGATGTCATCCGACCGGATAAACCATCCGAGCGGTGTGTCATCCGATCGGATAGCCCTTTCCTCTTTTGGAATCCTATAAATACCCCCGTCATTGTCATTCTTTCCATTTCTGGAAACCCTCTGTCCGAACTGTTCGTGCTCCCCACCTTTTCTTCGATTTCTCTCGATCAAGGTAAGATCTCGTCCTAAATCTTGTACTTTCTTGATCTACACGCACTCCTACACCTTTCTATTTTTTAAATCTTGACTTTTAACCGTGAAATCACTAGATTTCGGGTGTTCTAGGATGATGTCATCATGTGTTCTTCAAGAACTTCATGTTTTGGCCTCAATCCACCAGGAACAACTTAGATCTAACCGATTTCCACAAAGATCTTGTAAAGATCTCGACACAAGTGTGGTGAAAGAGGATTGAAAGATGGTTTTTAACTTTCTTTCGACTCTTTTGCACTCAATGTACTCAAAACCGATAGGATCCGACGCTGATCTAGTCTTCTACTCTATCGTAGTGTTGTACTAGCTCAAGATCCGGATTCTACCCACGAGACTACCGATTTCGGGTTAGTCAAGAACAACTGTCTCGAGCCGGTAACCGGCCGGACTAGGGTGATTCCTGGTCGGGTTGGTCACCTCGGTCGAACTAGGGGTTCTGTTGGCTAACACGTTGTCAAAATGTCTCGACATAATGACAAACCATCAAAACGACCAAGTGTAGGACGAACGGAACAACCGTAACGGATTGCTGTCCGATCGGATAGGTCATCCGAACGGATTACCATCCGAACGAATCACACTTGGGTCCCACCTTTAAAACAATCTTATCTGAAGTTTGATTATCGAACGAATTGCAATCCGATCGGACGACCATCTGACTGGATTACTCTTTGGATCATGAGATACTAAGGCTTTAAAGACTTAAACAATTTTCAACATGTTCATTAACAGGGTTGCCACCCGATCGGATGGACATCCGATCGAGTGACCCTTCTGTTGTGAACTTGTCTTCACTAAGTAATCTCACCACTAAGTTACCGTCCGACCGGACCACCGTCCGACCGGATGACCATCCGAACGGATTGTCATCCGCACGACCCACCATCCGATCGAACGCCTTGATGGATAGAGATGCTTCAATGCTTTCAAAATACTACAACGAAAACTTCAAAAGTCAAGCCATCATACACAAACACATACTTCTTATAGGAAGAAACAATCCACTCGAATCGTCATCCGACCGGATGACCACCCGAACGGATTGTTATCCGCACGGATTGCTGTCCGATCGGATTACCATCCGATCGAACTACTATCCGATCCATTTGCACTTTGCACCACATGACGCGTAAAACGTCACTTATCGTTATGCTATCGAATCTATTCAGGCTAACCTTACTCGCTAAGTGCTCCCTTCAATCCATTCACCGCTGTGAGTATACTCGATCCCTTTTTGCTTTACGCACTTTTGGGCGTTACATACGTTACGAGTATTCAAACTACAACAATCACACTACTCAATACTATTTGAACGCTAACCGTTAATGCATGTATTACGTGGCTTATGAATGCTTGTTTGTTATGTTTACACATGGAATGCTGTCCACCTGCCTTAGCAACGATAGTACTATAGTTTGGACTCAGCACCCGTTCACACGGGGGTTGTTAAGGACCATTACTTGCATGGATTATGGTGGTAATCATGTATTGCGAACTGCCTCGGGCAGTCAACCCGCAGTCATTGGTATCGATGGATCTATGTCGATAACTAACGTGCTTCATTTCACTATGTGTACGTGCTGGTTATGCGTAAACGAATTCAAACTCTATATGCTATTATCAAACTTGTATGCTCACCTTTACATTTTATGTATTGACTTTATTTTAACGTATGTGACAGGTGCTTAGGACGCATACGTGATAGGAATGTGAAGCTAGAATAAAGCTTTAGAGTCCAACAAATAGTTGTCTGTAGGGGTCAAACTAAGGGTCTCTAGAAGTAGATAAACAACTGCTGACTATTTTAAATCTGAGTTGTCGGAACAGAATATTTGCCTGGTTTTTGTCTGTAATAATTATGTTACTGTTTGAGATACGGTATGGGACGTATTATTTAAATTGAATAGTATTGATAATTGTTATGGAAACTTCTGGACAATCTGTTTCGCTCAGTGCCATGCCCCGATGATTCCGCCATCGGTTGGGGTGTGACACTTCTTGACATAAAAGTTACATATCAGTCCAAAAGAATAGCATGAGATGATCGGAGTCCCTCTGATTTTACACATTGCCCCCTTGAACTATATGAAAACGGCCACACTAAAAACAACATGTTAGTTAACGACTGTAACAACTTAAAGACAAACTCTAAGCCCAAAACAAACTAGGCTATACAATCAGCCCAATAAACAAACATATGAATGAGAGTATTAATTCTCTTCTTTTAACATCCCCCCTTCATTCATATGTTTGAACATGTTTATAACCTGAATGACAGCCTAAAAGGCCACTTTTAACACGCCCCCTTCATTCAGGTGGCAAACATATCCAAATTACCAAGTTCTTTACAAAGAGATTGACATTGACCAACACACAAATCCTTCGCAAAAAAAAAACATACGCATCCTAAACATCTGCATAGGAAAATTTTTTAAAGTAAATATAACTACCAACAACAAATCAAAGAGCTTTCTATAACAGACTGTAAACAACTCAGACAAACAGTTATGACAAGATCACAGATAACAATGAAAGCCTACACACACTCAGGCAAAATGCATAATCACATACTTGTATAGCCAGAAAAAAAACACCTCTTACACAAGATAAAAATACAAGGAGGCTATCATTACATACATTCAAGAAACAATCTTGAAAACAGACCACATTAGATCTATTCAAACCATAAGATATGACAAAACATACAATATGACATATGAATGAGACACTAAGAAACATTTTAGCAATGTTGAAGACAAAAACTTATCACATAATGAATAATAGACCTATTAAAAATAAGAATCACAAGATATGATAACCATTTACCATACTCATAAACTAATCAAATAAAGACTCAAATATGACAAGTTTTATAATTTCAAATTGAACAATAGATTTTGACACTACATTCAAAAGGATCAAATACTTAGCCAGGACATAAAGTCACGTGTCTTAACATCTTAGACCTACATCTGAACTCAATACCTAGTCAAGAAACTTAAAAAGAACATAAAGATTCACTTGTTTTTTTTTACAAAAAAAACTTTACAATTACACAAGACGTGAATCATAAAACAGAATCATACGAGTCAAAACCAATCTGATAACAAAGAACAATACAACTCTAAATCAGACAACAATTACACAGCCAAAAAACCTTCTAATTGTAACTATAGACCTTATGATTTTACAAACAGAACATAAACTCCTCACAAAGAGGCAAACAAGACAGCCACACTATACAAGAGCAATCTTTTACGCAAAGACGCAAGCAAGACAACAAGACACTTTACACACACTAATACAATTTTCTGATCAACTCAACCAGAATACAACAGACATGAAGATCTTGTAAATGAGAATCAACTAGCACATACTTGAATCAAATCCTCAACAAGCACAGAAAGTTACAATTAAAATTTTAAACAATCAACTCTCAGATGAACAAGATAACCCTCGAAATACACTTGAGGACAAGAACTCTTCATAAACTAGAGATTCACAAAAGGATACATAACTTAGAACAAGGTCCGAAAAAAAAACATTGAATCACACGATTCACAAACAATAGCATAGTTATATCATATAAACTAAAAATCACCTGATTTTTAAGAATTTGAACCAAGTCCAAAAACTATACTTTTAAAGAACTCAAAGTCTAATTTGACTTGATTTAAAAACAAACCTTTCACGAAATACTGAAACACAAGCTTCATACCAAGACTGATAAACAAGAAGTACACACTTCTATATTAGACAACAATTTCAGCCTAAACAAATAATGAAATACAAAATCACATGATTTAATATCTCACACACAAGACAAATAACAAGACAATAAGACACAACCAAACAAAATCACAAAATAACATAATTTGCAACCGAAAACATCTCACACGAGATTACATACAAGGCTGTCACATATACAGAATAATCTTGACAATACCATCGGTTAAACTTGAACCATACAGCTCAAACTAACCATACAAACAAGATCATAGACAAGCAGACATCAAGACTGCGAATACAAGACATTTAACAACATTCAAGACAATGATCCTCAACATATAGATCTCATAGCTAGGCAGACAGACATCAAGAACAATTTTTACAGAACAACTGATTAGAGAACACTCAACCCACATGGATTGACTAACCATCCCACACAAAAAAATTAGGCATACAGACTATGTGCAGAAGACACTTTGACAGCCTAAAAATAGAATCAAATCACATGATCCAAGACAAATATTCACACACACCAACACATTAAGAATCAGATAACATGATACCCTAAAGTATACACAATCAGTGTGAAACCATCCATAATATGCATGTCACAAAGAAGATGTGAGGACACGTAATCAACACAACAACACTTTATTCCTAGTTATACTAAATGTCAATATATATATATATATATATATATATATATAGGGGAGGGTTATCTTGAGAACGCTAAATATTGCGAGAACCGTGAGAACGAATGAAAAAACCAATCAAAACCATTTTTTTAATACAAACCTCATTGTAATTAAGATACAACATCAAGAAAAGAATTTACAACATCAAATAATTCATTTCTTCTTTCAAAATCACTCTTTTTAGTTTTTTTTACACGTGTGTAAACATAACAGATTTACACATGTGTAAATGGCAAACTTACACATGTGTAAATTTTCTTTATTTACGAATTCGCGTAAATTTAAACGTGTAAATTTAATTTCTAACATTGTATTCGAATAATAATGATAAGTGTAAAAAGAAATTTTGAATTTGAATTGTTTTTGACCAAGTTCTCGTGGTTTTTTCATTTGTTCTCACGGTTCTCGCGATATTTAGCGTTCTCATTTAAACCCTTCCCTATATATATATATATATATCCCATTCAAGGATAAAATAATACCCTAGAGCAATAAAGACCTTCTAATATTTTGATCAATCAAAACCAAGCAAAAAACTAACATGAAGTTATACTTATTCAAAAACACTCGTTTATCACTTGATTATGAAAGATTAGAACATCTCCAACGCATAAAGATAAGATTGTTACATGTCCATTCAATTCTAATCAGAAAATACTCAACTCTAGTCATTAAACCACATTTAGACCCTTGTTTTAATCTATATACTTGTTAGACCAAACAAGGAGACATACAAAAAACAAGCATCAACAGATTATACAAGAATAGTGACAAAAAACTTATTATGTGATGAAATCATGACCAATGAGCGCTAGACTAATACATAACATCAACCGAATAATATGACTAGTATAAAGAGCAAAACAATATAGATGATAAGCAAACATAAATCACCAATAAAACTACACAACCAGATCTGAAAAAAAAAACTCACATTAGACAAGTCAAGCCTTTTGAACTTATATAACCTTTTTATGACCATTAAAAGAATCAAAGTTTCATTCAGTAAATTTAATAGACATATAAGAATGATTTTAAAAAAAAAAAAACCTTTTTACCATAAACCATATAACATTGAGAAAAAAAATACATACAACTCATATAACAAACAGACATTGGGCAGACAAACAATAAGAATTTTCACATAACAAATAACAATCTGTACAAACAACAATACCCTAACATAGAGTTTAGAAACATAAGATCTCTACTAATGCTTTTATGGACCCTTTTTTAACCACTTAGCATTTAAAAAACAAGACAAAAACAGATAAACAAACACAATATAACCAGGAGAACACAAGTCATTAGACAGATAACTAATTACCGAAGCAACAGACAATAAGAATAAACAACTCTAAGGCGAAGCTGAGTCAGGGACAAGATTCCACGTTCATCACTCTTTGGTGCCTGGACATGCCTTTACTCAGGAGCCACAATCTAACAAATGACAATAACAACAACAAACACTAGAAGCATAAAAGCACAAATAAACAATAGAACAACAACCTCAACAAGAAGAAACAGACAAACAACAAACAAGTAACCACAGAATATATAAGAATTAACAATAACAAACAATCAAAGGTGCCGGTCCTCACTACCCCGACTTCAACTAACCAACAACAAAGTAACAAAAAATAAGAGCAGACGGAAAGATCTTACAGCGGGTGCAATATGCTTCAAAAGAAGACCAGAACTGTAGTTTTCGAGAACTACTAGAACTGATCAAGCCACAACCAAACAACACCTTGTTTTCAGAAACAGCAGATAACAGATCTCCCAACTCGTTCCTGCACACACTCCAAGAAACAATCAAAAACGAAAAAACACAATAAAGATAATCAAAGAAACAGATCTAATAATCTTATATCACAGCAGAAACTCCCAAAGAACAAACTCAAGAGCTACCACATAGCTCTGATACCATGTCAAATGGAATGAATATTTGATACGAATCACAAAGAATAACACAAAATACAAAAGAAGCGACAAAACGGTGACAAAATCTTTATTATTTAACCCAAACCGAAAAACACCCCCCCCAAACCCTAGATCTCACAATATGTGAGGTCAGAAATTATACAAACAATGATACAAAATTACCTGGATGATCATCAACTGATGATCATCAATGTATGAAGATCAAACTCTCAAACAGTAGAGAGTTCAACAAGAACAACCTCTAAAGAAAATACAAAAAAACAACAAGACAATCACCCACTGATGATTATCCGAACTCCAAGATTGATCTTTCACACAATACATCAGAGAGATTACAACAATCTTCATCAATAAATAACCCTAATAATCTCTCACAGAGAGAATTGAAGAATGATGTGTAACTGATGATGAAATCGTTGCAACTGAAGACAACAACAATGATCACTCAGACAACGGCTGATTACAGCAACAAAGACGAACTAGTGAAACCCTAATCGTCACTCTAATCGCCTGTACAGAACCAAGAACCAGAGAAAGATGAATAATAATTGTGAGAGGATAAGAGAATTTTGTGAATGATAATCTCTGCGCACAAACCAACAGGCTCTTATACTTCTTGACATAAAAGTTACATATCAGTCCAAAAGAATAGCATGAGATGATCGGAGTGCCTCTGATTTTACACATTGCCCCCTTGAACTATATGAAAACGGCCACACTAAAAACAACATGTTAGTTAACGACTGTAACAACTTAAAGACAAACTCTAAGCCCAAAACAAACCAGGCTATACAATCAGCCCAATAAACAAACATATGAATGAGAGTATTAATTCTCTTCTTTTAACATCCCCCCTTCATTCATATGTTTGAACATGTTTATAACCTAAATGTGTAACATCCCGAAAATACAAAACTTTATATTAGAATTATAAAGTTTAAATAAACAAGAATTTATCTAACTAGGAAATTATAACCTAGTTAACTGTAAGTCTATGAATAACTAGAATTAAGGCTAAAATAACCAAACTATAAGTTAAATAAAAGTAGAAGGGCCAATATTGTTAAAATTGAAACTATTGTTATTTGTTTTGATTAAAAACAAACCAAACACCCCATTAGAGGGGGTCTGGTCGATCAAGAACCACAGGGGGCGACACCCACACTTCCACAACCCTAACTTCTACTAAACTCTCAAATTGAAGGCTCAAATCATGTTGTAATCGAAATCTGAACATAGAATCGTGATCACCTCGTCAAGGAGATCATAAGGTATGTCAAATTAGGTTGTTTTGATGCAACTCAAATTCTTGCATGTGATTGAAATCAAAGGTTGAGCTTGATTATGTGATGTAAAACATGAAATTGGAAGTAATGTGAGGTCTAGGGACAAACCCTAGATGATTTCTTGTCAAAATCTTGCATGTTAGTTGTAATGATCAAAATCACTATAGTGGGTGATTAATAAGTTAGTAGAACTTGATAAACACTAGGATTAAGACTCTTTCTCTGGTATAAACTGAAATTGTGAGATAATCTCTGAAATTATTGATGTCAAAATATGTGTATATTGTCTAATTGAAGTTAATTTGGGTGGTAATTTCAAGTCATGAACTTGGTTTAGATCATGTAGAAATCTGACCCGCAAGGTGTTTGATAAAACGCCTAAATGAGGGTTAAAATGTTGAAAGTTGAGTGAAAACGCAGATTTGACTATGTTAAGAAACAATGCGTTAAAGCTTATGAAAGAGTTATAAACTGTTATGAATTGAACTCTTTAGGCAAGGAATCCGGAACGTCAAGCGGACACACCGGAGGGGATACGCGTGGAAAAGGTGTGCTTTGAAGGTACGTGACTTTAGTCTCGTTATATTATGTAATAATGTTTGGTTTTAGTGTATAAATGATGACGTAATGTAATAGATGCGTTTGATGCGTCGTTAAAGTGGCGAAGTTCACTAGATCATCAAACGGGTCAAAACAAAGATTTGAAATTTGGCTTGGCTTGTTAATAAAGTGGTGGTCTTCACTAGATAGCCAAACGAGCCAAAATGTTGCTTGTAAATGAATAACGTGAGTAGAAACTTGAAAATCTCATATCTCGTTAGGTGATGGATGGTACCACACCAATAAATTGGATATGATATTTTAAGTCTACGAACCTGGGATATCGGGTCAAATAATAGAAGTCAATAGAATGTGTCGTTGGAAACGGAATGCTTGAATTCCGAGAAAACAAGTGTTTAGTTCTAAGAGAACGCAAAGCCATTGTATGGCGCGAATACTCCAAGGTTATAAACCCGGGGAAATGGGGTAACTATGTCTAGAGGGTCTTTAGAATTGAAATATGGAATTATGCACTTTTGCTAATGGGTTGGATAATTGAAATAAGGAAATTGTGAGCCGAATACCGGTATCTCGGTTTCCGTGATGTGAAATTTATATGGTTAGATCCGAAATTTTATTACGGACTCATAGGAAAAAGAATCGGTTAAATCGGACTAATGAGTAAAAAGTTATGATATTTTAAAGTTGAAAAATAGTTAAAGGACACAGATGCAGAGCCCACCGTAACTTACGGTTCCACCGTAATTTACGGTGGAAACCAAAAATGTTACGGTGTGTTACCCCTGTGTTACGTCAGAATCAGACTCATTCAGGGTCTACCATAACTTACGGTAGACACCGTAAGTTACGGTGGAACCCAGAAAAATTTGTATTTTATTTAACATTATTCCATATCGGATTTCGTTTATATGTATTGTTAGGGGTCATTTTCTTAACATATGTATCCTGACCAATATCCTGCCTTTGTTTGTTTATTTGTAATCAGGATGCTGGAAGAGGATATTGCTGACATCTTGGGCGATATCCTGAAGCTTATTGAATTAACCACGTGCAGGTTAAGGGCAGAGGCTTGCTAACGGTCACAAGGACTTCTTCTCCTCAAGACTCGGACGAATTTGTTGAGAAAGAGACGTTGAGCCCGAAAGACCAGGTCTGCAACGTTCCAAGAAGGAATATTCGGTGAATCCCGCGAGTTTAGGGTAGTTAGTTATTTTATCTTTACTATAAATAGATGAGGTCGGATCAGCTTAGAACACACATCATTTCACACTTACGCTCTCGAACACAATCACATTCTAGCTAGTTGCAAACACCACACTTGTATTTCATTTTCGTTGTAACACTTAGTCGATCCGTACCACATCCTGCACTGTATCCTGATTTTTGAAGCAATTGAAGAACAAGGCAGCTGCGATTGTCAGCTCCCGAGGTTTTATGCCGGCGATCTAGATTGATCAAGGGCTTTCCTCGTACATCTCGTGTCACTTCCTTTACTTTTTGCTCATTGTTTGATCATTGATACAGCTCAATATCCCGAGCCGTATCCTTATACTGTTTTTACAAGTAATTTAGTTAACACGTTTTTGACATTTACTTCTAGCACACTACCTCACTTAACTAATTTGATCATTTAATTACTTCGGTAATTTTTGACCAAAACAATTTGGCGCCCACCGTGGGGCAAGTGGTGCTCTCTTTACTAAAAATTTTTGTTAAATCGCTAATCGGTTTTTTATTTTCAAAACTTTTTGCTACATTGTCCACAATGGCCTCACGATCAAACATGAGTTCCTCTACTGTGTCTGCTATGACTTCTGCCACTACCGGTTCGGTGCTTCCACCACCTCCTCCAAGGATGCCAGCCTCTACACAATCTCAAGATGTTATCCCTACTCGGAGTGTCCAGGGATCTGCTCCTGTTTTAGCATCTAACGACGAAATTTTAACCTTGTTTGGAAGTGTGCAGGAACAAATGAGGCAGCAGCAGGAAACAAACCAAATGCTTTTAAGGGAAATACAACTCCTGAAGTCTGGCTCGAGCAGATCCGCTGAGGATATTGTCACTCCATTACACCCCAGAGCGTTGAACTTTAGTTCAGCTGTGTATACCGAGGATAACAGGGGGAATATCGTGCCCAGTATTCCTCAGAATCATACTCCTGAAATACCCTCCTCGGTCAGGATGTCAACCATGAGGAGCTCAGGATATGCTTCAGGATATGGGCAAAACCCTCCAATGGGTAACGTGTCAAATAATAATAATACTCATGCTACTAACAATAATGGATCTTTGCAGGATACAGGTGTAACATCAGCACTTACTAGGGAACTTCAAAAGTTGAAGGACATGATATCTAGTGTACCTGGGGTGGTCCAGCCGATCCCAGAAGTGTCCCAGGATAGCCACAAGATATCTCGTTTTGCATACCCTATATGTGATGCTGAGATCCCAAAGAGGTTCCAAACCCCCAACATGAAGCTTTACGACGGAACGACGGATCCTGAGGAGCATATCGCTCAGTATAGGGAGAGGATGGAGATCAACCCTATCCCTCCGGATCTCAAAGAAGCATGCTTGTGCAAGGGTTTTGGTTCAACCTTGACAGGATCAGCTTTGAAGTGGCTCTTGAATGTTCCTCCACATTCGATTACATCTTTTGCTCATTTAGTAAATTTATTTAATAGTCAGTTTTCTTGTAGTAGGAGCTTTGAAAAATTAACAAGTGATCTCTACAGGATAACACAAGGGCCTTAGGAATCCCTTAGGGATTATGTGAACAAGTTTAGCCGAGAATCACTAGACATTCCTCATCTTGATGTTGCAACAGCTGTGCAAGCTTTCAAGATGGGGTTGCAAAAAGATTCTCAATTTTACCAAGACCTTGTAATGAACCCATGCAGGAACCTGGATGAAGCTCGGAACAGGGCCCTAAGATACATTCGGTTGGAAGATGACAGAAAGATGCAAGAAAGGATGAACTCATCCAACACTTATGAGTCAACTAACAGGAGGTCAGAATCCTCATTTAAGTCATATCGGCCTAAGCCATATGGTAGAAATGAAAACAAGAGAGTGAACGCTGTCGAAGATGAGGATCCTGAAGAGTATCCTGAGTTGTCTGAATATTGCTTTTCTGTTAATATTCCTGAATTGATGTATGCTATGCAGGGTCTAGGAGACAAGGCTAGATGGCCTCGAAAGAATCAACAAAAGGCTGATTGGAAAGATAAGTCGAAATGGTGCGCTTTCCACGAAGATTTCGGACATATGACTGAGGATTGCATTGCTCTAAGGAAAGAAATAAGCTATCTTCTAAGCAAGGGATATCTGAAAGATCTCTTGGGAAAAAAGAAGAATAAGGGTCAGGATACGGAGAAGGATCCTGAGCGAGCTGCATCACCTCCCGCGGATGCCAAGATAATCAACTTCATTTCGGGGGGATCCGACATTTGTGGAACTTCGTATTCGGCAGCAAAAAGACATGCAAAGGAAGCCAAGGCCGAAAGGGGAGACAAACCTGTCAGGATGACGACCCTCACAACTGACAAAGTGATCACTTTTGATGCTGATGACAGGGATACTGTCCAGGATCCTCACCATGATGCTCTGGTAATAACATTATATGTGGCTAACCATTTTGTACGCAGGATATTGGTTGATAATGGCAGCTCCGTCAACATAATCCAACTAGAGACACTTAAAAGGATGAATGTATCCCCAATGGATATCACTTCGAAGTCCACCGTGCTTGTTGGGTTCAGTGGAGAGGCCAGAAACACAGTGGGAGAGATAAAGTTGCCGGTATACGTTGAAGGAGTCAACTCGATACAACGTTTCTGTGTGATGGACTCTCTATCCTGCTATAACATCATACTAGGAAGACCATGGATTCACGATATGAAGGCCGTGCCATCAACATATCACCAATGCATCAAGATACCTACCCCTTGGGGAGTTGTTAAAGTTGATAGCGATCAGCAGGAGGCGAAAGAATGCTACTCCTCCTCGATGAAATCCTCAGCCAGAACTAGTGCAGCATAGCAATTAAAGACGCGGGCCCAGGATATCGTGGAGAATCCGGAGCAGGATGTGAAGAAAGTTATCCTGGACCAGGATAACCCCGATATATCGGTGCTCGTAGGGACCAATATCCCTCAGGATATTGAGGAACAATTAATTAACTTCTTGAAATGCAGGATGTCTACGTTTGCATGGAAACATGAGGATATGACTGGCATATCCAAAGATATCATCACTCACAAGCTTGGAATTGATAAGTCGTTCAAGCCTGTGCAACAAAAAAGAAGGAAGTTTGCTCCTGAGCGGAACACGATTATCCAAGAGGAAGTTGAGAGATTATTAAAGTCAAGAATGATCAGAGAGGTTAAGTTCCCAAGGTGGCTTGCAAATGTGGTTGTAGTACAGAAGAAGAATGGGAAATGGAGAGTTTGTGTAGACTACACAGACTTGAACAAAGCTTGTCCTAAAGACCCATTTCCTCTCCCCCATATTGATGCAATGGTAGATGCTACTGCTGGGCATGAAATGCTGACTTTCATGGACGCATCCTCAGGATTTCAACAGATACAAATGGAGCCTTCTGACCAGGAGGATACCGCCTTCATGACGCCAACAGGTATTTATTGTTATACAGCTATGCCTTTTGGTTTGAAAAACGCAGGTGCAACATACCAAAGATTGGTAAACATGATGTTCAAAGACAAACTGGGGGACACCATGGAAGTATACATTGACGATATGGTAGTAAAGTCAAAAAAAGCTCAGGATCACCTCCAGGATATTAAAGGAGCATTTGATATCCTGGATCAGTATAATATGAAGCTGAATCCTGCTAAGTGCCATTTCGGAGTGGGGGCAGGAAAGTTTCTTGGGTATATGGTGACGAAAAGGGGGACAGAGGCAAGCCCGGAGCAGATTAAAGCTATCCTGGATATAAAATCACCCTCGAATATGAAGGATGTACAAAGATTAACAGGCCGGGTAGCAGCTCTAAACAGATTTATCTCAAGATCCTCGGAGAAATGCAAAGACTTCTATGATATCCTAAAGAAGAACAAAAGATTCGAATGGGGGGAAAAGCATGAAGCAGCCCTACAAGATTTGAAACGGTATCTCTCAACCGCACCTCTATTGATGAAGCCGGAAAATGGTGAACCACTATCCCTATACCTTGCTGTATCAGGGAATGCTGTAAGTGCCGTTCTTATAAAAGACCATGAAGGTCAGCAGTACCCTGTTTATTATGTTAGTAAAAGTTTGTTAGATGCTGAAACTAGGTATTCTCATTTAGAAAAATTGATACTAGCATTAATTATGGCATCAACGAAACTTAGGCATTATTTCGAGACACATAGGATTCATGTTAAAACAAACTATCCTATTAAAAATGTGCTTAGGAAACCAGAGATGTCAGGCAGGATGGCCAAGTGGTCAGTAAAGTTGAGTGCTTATGATTTAGTATATGAACCTAGGAATGCCATAAAGTCTCAGGCTTTAGCTGACTTTGTGGCTGACTTTAGTAGTGACATTCAGGATGAGGTAGACCTAGAAGTTCAACAACTAGGAGAATCCTCAGGATCCTGGACATTATATACTGATGGTGCATCTAATGTAAGAGGAGTAGGATTAGGAATACTACTAAAATCGCCACAGGGGGACATATTACCCCAGGCTATTAGGTGTGAATTTCCTGCTACCAATAATGAGGCAGAATATGAAGCTTTAATTGCAGGGTTAGAATTGGCTAAGAGCATGAGTATCAAAAATTTGCAAGTATATGTTGACTCTCTGTTAATTACTAACCATTTTAATGGATCATATGCAGTTAAGGGAGAGAAATTAATCGAATATCTCGATATTCTCAAAAAATTAGCAGGATATTTCGATGTTTTTATACTTAAACAGGTACCAAGGGAAGATAATGCTGAAGCAGACGCCTTAGCAAATCTAGGATCGTCGGTCAGGATACCTGAAGGGACACAAATACCAATAGTACATGTCTTATATCCTGCAACGAATCCTCGGGATAAAGAAGTAGCTGATATTCAGGATCCTGGGGCGGAATATCCTGAAGAGGATCCTAGAACCTGGACGGCTCCAATCATGAAATATCTCAAAGAAGGACACATTCCTGGAAATGAAAATCCTAAGGCATTTAGGATGAAGGTATCCCGATTCATTATTATAGATAATATTTTATACAAGAAATCTCTTGCAGGACCATATTTAAGATGCTTGGAGGATCACGAAGCTAAAGAAGTACTTCAAGATATACATGAAGGGGACTGTGGTAATCATACTGGGGGCAGATCATTATTCTCGAAAGTATTGAGGACAGGATACTTTTGGCCAACAATGAGGAAAGATGCTGCAGAATATGTTCGAAGATGTGATGCATGTCAAAGGCATAGTAACATACTACATCAACCAGCAGAACCACTATATCCTGTAATTTCCCCTTGGCCATTCATGAAGTGGGGGATGGATATAGTAGGAAAGTTACCGAAAGCTCCGGGAGGAAAAGTCTTTATGCTAGCAATGACGGATTACTTCTCTAAGTGGGTTGAAGCTGAAGCATTTGTTCAAGTAAGAGACCAAGAAGTAGTATCCTTCATCAAGAGAAATATCCTGACCAGATTCGGAGTACCAGCTGAGATAATCTGTGACAATGGCTCTCAATTCATAAGTAAGAGGACTACAGACTTTTGCAAGAATTGGGGAATCAAAATGATCACATCTACTCCGGTACATCCTCAAGCAAATGGACAAGCAGAATCCTCTAACAAGATAATTGTCAACAACTTAAAGAAAAGGCTTGGAGCCAAAAAAGGAAGATGGGCAGAAGAATTACCCTTTGTTTTATGGGCTGACAGGACAACGATAAAGAATGCAACAGGTCAAACCCCATTTTCGTTGGTGTTTGGAGCGGAAGCAGTGATTCCAACGGAGATGACAATACCTACTGCAAGATCTATCTTAAGTGATCCTGAGAAGAATCCTGAAGCCTTGAGTCAGGATTTAGACACTATAGATGAAAAAGAGATGCGGCAAGGCTAAGGATGGCAGCATATCAACAGAGAATATCCAGGGCATATAATAAGAATATTAGAACCAGAAGATTTAAGGTTGGAGATTGGGTATTAAGAAAGGCTTTCCAAAATACTACTAATCCTGCCGATGGCAAGTTAGCTCCAAAATGGGAAGGACCATACGAAGTTGAATCAGAAGCAGGGAAAGGAGCATATAGACTCAAGAATATGGAGGGAGATATGCTACCGAGATCTTGGAACGCTATACACCTCAAGCTCTATTTTAAGTGAGTCTAGAATTTAATTTCTAACTCAAGATGGTATGAATTCTTACTTCTTTTTAATATGTTTTGATATTATTAATTCTTTTGAACCCAATACTGACTTAAGCATCGGAGGGGTGTTAGCCAAGCTAACACCCACCTTAGTTTACATTTGTTTTGCAAGATATGTTCCAGGATGTAGCTCCAGAATATGCACTCGGGATGACTCAGAAGATTAGAGGATTGGCCCCCTCTCTCACGTTTAAGGGATACTGATCCCTTCACAGGTTTAAAGGTATTCACCTTTCTTCCGAATTGGGTTTAAACACCCCGCCTGGAGCGCAAGTTATTCAGGGATAGTTCAAGGTGGCGGGACCAGTCCATGTAAAAGTGGCTGACAATTTCGTTACCATTGGCTATATCCTGAATTCTAACGGTATATGAGGATTGATCACCCTCTCTCACGAAAGGGTATTTTCATACTCTCTAAGGTTTAAAGGTTTTCACCTTTCTAAGTCTTGGAGTTTATACACTCCCGCCTGTAGCGCATGAAAAATTGGGATTTTCCCCAGGATACAAAGGATTTATCTCCAGTACATCCTTGGGTTATACCCTCGGAACGAGAAAAATTGCTTATGCCATGGAAACTGGCATGAAGTTGATTTCTAAGATACTTGAAGACATTATATACAGGGGACATTCCCACCAAGGCGGTGGTGTAAAGCTAAAAGGATGAAGTTTGCGACTAATGCATTAAGTACCTTGCACTGGGGACATCTTCATTGGAAGAGTTGCAAAGGGATTGAAGTTTGATAATAGGTTTATATCCTATGTCTGGTATGGTCTTTCCTTTGCAAGTCTCATTTAAATTTTTAATAACATTATGTTAAATATCTTGACACATATCCTCAAAGTCCTTTTAAGGATATTTGGCTGGGATGTTTGAAACCAGTATTGGTTTGGAATTTTGATCATCATCAAAACTTGGTTTTGAAAAGATAAGCTATTTTTTACTTTCTAGAAAACTTTTTATAAAGATAAAGGAATGTCTGGAAGATCTATTTAATAAAAGGTTTTTGCAGTATGTTTCTGAGCATACTAATCAGGATATTTTGTGAAATAACAGTATGAAATTTTTACAAAGCTAAGACTTACACTAAACAATGCAAAGTAACAAAAAATAAGTCAAAAGATAGTTATATTATTAACAAGTCAAAAGTTGTGCTTTTGGTAAGGCCCATCCGCCAGAAGCACAATTAGTTGTTACCATAATTTTGTAACGGTTGCAGGATCTGTCTCAAAACAGGACCCGTTCACCTACAACCGTTACTATGTTCAAAACAAATTATACTAATTGATGACCAAGGGCTTCATCCTAAAACCTAGGACCCATCCACCTTTGGTCATCATATTGTTCTAGTGCAGGAAAAGTAAATTGTTCAAGAACAGGAAAAGTAAATTGTTTATGCAACCACAACCATGAAATTAAAAAGTGGGCTCCGGCCTTGGCACGTATATCCATCATCGCCCACTCTGCTGCTTAAGGGGCAGCACCTTCTTGAACAGCAAGCTCCTTGCCAGCATCTGCCCCAGCATCACCCTCAGTATTCTTCTCAGCACCATCATCAGCATTGGCCACCTCCTCTGCCACCTTAGAAGGCTCTTCACCAGTATGTTTTGCAGGATGAGCAACGGGATGACCTCCGAGGCCCTGTAGTTTCTCCTTCCAAGCCTTTACATTCCAGGAAGGGCATTCAAAACCCAGATCCATGGCCTCATAAGCCATCCTTATCCTGGCTTGGAGAAGAGAGACGACCACCGAAGCTTTTAGGCTATCCCGGTATGAGCTCATATTCTGCTGGTATTGGAGAAGAGCGGCGTCTAGCTTGGCTTGAGCATCCTCATTAGCTTTATGGAGGGCGGCTTGATGTTCCTGAGTCATTGCCTTGTATTTGTCTTCATAGTGCTGGGATTTGGCAGCTGCAATGGTTCCTTGATCAGCTATGGTGGCTTGAGCTTTCTCCAGTTGAATCTGCAACATCTTGTTAAGACCGCTAGCATCTTCGTATAAATGCATGAGGCGATCCAGACCCTGTCGATAAAGACACAGGTATTAATGTGAAAAATAAGCAGGATAAAGACTAACATACTTATACAGGATATCGGAAAGAAAATTTTACCTGTTTGAGAAATGAGGTGGCGTCATTGAACCCGTGATTCTCAAGAGAGAATGTTTCAGAAACAGGCGGGGAGTCAGTCTCCTTTCTCTTTCGAGAGCTGGATGCCCTGGTCCTGGATGCCGGAGGGCCTTTGGGAGCAGAAACAGTTTTCGAGGAGGTAGGCTTTGGTGTAGCAGACGATTTTGGCTTGGATTCTTGCTTGGCAGGTTCAAGGCTGGAATAGCAATCCAGCTCATCGAGTTCGAAAGCTTCAAGGTTGACGACTGGTACTACATAAGGGAAGGTATTCTTAAAACTCATCATATTTTTGACAAATAATTAACATATGAAGATATGCTTACCAGACATTTCTGAGCTTGATCTTTGTTGAGGATCTGTGAGAGACAGGGAAAAAGTTCTTTC
Source organism: Helianthus tuberosus (assembly GCA_030545235.1). Taxonomy (NCBI): domain Eukaryota; kingdom Viridiplantae; phylum Streptophyta; class Magnoliopsida; order Asterales; family Asteraceae; genus Helianthus; species Helianthus tuberosus. Next base: position 39,735,671 of record CM060425.1, on the reverse strand, counting down.
ACTGACAGGAAGACGGTAGATTTCCTTGATCTTGGATTCGGATTCCGCGCTAGGAGGCACTAAATCTCTGAAATTCGCTGCATAAAAACATCAGAATATAAGTCCGGGATACAGTTTGAGAATATGATTGGGGATATTCCTAAAACCCTAAATCCTACCCTTAGTTAACCATTTAACCGGTAGATCGAAACCCTTATCAATGGAGTCTCTTTTGACGAAAAAGAATTTCCGTCGCCACCGATCCTCGTTCTTGGTGGCTTTAAGGACCAAAGGGCTCTTGATGGAGAATAGAAGATAACGGTGGTTGCCGTGGGATCTTAATCGGTATGCTACGGGAAGGTCCTCAACAAGAAGGTTAGGGTAATGACGAGATTTGATTTGATCCAACACTATCAAGATTCGCCAGACCATTGGCATAACTTGGGCATAACTAAGGCCGGTGAGGTCGAAAAAACTGGAGATAAAGGGTGGAAATTGATACCGGAGTCCAAGGGAGAAAGGATAAGCGAAAAAACAAACCCACTCGTCGGATGATGCATCCGATCGGGCTTCCTTGTCAAACGGGCGAAAGACCGTTCCGGTGGGAAAGGCACCGGAGTCTTGGAGAGCAGCAATGTCAGCATTATTGAAACAGCAAATCTCCTTCGCTGGATCAGTGATAAGGTTTTGACTTATCAGGGTTGAGGCAGACCGGACTGAGTGGGATTTCGTTCGTGGTGCCATTGAGCAAATCATGAAAAATTAAAGAGAGAAAATTAGAAGAGAAGTTACCTGATGCTTGCTTGAAGATAAGGATGACCGAGACAAGGAGTCCCTTGGTTAATATAGGATGAGTATAAGGGGGTAAAAAGTAAATAATGCCTTGGAAGTTGCACCGCTGTCATTTCAAGAGTCTAGTCATATTAATGGCCTTGAGTTATGAAGTAAAGTTTTGAAATATATCCGTTGGATTGGTATCCCAACTGATATATTTGGGGACAATTGTTAGGGGTCATTTTCTTAACATATGTATCCTGACCAATATCCTGCCTTTGTTTGTTTATTTGTAATCAGGATGCTGGAAGAGGATATTGCTGACATCTTGGGCGATATCCTGAAGCTTATTGAATTAACCACGTGCAGGTTAAGGGCAGAGGCTTGCTAACGGTCACAAGGACTTCTTCTCCTCAAGACTCGGACGAATTTGTTGAGAAAGAGACGTTGAGCCCGAAAGACCAGGTCTGCAACGTTCCAAGAAGGAATATTCGGTGAATCCCGCGAGTTTAGGGTAGTTAGTTATTTTATCTTTACTATAAATAGATGAGGTCGGATCAGCTTAGAACACACATCATTTCACACTTACGCTCTCGAACACAATCACATTCTAGCTAGTTGCAAACACCACACTTGTATTTCATTTTCGTTGTAACACTTAGTCGATCCGTACCACATCCTGCACTGTATCCTGATTTTTGAAGCAATTGAAGAACAAGGCAGCTGCGATTGTCAGCTCCCGATGTTTTATGCCGGCGATCTAGATTGATCAAGGGCTTTCCTCGTACATCTCGTGTCACTTCCTTTACTTTTTGCTCATTGTTTGATCATTGATACAGCTCAATATCCCGAGCCGTATCCTTATACTGTTTTTACAAGTAATTTAGTTAACACGTTTTTGACATTTACTTCTAGCACACTACCTCACTTAACTAATTTGATCACTTAATTACTTCGGTAATTTTTGACCAAAACATGTATTATTCTAATGTCAAAACTAATGTTTTTAGTGTTTGACCCTAGGTATGGACGAGTTCCTTCCGGATGATGATCAAGTACGTTGTCAAGAACCGAACACGCATTTTGAAGCTTCCGCACTAAACTTAACTTTGTCTAGACTTTAATCATGTTGTAAATGTTTTTGTCAAACATGTTTGGAATCCTTTAAACTAGTTGTAGATGACTAGCATGGGTTAACTTTAAACTCGTTATGCATTATCTTGGATGTGTTTGGTACTAACACAAGTGTGTATGGTTTTAAACACGAAAAGTTTTTGTAAACTCTGATTTTTATAAAGTTCATATGATTATTATTTAAATACTGTTCAAAATATTAAGGGTGTTACAAGTTGGTAATCAGAGCCCAAGGTTGTTAACAAGTGTTCGGTTCAAGCTTGATCAAACATCCGGTAAGAGTTAATTGTTCTAAAGTAGAGTTACTAAGTATAAAAAGGGAAATAATGAATGGAAATGCATGGGAAGAGCGTGTTAACACACTCAAACCCGGAAAGTGCATTAAATAAGAACGGTGAAAACAAGTTATGAACTTGAATAAACCGAAGTAAATAAACCATACGTCATAGATGAAATGTTTAACACTTAATGTAAACATTTCAGTTAAAGATGACGGATAAAGGTAATGATGATGCGGTGCCAAGAGTCACCGAGCAAACGAGAGAAGTGATTGCTGAGGAGGTAGGAAAAGCAATCGAAAACAGTTTGTCGGGTTTCATCGACAAAATCCAAAACACGGTATTATCAGTGGTGGAAGAAAGAATCAAGAAATTGGAGGATAATACCAATTTAGCAAAGGAGAAGTCGGGAGGACGAAAATCTTGTTCTTATAAAGAGTTCATGGCGTGCAAACCGCTCATTTACAATGGGGAGGTTGACCCGATAATATGTCAGCGGTGGCTAAGCGATATGGATGGGGTATTCGAAAGGACTCATTGTGATCCAGACGACTACGTAGCCTACGGCACGGGTCAGTTAAGGGGTCAAGCGAAAGACTGGTGGGATAACAAGAAGAAAGAAATTGGAAGCGAAGTGGCTAAAGCTATGACATGGGACGAGTTTAAGACGCCGTTTCTTAAACATCACAGTCCCAAGGCAGTCATTAACAAGATCAAGGAAGAATTCATGCAGCTTCGACACAAGGGTGAATCTATTGATAAAATCACGGGAATGTTCATGGATAAGATGAAGTTTTGTGATGAATTGATAACGAATGAGGAGCAGAAAATATATTATTATTATAATATGTTGAGCGCTGAGTATAGGGAGTTTATGACTCCTTCAAAGTATGAGACTCTCACCGAGATTATAAACGTTGCTCGGGAACGGGAGATAGAGTTAAAGAAACAGATTGAAAGAGGTGAAAGAAGGGCTCAGATAGTCAATCCAAGCCCAACGAAAAAGGCGCGCACAACGGAATCCTCAAAGAAACAAGAAGGGAAAGGCGGGTCATCAAACTGCAAGATATGCGGGAAGGGGCACAAAGGTGAGTGCCGGTTCAAGGACAAACCGTGTCCTATATGTGGGAAGACGGGACACACGGCTGCATTGTACCCGGGGAAGGTGTCGGTGTGTTACAAATGCTACCAACTGGGTCACAAGAAATCTGAGTGCCCGGAGTTGATTGGAAAGAAAGATGACAAGAATACGTACACTGAGACACCAAGAGCAAAGGCGAGATCCTTCCAGTTAACAGCAATGGAGGCAAAAACAGAGCCCGATGTGGTCTCAGGTATATTTGCCATAAATTCAATTCCTGCTCATGTGTTATTTGATACGGGTGCGAATAAATCTTTTGTTTCACATGGATTTATTCGACATCCTTCTTTTGTACTAACAAAATTGCCTATGCTATTAGAGGTAGAAATAGGTGATAACAAAAGTTTCCTTGTATGTGATGTATGTCGAGATTGCAAAATAAGCATTGATGATGAAGAATATTTAATAGACTTGATCCCTATGTCAATGGGAGAATTTCAAGTAGTGGTCGGGATGGATTGGTTATCCCGACATCATGCAAAAGTGATATGTTTCCGCAAGGAGATAAAATTGACATCTCCAAGTGGGAAGCATGTTACTATCTATGGCGAAAAAGGGGGTAGTCCCGTTACGTGCTCAATACTAAAAGCTCACAAACTTATGAGGCGCGGATGTAAAGCATTCATGATATACGCAAACGAACCTGATAAAGGGACACCAACGATTGAAGACGTACCAGTGGTACGTGAATACGCTGATGTATTTCCGGACGACTTACCGGGAGTACCGCCAGAACGGGAGGTAGAGTTCGGAATTGAATTGATTTCGGGCGCAAAACCTGTGGCTAAGGCGTCGTATCGGCTCGCGCCATTAGAATTGTAAGAATTGATGTCCCAAATCCAAGATTTACTTGACAAAGGATTTATTCGGCCAAGTGTGTCTCCATGGGGCGCACCAGTATTATTCGTGAGAAAGAAGGACGGGAGCATGCGTATGTGCATTGATTACCGAGAGTTGAACAAACTCACGGTAAAGAATCGATATCCGCTTCCAAGAATTGATGACCTGTTTGACCAATTACAAGGTGCAAGTTGGTTCTCAAAAATTGACCTCAGATCGGGGTATCATCAGTTGAAAGTCAAAGAGGAGGATGTACCGAAATCGGCTTTTCGTACACGGTACGGACATTACGAGTTTCTCGTGATGTCCTTTGGGTTAACTAATGCACCCGCGGCTTTCATGGACCTCATGAACCGGGTTTGCAAACCCATGCTAGACAAGTCAGTGATAGTGTTCATTGATGACATCTTGATATATTCCAAGAGTGAAGCAGAACACGCAAGTCATTTGCGTGAAGTGTTGGAGACGCTCAGGAAAGAGAAATTGTATGCAAAATTCTCAAAATGTGCCTTCTGGTTACGAGAGGTGCAATTTCTTGGGCACATCATTAGTGCAAACGGGGTGTTAGTAGATCCGTCAAAGATAGAAGCTGTGTCAAGATGGACTCCACCAAAGAATCCTTTGGAAATCAGAAGCTTCTTGGGGCTTGCGGGTTATTATCGGAGATTTATACAAGATTTCTCCAAAATTGCTATGCCGTTGACCAAACTAACCCGTAAGGATGAAAAGTTTATTTGGGGCGAGGATCAAGAAAGGGCGTTCCAAACGCTCAAGGAAAAATTGACCCATGCACCGGTATTGTCACTACCGGACGGAACGGAGGATATGGTAGTTTACTCGGATGCATCGCATTCGGGACTTGACTGCGTTTTGATGCAACGGGGCAAGGTTATAGCCTATGCCTCGAGGCAGCTAAAGACTCATGAGAAGAGATATCCTACCCATGACCTCGAGTTGGCAGCAATGGCGTTCGCCTTGAAAATATGGAGGCATTATTTATATGGGGTGAAGTGCACTATCTTTACCGACCATAAAAGCTTAAAGTATTTATTCGATCAAAAGGAATTAAATATGAGGCAGAGGCGGTGGTTAGAAACTGTCAAAGACTTTGATTGTGAAATACATTACCACCCCGGGAAGGCTAATGTAGTGGCAGACGCGTTGAGCCGAAAGACAGATTATACGCCTATTCGAGTACGATCGATGCAACTAATTGTGACATCGGGTTTGCTTGAACAAATCCGGAAATCTCAAATTGAAGCAATCAAGGAAGAAAATGTGAAGAGGGAAAGAATAGTTGGGCAGCTAAAAGACCTGGAGGATGATAACCAAGGATTGAAAACTCGATTTGGGAGAGTTTGGGTTCCAAATACGTGTGGGGCCAAGGTGCGTCTACTTGACGAGGCCCATAAATCTCATTATTCAATTCATCCGGGGGCGACCAAAATGTATAATGACTTAAAACAAAACTATTGGTGGCCCGGAATGAAAAGAGATATTGTGAAATATGTGGAGAAGTGTTTGACTTGTTTACAAGTCAAAGCGGAGCACCAAAAGCCATATGGTAAGTTGCAACCGTTGGATATCCCAGTTTGGAAATGGGAACAAATCACGATGGATTTGTTAACCAAATTGCCCAAAACCAATCGCGGATTTGATGCTATATGGGTAATCGTGGATAGACTGACGAAAAGTGCTCACTTCATTCCGATTCGTGAGACTTATACATCCGAGAAGATGTCGGAGGTGTACACCAATGAAATTATAGCACGTCATGGAGTGCCGATATCCATTGTATCAGACAGAGACACTCGGTTTACTTCGAAATTTTGGCCCGAATTCCAAGAGCAAATGGGAACTAAATTGTTCATTAGCACTGCTTACCATCCACAAACGGATGGGCAAAGTGAGAGAACGATACAAACGTTGGAAGATATGTTGCGGGCTTGCATTATCGACTTCGGGGGTAGTTGGGATGTCTATCTACCCTTGGTTGAATTCTCGTATAACAACAGCTATCACGCGAGCATTAAAATGGCTCCTTACGAAATGCTATATGGGAGAAAGTGTCGAACCCCGGTATGTTGGGGAGAAGTGGGTCCACGAGGACTAGCTCCTACTGATTTAATCCGGACTACGAATGAGAAGATCGACTTGGTCCGAGCTAACCTAAAGGCGGCTCAAGATCGACAAAAAGCGTACGCAGATAAACGGAACAGACCAATTGAATTTCAAATCGGCGATAAAGTAATGCTAAAAGTATCGCCATGGAAAGGAATTATACGGTTCAGAAAAAGAGGAAAGTTGAGTCCGAGGTTCATTGGGCCATTCAGAATCACTGAACGGGTTGGTAAGGTAGCATATCGCCTTGAACTACCCGAGGAGTTGAGTGGAATTCATAGCACATTCCACGTGTCACATCTCCGAAAATGCTTAGCAGATGAAACCGCTCGTATCCACTATGATGACATCGAGGTGGATAACTGCCTCAACTATGCAGTGAGACCAATTGCAATTTTAGATCGAAAAGAGAAGAGTTTGAGGAACAAAGTAATTAACCAAGTGAAGGTCAAATGGGAACACAGGAAGGGCACGGATACCACCTGGGAATCCGAAGAAGAGATGCAACGGCTCTACCCTAAACTATTTGGTACGTATTACGGTTTCGGGGACGAAACCCTTTTTAAGGGGGGTGGACTTGTAACATCCCGAAAATACAAAACTTTATATTAGAATTATAAAGTTTAAATAAACAAGAATTTATCTAACTAGGAAATTATAACCTAGTTAACTGTAAGTCTATGAATAACTAGAATTAAGGCTAAAATAACCAAACTATAAGTTAAATAAAAGTAGAAGGGCCAATATTGTTAAAATTGAAACTATTGTTATTTGTTTTGATTAAAAACAAACCAAACACCCCATTAGAGGGGGTCTGGTCGATCAAGAACCACAGGGGGTGACACCCACACTTCCACAACCCTAACTTCTACTAAACTCTCAAATTGAAGGCTCAAATTATGTTGTAATCGAAATCTGAACATAGAATCGTGATCACCTCGTAAAGGAGATCATAAGGTATGTCAAATTAGGTTGTTTTGATGCAACTCAAATTCTTGCATGTGGTTGAAATCGAAGGTTGAGCCTGATTATGTGATGTAAAACATGAAATTGGAAGTAATGTGAGGTCTAGGGACAAACCCTAGATGATTTCTTGTCAAAATCTTGCATGTTAGTTGTAATGATCAAAATCACTATAGTGGGTGATTAATAAGTTAGTAGAACTTGATAAACACTAGGATTAAGACTCTTTCTCTGGTATAAACTGAAATTGTGAGATAATCTCTGAAATTATTGATGTCAAAATATGTGTATATTGTCTAATTGAAGTTAATTTGGGTGGTAATTTCAAGTCATGAACTTGGTTTAGATCATGTAGAAATCTGACCCGCAAGGTGTTTGATAAAACGCCTAAATGAGGGTTAAAATGTTGAAAGTTGAGTGAAAACGCAGATTTGACTATGTTAAGAAACAATGCGTTAAAGCTTATGAAAGAGTTATAAACTGTTATGAATTGAACTCTTTAGGCAAGGAATCCGGAACGTCAAGCGGACACACCGGAGGGGATACGCGTGGAAAAGGTGTGCTTTGAAGGTACGTGACTTTAGTCTCGTTATATTATGTAATAATGTTTGGTTTTAGTGTATAAATGATGACGTAATGTAATAGATGCGTTTGATGCGTCGTTAAAGTGGCGAAGTTCACTAGATCATCAAACGGGTCAAAACAAAGATTTGAAATTTGGCTTGGCTTGTTAATAAAGTGGTGGTCTTCACTAGATAGCCAAACGAGCCAAAATGTTGCTTGTAAATGAATAACGTGAGTAGAAACTTGAAAATCTCATATCTCGTTAGGTGATGGATGGTACCACACCAATAAATTGGATATGATATTTTAAGTCTACGAACCTGGGATATCGGGTCAAATAATAGAAGTCAATAGAATGTGTCGTTGGAAACGGAATGCTTGAATTCCGAGAAAACAAGTGTTTAGTTCTAAGAGAACGCAAAGCCATTGTATGGCGCGAATACTCCAAGGTTATAAACCCGGGGAAATGGGGTAACTATGTCTAGAGGGTCTTTAGAATTGAAATATGGAATTATGCACTTTTGCTAATGGGTTGGATAATTGAAATAAGGAAATTGTGAGCCGAATACCGGTATCTCGGTTTCCGTGATGTGAAATTTATATGGTTAGATCCGAAATTTTATTACGGACTCATAGGAAAAAGAATCGGTTAAATCGGACTAATGAGTAAAAAGTTATGATCTTTTAAAGTTGAAAAATAGTTAAAGGACACAGATGCAGAGCCCACCGTAACTTACGGTTCCACCGTAATTTACGGTGGAAACCAAAAATGTTACGGTGTGTTACCCCTGTGTTACGGCAGAATCAGACTCATTCAGGGTCTACCGTAACTTACGGTAGACACCGTAAGTTACGGTGGAACCCAGAAAAATTTGTATTTTATTTAACATTATTCCATATCGGATTTCGTTTATATGTATTATTCTAATGTCAAAACTAATGTTTTTAGTGTTTGACCTTAGGTATGGACGAGTTCCTTCCGGATGATGATCAAGTACGTTGTCAAGAACCGAACACGCATTTTGAAGCTTCCGCACTAAACTTAACCTTGTCTAGACTTTAATCATGTTGTAAATGTTTTTGTCAAACATGTTTGGAATCCTTTAAACTAGTTGTAGATGACTAGCATGGGTTAACTTTAAACTCGTTATGCATTATCTTGGATGTGTTTGGTACTAACACAAGTGTGTAAGGTTTTAAACACGAAAAGTTTTTGTAAACTCTGATTTTTATAAAGTTCATATGATTATTATTTAAATACTGTTCAAAATATTAAGGGTGTTACAAAATGACAGCCTAAAAGGCCACTTTTAACAATTTTCACTAAAATTTTCAACATAACTATGCATAGACTTTGCTTCTTAGTCGTTAGTATAAGTGAATAACTTAGTTTGGATTCTTTTGTACATGCTGATATATTATATAAACTCACTTTAATATAGGAAAATGGTGAATATAAAAAATGATTTTGATAAAGTGTATAAGTTGTGCTCGAAGTTGTTGAATTGGAAGTCGGAAAGTAACGTATCCGAGGTGACCTATGATAAAGAAAATGTCCCCCTTTTTAAGATATGTGTTAATCTCATTCTTACACCTATTTTTTTTTTTAAACAAATAATTAGTTTACATCTATAAAGCAAAAGCAAAAATTATGGTTTTTTTTTCCAATAAAAGGGAGACAAAATTTCTTATTACTATATTACTAAAATTGCTACATCATACCGACAATTTACTTCATAATTTTATGCTAATATTTCTGATATCTAGGTCTCACCGACTATTTTCCTACCCCATGGTTTTGTTCATTAAAACGTGATGTTATCTACATATGTAAACATTAAATGTTTTCCGTGGAATATAACGAATGTGACACATCTAACATTGACTAAAAGAGTTCAATTTGCCTTTTATTAGTTGTTGATTTTGGACCAACTGTTAAATGTTTGGTTGTAATATTGGATTGTTGTGCAAAGTCGTGATTCTGATTTACTTTTTTCTTGTCATATCATCTATGATACCGGTGGCTTATCATCTTTAGTTCAAGTCAAAGATTTAAACTAAAAACCTTTTAAGTGCCCAAGTATACCCCCATAAGGAAATTAAAGTGATCTAATAATTTGTCAATTGCTAAGTGGAATTGCTCGTCCATCCTAAGATTATACGATCGGGAGGGGCTTGAAAATAGGGCGTTATGCGACATGTGGACGACACGTAAGCACGCGTCAGAAATGGGGCGTGGTGCAAAAACGGGTGGTGTGGGAAGAGGCGTGGAAGTTTGGCGTTATTCGACACGTGGCACAGTTTTTTTTATTGTTAAATTGTATAAAATCTATTTAATCTAAAAAACTAATAGTAATTAAACAAATAATATTAATAACAAAACATTACATAATTTAAAAATAAAAAAACACACCAAATAAGATATAAAAGATTACATAATTAAAATAAAACCTAAAAATTGAACATTATTAAATACTAGCAGCACGTCCGCGTGATACGGCGGAAGTGACACATCGCAGTGCGATACTCGTTTTTGGTAGTTTTTTTATTCATATAATATGTATTGTATCGTTATTTTGATAGATATACATCAAACGCAAAGCAGTCTAGTAATCCATTTTATTGTGTTGTGCATGGTTCGGTTATTATCCTCAACCGAAGCCGAAACCAAAGTCATCGGCTAGTGTATTTTATTAATCAATCAGTTTTCGGTTAATCACTTCGGTTTATTTGGTTAGATTGATGGTTTTCGGTTTGGTTTATTTAATTTCAGTTAATAGCAAAAACCAAACATGGGCTAAAACTTTTGCTTAGAAATATATGAAATGGAGATATAAAATATGAAATATATGAACTAGAGGTATAAAAGCTAGAAAAATATGAATATATGACTGATTCGGTTCGGTTTAGCTAATTTGGTTAAACAAGAGTACAAAAAATTGATAACTAGTTTTTTTGATTAATTCAGTTTTCAGTTTTCTGTTAATTCAGTTTTTGGTTGATTTAGTTCGAGTTTGTCTGTTTTTGGTTCGGTTTAGGTTAACGGCTTAGTTATTGCTCACCGATAACCGGTTTTGGTTAATGACAATAGGTGCACGCGATGCGGTAGGAAACACAAACATTGCCACGGTGTGCATCGTTCGGTTGATTAGATTATTATCCTCAACTGAAATCAAGGTCATCGATTAGTCTACTTTATTAACCGATCTGTTTTCAGTTAGTCCGTTTGGTTTATTCAGTTAGATTGACGATTTTTTGTTTGATTCATTTAATTTCGGTTAATAGCCAAAACCAAACTTGAGCTAAAACTTTTGATTTGAAATACATGAAATTTAGGTATAAATACATGAAATGGATGTATGGGTACATGAAATGGAGGTATAAATACATAAAATTGGGGTATAAATATGAAATACATGAACTGAAGGTGTAAAAGCAAGAAATATATGAAAATATGAATGGTTCAGTTCAGTTAATTTTGGTTAAATGATGATACAAAAAATCGATAACCGTTTTTGGCTAATTCTGGTTTCGTTTAATCAATTTTTAGTTAACTCAAGTTTAGGTTGATTTCGGTTCGGTTTTGGTTAACGATTAAGTTATTACTCACCCTTAGACTGTGTTAATCATGTAACATATCAACTTTTTTTAATTAAAACTATAACAATACTATACTCAAATTAAACAGAACAAAAAATACTCGTTTATATGGTATAATTTAATGTGTGTGTGTGTATATATATATATATATATATTAACGTACCAAAAAGTTATAACCGTTTAAAAATTAGTGGGGGGGGGGTAGTCTTTTATAAGGGGATAAAGTGTAACTATTAACTAATTTTCTATAGTTTTGTTAAAGATGAGGGTTTAATCACCTGACATTCTGTAGTTATTAAACATTCTGGGATAATGACTAAGTACGTTGAGCTTAAATCATTTGTACACTAAGGCATTATTTACTTGTACCTTTTAATCCACATGTCAATACTAACTAAAACAACTATCAAAACGTCGACAAAAATGAGTAGGTTGTCACGGTACTTTTGGAATATTTTTAAACATTGTGGTTAATAAGATATGATATGAATACGTAAAATAATTATTAGTTTGTTATGGAGGGATAAAAGTGCAACTAATTACCCGTAATTATGTTAAAACTTTAGGGATTTAAGTGTAATAAGATGGGGGGACTAAAATATAATTATTGTTTAAAAGTCCAATTTACACTCATTTTAGGGCTGTATTTATAAATTAAGAGGGAAAATGTTCTTGTTTTTTGGGTATCTTAAAATGCTCATCACTCATGCATTATAATATAGTATAGATAAAATCTAATTATCTGCCACACCGAAACGTGTTTGAATTCACAGTTGTAGTCATGCCTAAAGTTGATGAGGGCGACTTGGATGATGTCGTCCTCCCCAAGGTCACCACCGACATTTTCCACCACGGTGTGCACCGTCTCGAGTCTTTTACTACCCAAAAGGATAGTCCTAAAACGAGAAGAAAGCGCGCCCACGACTCGGGTGGTGTCACCCCTATGGACGCAAAAGAGTTGGAAAGTTCTCCCCCAAAACGGACAACTCGACGCAGCATGTAGTGGCTAAGCATTTCGACCCACGACTCGCATAACGCGATATCTTCTTCTTTAGTCTACGGAATCGTTGCCATTTTTTTTTGTAGGTTGAGAGGTATATTGTAAAAAAATGGTAGAAAGTTGGGAGTTTGAGAGAGTTTGTAAAAAAAATGGTAGAAATAGGGTGATTTATATTGGAGGTGTTATTAAATTTAAAAAAGTAAAAAAAAAATAAAAAATTAATCGTTTCACCCAACGGCTACATCCCACGATCGGTAGAAACGCGACACGTCCACACGATTTGAAGCTCCACGCCGGTGGAAATTGACTTGCCCCCACGACAACGTTGAGGTCACGTCGTGCCCGGCGTGGTGTGTGCGACATGAAAAGGCCTAAACGCCACAAACCCACACCCACACCGTATGATCTAATACTCGTTCTTAAGGACCTTCCTCAATAATAGAAGGGACAGTTTACCAAAATTAACAGTTTGCTTTTCTTTTTATTCACTAACCAAAATTAACTGTTTGCTTTTCTTTTTATTCACTAAGACAACTACATTTTTATTCAGAAAATAATGTGATGTACATTTTTTAAAATGTTAACTAACTTTCCAAACTAATAAAAGCGGGCCCGACCTGACCCGAGTTTAGCTACTATCGGAACGGTCCGGGACGGTCCAGATCCAATGGAAGACCCAATAACCCGAGCCCAACCCGAACTGGATTAAGAAAACAAATTATATTAGTGTGTACATGGGAAACCAAACGCCATAGTTCTTCAATCGGCTTCAAGGGAAATCATCTCAGGTTTCAACATCTCGCTCATGTACAGTCTTCAAATTGCCGATATACATTCATTATTGATCATCATCTTCAGTCGGCTTCAACATCATTTGATTACTAATCATCATCTTCAATTGGTTTCATGTAGAATCAGCAACTCAATCGACTTCATTATTTACCGATCATCATCCTCAATCGGCTTCAAAAGGAATGAGCGGTCCTTCTCGAAAACATCTTGAATATGATCATTAGTTAACCATCATTGTGAGTTTGTGACCTAAGGTAATTTACGGTTTGGTTCATTGAGTTTATGTTGAACATGTGCATCGATTTCTCTTAGCGGGCTGGGCTTGTTTCTTTATCATTCTTCCTATTTTTAGTTTTTACATTTTAGCATCAGTTTTTTTTTTTTTTTTTTTAAATTTCGCTTTCGATATCGAAGTTGGAAGTCATACATTTGTATCATACAAGCCCACCAGGCCAACATGTCATTAAATCTCAAATATCAAAATTTGCAAACAGGCCCAAACAAGCCCAGACCACAAAAAGAACACATTTGCATCTTACAACTTACAAGCCCAAATTTGTAAACAGGTGCAAAACTGCAAATTCATGTGTGATTCGGTCCAACTACAAACAAACCTAAATGCAAACAAGCCCAAATTTGTAGAAAAAGTTATTGTCACGAAAAAGGTTATTTAATTGTCAAAACAAATCAAAATTGAAGCTCAATGAGGATATTCATAAAGACAAAAAATTCAAGAAGTTTACAAAGGTCAAAGGCCCAACAAGAAGAATCTAAAAATCAGCTTGGTCTCGAAACAATTTGTTTAGAATAGGTTTAGGTCAAAACACAGGCCAGGGTCGGGTTGACCTGTTAAGATTTAGTGTTTTACATTTTATACTTTTAGAGTATACTAAATGAAAGTTAAAACCAAAGGGTCTGTAGCCAAGGGTATCAGGATGATTTCTGTATTTGAAGAATAAATGCTCTGATAATACGGCAGCTGACTAAACGCATTAGTAGACGCTTTTAGTAAACATGCATTGGAGATGTTTTATAGCATCCCCAAATGGTCATCCGCGATGGTGATGTAATCATGTTTGACCATACTTGTCATTGCCTGAGGACATCCCTGAGAAATCAATGTGGTGGTGTCCATGGTGATCAGTGGTAGACTCAGAAATTTTTATCATGGGTGCGGAATTTTGTGTGGGTCATTGTCTATTGTTAAATATTACAAAAACGGTCCATATCGGGTCGGTTCGAGTCGGATGACATACTAGAAAGATAAAATCAAACTATATTTTATGTTACATAATAAAAAATCGTCAATATCTATTAGAAATACATAATTGAAATGCAATATATCTATAATTGCTCTATACGGATTTTTATTTTAGAAATCTAGCCATACGGTGATGAAATTGGTAAAAGTAGAAAAAATATAAACAAATATTTTTAACGAATATAAATAAAGTAAAAAAATAAATAAAAGTTTAAGGTGATTTTATATTCAATGTTTGTATAGAGTGAGTTTAACGAATATAAATAAATAAAAAACAAATAAAAGTTTTGTGTCATTTTATATTCAATGTTGTAGTCTCATTAGTCATCACAAATCATGTACGTAGAGCCCAACGAATATAAATAAAGTAAAAAAATAAATAAAAGTTTAAGGTGATTTTATATTCAATGTTTGTATAGAGTGAGTTTAACGAATATAAATAAATAAAAAACAAATAAAAGTTTTGTGTCATTTTATATTTAATGTTGTAGTCTCATTAGTCATCACAAATCATGTATGTAGAGCCCTTCCCTTAACTTACTTAAAGGTTAAAAAATTATATTATTCATGAAAATATTTTCTTTTACATCTTCGTATATATATATATATATATATATATATATATATATATATATATATATATATATATATAGGGGAAGGTTCATTGGGGAACACTAAAAAAGTGGGGAACATCGGGGAACCGACTCAAATGAACTCGGATTGGACTCATTCCAGCGGCGTTGGAACCGGCTTGTCGAACCCTAACTAAGATCTGTTAACCCTAAACCCTAAATCCTAACTCCTAAACTCTAAACCCTAAAGCTAAAAAATAAGGCTAAAACCTAAGCTAAACCGTAAAATCTAAACTATAAACCCTAAAAGCTAAATCCTAAAGGCTAAACCTAAAGCTAAAGCTAAAACCTAAAGCTAAACCCTATAGCTAAACCCTAAGACTAAACCCTAAACCCTAAAGCTAAATCCTAAAAGTCAAACCCTAATATATTTAGGGTTTAGGGTTAAGAGATCCTAGTTAGGGTTCGACGAGCCGGTTCCAACGTCGCTGGAATGAGTCCAATCGGACTTCGTTTGAGTCGGTTCCCCACTGTTCCCCACTTTTTTAGTGTTCCCCAATGAACCTCACACTATATATATATATAGTAGGGTTCATAAGTGAACAATAATATATTTGTAAACCAAATGAACCATTTTCAGCCATTGATATTGGATGGCAAGATGGTAAATACATAAAGTTATTTTGAATGTTTTTTTAACTAAGGGTAATATGGTAATTTTGTTATTTGTTTTTTAAAGCCACTAACAAGAGTTTCCTTCTTTTTAGGATTTTCCCTATGATATCGCATCTTATATTAAATACTAGTTGTAGGACCCGTGTGACCACACGGGTAGGTTTAATAAGCATAAAAATAGATTATAATACATCATTGAAATTGTTTGTATTTAGTTACATATCTTTATAAAACAATGTTAAAGACAATATGTGTTAGGACATTAAAATTTTATTACTGTGTTACGAAAAAATTATTAGTTCACGTTTGATATAGAAAATTAGCTAACTAATTGATAATATGTTGTCTAAAATGAAAGCATGACCTAATTTTATGTTGTCTAATAATTAAAACATGAACTAATTTAAATAACCAAATGATATTGAAGAATATAAAAAAAGCCCTTATATTTGATCCAATTAACCTTACTAATGGGTTAGATTTTGAAGGCCCATTAAACCCTTATACCAAATACGGCCCCAAATTCTAATCAGTCATTTACCGCTCCATCTCCATCTCCATCTCCGTTCTTCAAAGGGCGACAACGAAACGACAGGAATTGTTCAAGATTTTTGGTTATCAACAAAAGGTAATTTAATACGTATTGATTAGATTTTGTTCTTCTGAAATCTTTGCTTGATGTAATTTTTTATACCACGCTTGTATGTTTGATTTTTGAAGAAAGGTTTGTAGTTGTATATGAACTGTAATTTGTGATCATATTTGTTTATTTGATTTGTTATACTTCAGATTTCATCATACGAATGTTCGTGTTGATGTTCGATTGAGGTTTTTACTTTTGTATTGATGTTCGGTTTAGGGTTTTTATATTTAGGGCTATGTTAAAAATGTTTGTTTATCAGTACTTGTATTAAAATTCTATTTTTCATATAAAGATTTTATAAAATTATGATGTTTAGTTTAGTTATATAATTTTAGTCTTTCACAGATTGAATTGTAATATTTTGGATGTTTCCTATGTTATGTATGTTCATATATTGATTACTTATGGTAGTTTAGATGATACATTTGTAGTATATATAAATTATATATAGTCTCAAACGTACATGATTTGATCGTCAGTAGTCGTCAACAAACCAAGGACTTAGGATTTCATATCAGAAACAACAACAACGAATATTGAATGAAATAGTAACAGCCCGGTTTGAGGTTTTGTATCACACTGTCAAAAATAGAAGCAAGACGAAGCCTTAGAAACTATCGGCATCGAAAACAACATTTGGTCTTTCACATTCTTGACATTGAATATATAAAATAAGGTTTTAACGTTATATAATATTTTAGTCTATTAGTTATACTCTTTTTAATTGCATTACTTAGAATAATCTTTTAACGTTTCACTCTGTTATTTATTAATGATATTCATATTATTTTCTCTGACAATTCAAACTTAGAAGGATGTATGGGTTTGCTTCTTACATGACCGACAACCAAAGGAAATCTTTGGTTAGTATTTTAATCTCGGTTATGGCGAATTTATTTTCTTTATAACATCATGTTAGACAGTTTCTGATTTTAATATATTTATACATAGGTTCTGCCCAAAAAATATAAACAATGGATAAAAGAGTTTAACTATCCTGTTGGCTTTGTCAAAGTACGGACAACTAATGGGCAAGTTTTTGAAGTCAAGATAAATGATTTAGGAAACTTCTATTATCTCTACAATGGGTGGTATTCTGTAGTTGAAACTTTGAAACTACAATCTGGATCGTGGCTCGTATTTCAGTATGAAGAAGCATTACAAAGTTTCCGGATATTTTATTTCTATGACAATATTGCATTTGCTCCATCTGATTATTTTTACTACAGACCTAATGGCGCTTTTGATAAACCTGATGCTATGGTATGTAGTTCACAATCTGGGTTCGGTATATTTATTATCGTTTCTTATAAATGAAACTACTAAGATTTTTTTTTCTCGTTGTAGCATATCAATCGTTTATTTGTACATCACAAGATGGACAATACCATTCCAAATTATCCGGTTGTTATTAGAGGTCCTGGGAAGCATAAATTTTTGGTTCGAATGGATGTTAGTGACAATCAGCTTTACATAACAACTGGATGGGATCGGATTAAGAAGAAATTTTCACTAAGTGATGAACATCTTCTTGTGTTTGAAATGATCGATCTTCACACTTTTGATATGTCCGTTTTCAATTGTTCCAAGGATGCTGATTTAGTGTTGCCACCAGAATTATATGCTGCTATTAAGGAAGAAGTGGTAGAAGAGGTTATCAGTATCTCTGATGGTGAAAATGAGCATGACATCACTAAGGACAATGAAGCTGAAATGCTCGATGTAACTACGAACAACGAAACTGTTCCAGTACTTTTCCGTGTGGACAATCATTTTGTAAGTTTCTGTAACCAAAAAGTACTAATAGGACCTTACATTGTATTAACCATATTATAAAACTATCTTTCTAAACATTATCTGTTGTTTGTTACAGCGCATTAAAAAAGTTCTCGCTAAAAAACTTGGCTTGGATAGGAAAAGGACTTTAAAGATTGTAGATACTGCTGGAAATGTTTGGGATGTTCGAGTTGGTATTGAGTCCCCTGATGGTCGGTTTTACATAAAAAAACATGAAACAGTTTGTGAAGGATAAAAACATGGTTCCTCGAGAAGAGTTTACCCTTAAGTTCATCATGGGTAAAGGTATTTTCTTGTTTGACTGAATGGTTGTGGGGCTTTTGCAGATAATGTCATTATGTATGGAAACAATGTTTTTTGTTTGTGGTTGTTAGTTTGCTCAAAACTCTTTTGTAAAGGTTGATACTTTAGTTTTGACGCTGGTGGTATTTGGGTGTAGCTACTCAAAATTTTTGGTTCATATGTTACTTAACCACTGCAGACTATATATTAAGAACATGAAGTGTTCCTAATGACTAACGGTTGAAAGTATTACTTGCATTAGTTATTTCTTGTCTTGTAGATATATGTTATTGTTATTTACCTTTCATTGTTTTATATTTGTTAAATGTATCATTTTTTAAAAATGTATACTATATTTTAAAACATCCATTATTAATAGATAAAAGGAACATGTTCATAGGATGTTCAAAACATAATACCAAATAACTTAAAACATTAAAAGACTTTTGTTGAAAATGCTATTTCTACAATGACTATAGATTTTGTAGAACTTCTTTGTAGACCACGTTAGTTGTGGTTTTACACACTTCTTTTCTCCTGTCACATATCAAGATCTTCAAACCCTTCCTGCTCTTTACTCGAGACACAGCAACGTATAGTTGTCCGTGACTAAAAACCGGTCGTGGAAGATATAAGCCTACACATTCAAGTGATTGTCCCTGGCTTTTGTTGATGGTCATTGCAAAGCATAGAGATAATGGGAACTGTCTTCGTGCAATTTTCACCGGTAATCTTTTATCGGACGGTGTCATTTTCAATCTTGAAATCAAAGTATGATGACCTATATTGTTTCCGGTAATAATCTTTGCTTCGATTACAAGTTTTCCAAGTTTTGTTACTTGAAGCCGTGTACCATTACACAGACCATTTGTTTGATCAATGTTTCTAAGTAACATTACCGGAGCTCCAACTTTGAGAACCAATTTATGGTTAGGTAATCCTGACAGATGCAATTTATTTAATACATCCGGAGGAAACAATGCCATGTTAAGGTCGGTATGATCCTCAGACTCACATAAAGTATCTGAACTGAGATATATCTTTTCTTCACCAGGCATACTATTTAACAGTTCTGTATTTATTGAATCCACAACTTCATTTGTGGGTGCAAGAATGGCTCTTTGTTGGAAGTAATTTGAATCGCATAAAAAGTTTTGCATATCCGGATATGTGAAAGCGATCAATGAAGATATAGGATTGACTGGATCGAGTATTAGTAAATCATCTGGAATTTCAATTTCTACTTCTCCATCATTTGGACCACCAAGTAGACCATCGCCAAGCCTTAAAATCCATTCAGCAAATTCCTTGGTCTCGTTAAAATTACTTGGTTTGGTACCGATTTTTAACCTCATGTTTTCAGTTAACTTGAGTAACTGACAATCCTGCCATATATAAGAAGAATTCAATGAAGAATTTACAATCATGCTTCTGGTACCTTTTGGAATGACTGGAAGGATTTGTCTAAAATCACCGCCAAAAAGCACAATCTTTCCACCAAAAGGTTTGTTCTGCAAGGACGGATTACTGGAACGGGCTATATCTCTCATTGTTCTATCCAGAGCTTCAAAACAATGCTTATGTGTCATTGGCGCTTCATCCCAGATTATCATCTTAGTTTCTTTTATTAAGCCTCCTAGCTCACTGTTCGGTTCTATAGAGCATATAGAATCCTCGTTAACATTTATCGGAATTACAAACCTGGAATGAGCCGTTCTACCACCATCTAATAGAAGTGATGCAATACCACTGGATGCAACATTCAACACAACTTCACCATTGGAACATAACGCAGCTGCAAATGTTTTCCACATAAATGTTTTACCAGTTCCACCGTAACCA
The DNA here is from genome assembly GCA_030545235.1 of Helianthus tuberosus. Taxonomy (NCBI): domain Eukaryota; kingdom Viridiplantae; phylum Streptophyta; class Magnoliopsida; order Asterales; family Asteraceae; genus Helianthus; species Helianthus tuberosus. The sequence continues at coordinate 39,715,413 of CM060425.1, read as the reverse complement.
TATAGAAAGAAAACACCTCCACTTCCTTTACCAACTGCATTCATGACGGTTTGATACACTTTTCGCTGTTCATCAGTTAAAGATTTTAAGAAAGCTGCATGTTCCTTTTTTAAGAAAGCCCGATCATACGAAAGTTCCTTCATTATCAATTGATTGTTCAATGCTGAAATGTAGTTGTCAAGAACATTTGGCATGTCAGAAAAGTTGCTTAACGTACTTCCATAACCAAGTAACAGTTTTTCGATATGTGATAAGCAAATATTTTCAATCTCTTCCTCTGGAAGAACCAAATCTAAAAAATAAAACAGATGTTTAGTAATTAGATTTTTTAAATACTTGATTAAACTAAAATGGAATCTGAAAATTTATTTAAGTTATTTAAATTTCCAGTAATACCAGTAATCTTCCATTGCTGATATAATATATCTTCACACAATAAAGATTTTGTTTGCATCCAGAAATTACCCGGCCTAGAAATGGAGTTTGACATCAACAACATTACAAAAAATGTACGCAAGAAATCAGAAGTGGCCCATGTGCTTGCTTCATTAATGGCCATTAAATACTCCTTATCATCGTCCAACAGACCGCGAGCGAAACATGCATCTTTAAAGGTATCATATATTTTTCCATCAACTGTTTTTATATCATTGAAATTCATTGGTCCTATAACGTGATTCAATAACATTCTCAAGAAATAACAATCACCAAGTGATGGAGGTACATAATGTATCCTACCAACTGCACCAAAAAGGTTTTTTTCTACGTACCCACTTTCGTTCTTTGTGTATCCATACAAAGTATCTGGGGAACTCTATATACTTCAACGTTCTAGCAAATGCATCCGTTTGATTACATTTCATCCATTATGTGAACATAGACATTTTAACAGTTGGGTTACTGACCACGTCACACAAATTTGAATTATCATCATAAACAATAGCCTGACCATCTTCACAGTGAAAAGGTAATATTTCAACAGATGGAAATCGATAGTGTATGTCAAACTTAAAGATTCTCCAAGCAGCTTCACACGCTGAAATATATCTACAATCAAGATATGCTTTAACTTCATCTACTTCAGTTTTGTTTGACAGGTTTTCATTATTTGTCATTTCCTCGTTTTGAGGGTTCACATTAGCAGTGGTGGTACTTTCGTAAACAGAAACTGTCACTCTATCCGGACCCTTATTAATGTATTTGAACAGATATTTGATGGATCCTGTTTGGTTACACCACTCAACATTTATGTGGCACTGATACTTTTTGAGTAGCATAGCATTGTATGGAACTACAAACCTATTGTCAAGCAACACGCCATCTTTTTCTACTGTGTTTCATGATTGACGACGTTAGACAGGATATCCTTCAGAATCAACACAAGTCTCATCTACATATTTTTTCGAAAACTTCTTCGAACATTTTAAATTAACCATGCATGGACAATGAGGATTGTCTGTACCACAAGGACCATGGATCATAAATTGTTTGACAAGTTCATACAGTTCATCATCCATCTCTTTGTCAGGTATTTCAGCACTAATAACCAAATCGATTTCTTTAGCCGTTGGAAACTTGCTCTCGGCACTTAAGAACAAACATATATGAGCATGAGGTAGACCACGTTTCTGAAATTCGATTGTATAAATAACTGAAATATTACATCCAAAAAAGTGTTAGTAAAAGTATTATTTGAGAAATTAATTAAAACAGTTTACAATGACTTACTTGCTTGTATCCCACCAAAGAATTTATGTTTCTTGAAATCTTGAATTAGATGATTGATTTTAATTTTGAATAACCGTGTGATAATATCCGGTCTATCTTGAGGGTTCAACCGTTTGTCTTTTAAACATCTATAAATCTCAGGCCAATTGGGATTACAAGTGACTGTTATGAAGAGATCCGGATATCCTACAGCTTTGCAGATTGCCATAGCATCTAGATACTTTTGCATAATATATCTCGCTCCACCGGTAAATGAAGATGGCAACAAAATTCGTTTTCCATAATTTGACGCATCGCTTTGGCAACTTTCAACACTTTGATTTAAATTCTTAAACGTTTGACTTCTAAGTTTGGGTTGTTGTGTCTTTATGTAAGCTAAGCGTGCAGATTCTATCATCGTATAAGCATCAACTAAAAAATGTTGGAATAGCTTTTGGGCATTGAGTAACAACGAAAATTGATTGGCTCTGTCTTGTATTCTGTAACTAAAGTACTCTCTCATTGTGGTGCTGGTTCTAAGTATATCACAATCAACTGAAACACCTCGATGTTTAATACCAAGTCTAAATCCATCTTCTGCATATGGGAAGATAAGTGGATATTGCAATGCAAGATAAGAGGGATGAAGCTCACTAATTCTCTGAAGATCGCTTGATTTTGTTTGAACTATGATATCCCTTTTATCAAATGCTCCATCAAAATCACCAATTATTAAGGCAGCAATTTCTTCAGCAGTGGGCAAGTTAAAAATCCTACCATCCTTATCCCTTACTCCAATGAGCTTGAGTCTTACATTTTGCCAATCATTTTCTTTAAAACAGTCTCGTACCATTCTAAATGACTTCACAAGTGGATTGCATGAATCCAACATTTTTTTAAGACTCGATATGATGGCAAGATCAAGTTGTTGTTTAGTTTCTGTCTTCGAACGTTGGTCGACACTGTGTAAAAAATGACATTATTATATAGATCAGATATATATAAAACACTTGACATAAATCAGTATTTAGTGAATGCTTAATTTACCTTACAGCCTTTTGACGGTTAAAATCCTCGTTTTAGGAATCATAAATATAAAGCTGTGAAAATTTGGGCTCTTCACCATCATTCGGTAGCAAGCTACCAATGCGATGGTAATTTTGTCCTTGCAGTCCAAAAACATAAGGACCTTTGGTGTTTTGAAAAGTTTTAGAAACCTTGCCACCAAGGGATGTGAAGGAAAACATCATGTTATATGCTCGAATATTATTCATGAAATTGCGGCTTTCAGGAGTAACTCTTTTGTAAAATCTTTCGAGCAGTGGAGGAGGAGTAGGTGAGGAAGGCAATTCAACATCTCCGTTCGAACAACAAAGAGAAAAAGACGATTTCTTAGAATCCAAATTACCCCTAAGCATTTCATCTTTCCAAAGCATTGCATGACAGTAAGAACATACAAAAATAGCATCTCCATGATCAACGTATTCTACAAAAATATACCGCAACATATAAAAAAAATGATTATATAAGTGAAATATTAGGAGATTAAACTGTTATCTGGAAACATACTTTGATAAATTTAAGGAGGGTATGTACCTCTTGCAATTCCGTAAATCTTTTTTACGATAGAAGATGGTAAACAATCAGAGGAATTGGAATCATCAAAGTTAGACCTTTCACCAGAGTGTGAATTTTCTTTTCCTGCCGTTTCATTTTGGAAATGACAATTAACATCGGTTCCAACAGGTAGGAGGATAAGCAATAGATTCAACAAATATAGTGAATCGGAAACCTATATTTAGTTTTGCATTAAAAGTAAAACACATACCAATAAACGCTAATACGGAACACTTTGGCAACTGTCGAGAAGTTCTAATATCAGTATTCTGAGGAGTTGGAATATCACTTCGACGGGACCTTACTGTAACACGATCCACTTGCAAGACAAAATTTACGAATGTTATAAAACTTACATTAATATTCAATAAACGATTAACAGTAATAACAAAAGTGTATACAGCATACAGTTTGTAATATCCGTTAATGGGCTGCTCTCAATTTTATGATTTGATGGTTCAAGGGGTGTGACCATTGAAGATGTCGTCCTTACATCAGCTACAACGCATAAATCAAATTTACTTATATCCATGATTTTGAAACTTTGTTTCCTCTTTCTAGATTCATAAACACCATAATTAGCCTTTACGGATTGTCCTAAAATTGAAACAAAGAGACAAGGTCAAATCTGATAGGATACCTTAAAAAATAAGATTTATAACCTTACCAAGACTGGATGAAGTTAGAGGAATTGTACTAACACATGTTCGATCTAACTTGTCGGGCGTGTGACATGTTGTACATGACGAGATTTGGTTAATTTATGCTACAAACAAAACCAATTTTCACATATTTTACAGAGACATATTCAATAAACAACAACAATCAGTATGTAAGATAATTAGAAAAGTAGCACAAGAGTTGTTTACCCATATTTTTAGAAGAGGATTCCAACGACATTACACTTTGATTCTGATTTACACTGGATGGCGTGTAATGTAGAGTTGAGGCTTCGTAGACACCTTTTGATGATACTTGTTGATATATATCAAGAAACTGATTTCAGCTAATATAACATTACATATATAGATTTATTTCAAAAAATGACCATAAAAAACATACCTCCATTATCGTTTTTTGTAATAGTAACATTGCCCAGAAGTGTATCAATAATAGGAGGTGTCTGTACAAATTGAACCACACCTCTGTTTCTACGCTTATTCAAGATAGACTTTCTTATCCTCCTTGATTCTTTGGACTGTTGGGGATTGCACTGTGGAAAATACTCTCTATGTCTTGGTATAAAATTCTTTTTAGTCTCCATAACTGTACATAAGAATTGAGCAAATATGTGTGATTTAGGGCTAGCTACAGGTAATTATTGTAATCACTGTCCAAAAAAATATTTATTCTCAACAGCTAGTGGTGATTCATCATCCCCATTTAAAACCTAAGTAAATAAGTGGATGATCACAGACAAATCTTCAGAATAGATTTAAACAAATGAGATAGAAAAACCTACCATTTAGTGTTCATCGATTGCTTCCAAAGTAAGAGTGTCTTCAATTGTAACTTGAGTTTTTGGCGGTAATTTTTGATGTTCACTTTGACTCAGTCGGAGAAGAAGCTATAAATATAGCGGACGATATGAAATTATGATTTAATAAACCTGATTCATTTTGTGGGCCTTTGACAGGATTTTATGGTTCACAACTTATGGGCCAGAAATTATTGAAAGACTTGCACCATTTAATTGCAAAAGGCAGCCCAATTTGGGGACGTTTGGTTGATTTGATTTGGTACTGATTTTATTTGTTAGTATTTTTACATACTGTTTTTTTTTTGGGAAGTTACTATAACGCGATCCACCCGATTTATATTTGGTGTTGAAGTTTAATGATAGATTTTTACCAAGTCACATTGTCCGATAATTTACGTGCACCAAGAAATTTATATGGATGGATTTAACTACTACATGTTTCTAAACATTCTTGTCTTGGTTTTATTAGGAATTCGTTGGACCCCTTAGAAACATCATAATTTATATGGATTTAAATACTACATATTTTTTAATTATCCTTCTCTTGGTTTTACCAATCTATTGGTTACCACAATGAAGTTACTATAACGCGACGAAATAGGTAAGTTATATTTGAAGTTGAAGTTTAATAATAGATTTTTAGCGAGTCACATTGTCGCATAATTTATTTGCATACAGAAACTTATAGAGATTTAAGTACTACATGTTTTCTAACCATCTTTGTCTTGGTTTTATTAGGAATTCGTTGGGCCGCTTCGTCTCGGCTTTCCAAATTATCAATCTATTGGCTTCTACATTACTTTATAAAAGGGTAGGTTAATATTTATGAATTATATGCTATCATAACAAAAATTGATTTAACTCAAAGAATATAACTTCTTTCACTTAATATGTAGATATTAACAATTTCTTTGTAATGCGGTTATAAAGTAAACATACATTCAAACTCTATATTAAAAAAGTAGAATTTAGACTATGCCAAACTAATTTAGACATTTCACATACTATATTCACAAATCAAAACACACATTATAAGTAAAGATTATATTTCCCAGCATAAAACCTAGATTATATTTCCCACCATACAAAAAAGTAAACCACATAATGGCTTACCACATCTTCCAAGTTCATAAATTACCAACATCTAAACCATACAAAACAACTGTTTCAGAAGTTTAACACTTACCAACGACAACCAAAGTTCAAACAACCACATACTTAAGTATATACCAAAAACATAGGTTTGCTTAAACATCAAAATATAACGACGTCAAAGGAGCTAAGTGTTAAGCCTAGTTGGCTTCCTCCGGTTCCTTTTGTTGTTAGAAGAGAGTTCCCCAACATTTTGACCTTCCACATCCTGCAACGAACGTTTACCATTAGGACTGGTGGCCGAATCCTTCTCTGCTTCGACAACGGAAGAGTCGGCCATAACAGATACAACATCCTCCAATTAAATCACAAAACAACTACTAAGGTATCAAATAATGTAATATAATCTACACTCAAGCGAAAATGAAACTGTAGAATTCTTATTCACCTTTGAAATATCAGTACCGGCCATCTGTGAGGATTCAGATAATTGAACAGCTTTGAGTTCTGAACCTTCTTGACTAAACACCTAATATCAAAATATTACCAAAAGGGAATTCAATTAAGATATTTAAACTACAAAAATTGGATAGCAAAAAATAAATCAATATAAGATATACGAAAAGTCTTACCTCATCAGCAACCTCAAGAGCATTTCCATTACCAGCAACCAATTCAGCGATTATGTCCGGATCATCACATACTTTTTGGATAGTGTAGACGTGGTAGTCATGGTTAAGGTTGTAATCAGAAACTTCAATTTTAAACGCCAACTTCTTTTCGACCAACCGTGATATTTCATGCGGAAAACTTTCAGTATCATTGACCTTAACTTGGCGTTCCCTTATATCATTCGCAGTTGAACCAATAAGCTTCATTACATCTTTATCAAACATCACAAAAGAAACGCTGCCAGTTTCATCTTGCACTCTCAAATATAGTTTGAACCTGTAATAAATGTCAAGTAAATTACAGCTAAAACCATAGCAGTTCTGGATATAAAAAGATCGGAAGTTAACTTACTTTATGGTTATCGATGTGCATTCTTTATCACATTTCGGACAAACCAATGAAGTAGGTGACAGATTCATAACCTCATCAGAAATGGTTTTAGCATATTGTAAGTACTCAATTTTGGTCAACACCTTCTTGTTACAGTCTCGACATGCCGGATAAAACCAGCCATAGTTTTCTTGAAAAATTTTGATCGTTGCAACTACCACACATGACATTACCTACGATATTACAAATAAAGCTTTATTAACATGCTCAATTGATAAAACATAGAAAACATTAACAAAATGAAATGTCTATGAATGTATATGGAGTTATTCATACGCTATCAATCTCAATAATTTCATCAACATGTCTTTTAGGAGTGTCAAATAGAAATTCTTGACGGACTGGAAACACACTCTGAGATGAAAGTATGGTTTGAGAAGAAGAAGCACCAGCTTCAAATTGTTTCACTAAAAGACTATAAAAATAAAACCACAATTAGCATTAATACTGACACTTATGTTAATAAAAAGGGGTAACTTTGTAGAAATATAATCAAGTTTGCTAAGTGTTTCAATTAAGTCACTTAAACTTATTTTGTTACTCTAAAATCACTAAACTTTAGTTTAATGTTCTAATAATATGTAATTACCAGGTCATCAGGTTAACATTTTTTTTTGTTATTTTTTATTTTCTTTTAATGCTTATTTGAATATTATTTATATTTTATGGATTTTATAAAATCAAAAACATATATTTAACTAAATCATCGATCCCAAATTATGGATTTTACAAAATGAAAAACATATATTTAACCAAATCATCATTTTCTGCTTTGACTCTGGGTAAAAGCACTACATTTAACCTACACGTAATTCAAGATTCAACATACTCTGTTCTTCTTTCATCCCTTGCAATCCAAAATCATGACTTTTCTACAAAAGATCAGAATAGAACGACTGGGTGTTTCCGAACATGTTAAAAAATTAAAACTAACAACCAGTTTAAATCCAAACAGAAAATAAGAACAAAGATCTGAATCAGTTGTTTCGCGTAAGTCTGTGAAGTTGGTAGCGATAATGGTTAGATCTGAATCAGTAACTCTGGGATAAAAAGAACGTTATGCAGGCTGAGAGAGATCGAGATGGATGAGACGAGTCGATGGAGCGTGCTACCAATTTCACAAAGTATGTGAGGGCCAGCATGAGCACGGACCTTCTTCCTCTCGGTGCTATAAAGATATAACCATCTCTTACATGAGATGAATTATTGATGAAATATAAATATAGATTTTGATTGAAGGTCGTTCGTTGCATCGGTTGAAGGTTTTAGGTTTTTATCGACAAGTGAAATAGAAAAATCGATGATCGAAGGTTTAAAAGGTTTTTATCGATGATTGAGTTTAAAATATGTTTTTAATTTTATAAAATCCACAAAATATAAAATATATCCACATATATAAGCATTAAAAGAAAATATAAAATAAAAGAAAAACATGGTAACCTGATGACCTAGTAATTACACACTATTAGAACATTAAACCGAAGTATAGTTACTTTAGAAAGACAAAAAAAGTTTGAGTGACTTAATTGAAACACTTAACAAACTTGGTTACATTTCTGTGACGTTTTCCCTAATAAAAATATGAAAAATATGAAATATAAATCAGTGATAGTACCTCCGGCGAAGTTCATTAATCTCATCAATTTCTTGGTTGAGAAATAGACGACTTTCAAACTTATCATTCTGAACAGTATATTGACCTGCAAGAAACAATATACATATCCAACAATACATTACAAATCACTACAGAAATAAAAAAATGTTCTTAAAGAATGTAACAAAATAGAACTTGGAAAAACTAAAGTAAATAAATCAGTCAAATATAAATTACCCTGCCACTTCTTAATCCTCGCATGCTGAATGACAGCCATCACAGTCTCATTCGGAGAGTTTTGAGACAAAAAATCATTAAATTCTTGTGCATACCCATTCCACAAAGTACAACGGACTACTTCTCCCCTAAAAGAAACAGATAAAAAAACAGCATTAAAAGTTCAAACAATCATTTACTATGAATATTGTATATGATTTAATAATCATTTACATTAAATAATGACAATGATTTACTATGAATATACCATTAAATGCAATGAAGAATGTTATATATAAAATAATCTAATCATTGCTATTGTATTAAATAAGAACAATCAAATAAATGAATCTTCAGTACATTAAATACAATCATAACACACAAACAATTTACATAAATGAGAAATTAGATTTTACTGGACATCTTGAAGATCCAAGTTCATCTTTTTTCTTTCATTAGGAAAGATTTCCATATCTCCACACCAGACAACAATTCCAGCAACATCTAAAATGGTAAACATAGCAACAGAAATCAGATTCGAAAGGGAGGCAAAACATAAATAAATCAGATTAGCAGAAACAGTCATACCGCACGTGAGCAGATCCTTTCCTTCTCCATTAACAATGTATGAATGTGCAATGAAATTAAATCCGTAATCAGCACCTTGCCAACCATTCGCACGTGTAACAACCGTACACCGGTAAAATTTAATCTTGTAACCATGGTTAATAACTTTGTAAGCATCTGTGTTTTCTCCAACACCAAATCTGGAGAGAATAACAACTTCATCCTCATGAAGCTGTGAGATAAAAACAGGTATCAATGGAGCCTTAATCCCTGCCTGAATCTTACGGCCCTGACAAATAAGTGAAACCACATACTTTAGAAACAAAAAAACAAACAGTACCTCAAAAAAATATAAAAGATACTCAGCTAAAGTCTCCACATATGAAGGGTCAATAATGAACTAATATTCATGTTTGTTTCATTGTGCCTAATCCTATAACAAAGAAACAAACAGTAACTATCTATAAAGGACCAAAAACCAACCAAAATATTAGTCTTTTTATCATTAACACTAACCTAAATTACACAAAACAGAAAATACATAACCATGTAAGTTTAGTTACACAAACATAAATTACAAAAAACACTTTCAAAACATAAAGAATATTCGTATTTGTTTCATCATGCCTAACCCTAAAACAAATAAACAAACAGTAAACAATAATCATCTATCAAGGATCATAAACCAACCAAACAAATATTCATCTTTGGTTCTTTAGATCTAACCCTAAATTATCAAGGATCCAAAAAACAAACAAAAAACCATCTTTCTTTCTTTAAAGAAAGAAACAAACACTAACTTCACAATAATCATCTATTAATCATCTATATTTCGGAGAAAAAATAATCAAACAAATATTCATCCTGTTTCTTTATACCTAACCATAAATTATAAAGGATCTAAAAAGCAAACAAAAAACAACCTTTGCTTCTTTAAACAAACAAACGAACAATAACTTTACAAAGAAACAAATATTCATCTTTGTTTCTTTAAACCTAACCCTAAATTACACAAAACAAATAATAATCAACTGTAACTAACAAACCTAAATTACACAAAACTCAAAACACAAACATAAATTATAGAACCACCTCGGAGACACAAATCTCAAAATCAAAATGATAAAAAGACTAAAAAAGGACAAATGCTTGACAAACACTAATACCTTCTCATCGAGCAAGATCAGATCCATCCGAAAGGACTGAACCCATTTCCGGATGATTCGACACTTCAGATTCCACATATCTTTAGACGGATTCAAATCATCAATGAAACTAAGTGACAAAGATGGTTGTTCACCGCCGGATTTCTTGATATTCTCAGCGGCTTTTGGTTCAACGCCGGATTTCTTGCCGGATGACATTGTATAGAAGATGCAGAGCTTTTGAAATGAGAAGAAAGAGTGAGAATGCAATGAGTGAAAATTTAAAATGAGATTATATATTTTAGATAGATTAATATAAATGATTACTTCTTACACAACATTAAATGCTAATTTCTTATCCACATGCAATTTCAAACTTCCCTCCTAAACAAAACCATTTTTTAGTAATAAGAAAATCAGATTTTATATTTTAGATTGATTAATATAGATATAAATATTGCAAAGAGAATTATGACATCATCGAGTCCACGTGGCATAGCTTAGAAGTTGACACTAAGGCAGATTTACATCAGCTCAACTTCTCTTATTATAGATAGTATAGATGTCAGATTCTTCAATTTTAAATACGTATGTTTTACATGCAAATGTAGGAGTTAATAATAATACTATTTAATAAAATGTTTGCACACATATGTGAAATACTATTATACATGTGTGTATAATGGTTATAATAATATATTAATATATTAATGTGCATAACTTCACAAATATATACACATGTGTAGAAAAAATAAACAGTCATTTAACAACAACTATAAGCATATAAAACTATACACATGTGTATAAAAATCAATTGCTCAACAAACAATAATTATACACATGTGTATAAAAAACAAATAGCAACTATACACACGTGTATGAAAGTGTATAAAAAACAAATAACAACTATACACACGTGTGTGAAAAACAAATATTCACTGAACAACAACTAGATATTTACAAAAAAGAATTAAAAAGTGATAATTTGTATTTTTTTTTTTTTGGATGATGAAACAACGTAAAAAAAAACAAAACAGACCACAAAACATATATGTTTATTCAATGTTAGCGTCAATCAGCAACATTCAGTATATGATTTTAGAAATAACATTACATTGAAAAACTAAAAGACAAGGCATAACATAGTTAATAGTCGTTTAAAAGGAAAATAAAAAATTTCATGTTGTATTAGGAAGAACATTCTTCACATGAGTTTTTCCATAAAAAAATAAATGTGTTCTGTATGTTGGCTCACAGATGACACATACATACACAACAAAATCTCCATAGCCTACTTTCTTTGACTTATTTGCTTGAATATTATTGCTTGTATAATATCTCAAAACTATAGAATTAACACCAGGTTTTCGGAAAACCGTTGAAGAATAAACTGATCCGATACAAAATAATATGATGATCGATGGATTGGTTGAAAGGGAAAGGAAACTGTTGATATAAATTTTGATTTAATGTTGAATTTGATTTTTTATAATATTTGATTAATGAATTGAATCACAAAAATAGACAAAATAATATGATGATCGATGATGTGTTGAAAGAGAAAGGAAACTGTTGAATTCAAATTTTTTTTTCTTTTTTTTTTGTAAAATTTGATTAATGAATTGAATCACAAAAAATAAGGATCAGTTACCATGTTGGTAACCGATTTTAATGAATTAATTAAATAAAAGAATAAGTTTATAAGGTTAATGACTATCCTACCCTTATTATATTGAAAATAAATCAAAGGCTGGGATGAGTTCATTAAGTTCACAAACAAGATATGGTTCACAAATGAACTTAACCCTATATATATATATATATATATATAGGGCAATGCTAGACAGAAAATCCTCATTTTCTTAGAAAACTCTGGAAACCCAAATCTCCGCCCATTTTTACCCAACCTCCCGACATTTTTTTTTTGAAAAAAATAACACATGTAATATACATGTTTTAGAGTGTTTTGGGCAAAAAAAAACAAAAAAGCGCCGAAGGGATTTTTTTAAAAAAAATAAACAAATTTCAGCAATGTCCGGTTGCCTAACATGTGTTAGGCACAAAAGACAGAAATTGCTGAAATTTTTTTTTTAAATTATCCCTTCGGCGCTTTTTTGATTTTTTTGGCCCAAAACTCTTAAAAACATGTATATTACATGTGTTATTTTTTTCAAAAAAAAAAAATGTCGGGAGGTTGAGTTTTCTAGGGTTTTTTATATAGCCCTACCCTATATATATATTATTTATGTTGATTCAATTATTACAAAAAGTAGCATGATTGCACACTTTCTGAATTATAGTGAAATTAATAAACCAATGAAAAAACTAATGCTATTCAAACTTCGAGGTTTTTTTTTTTCAAAACTAGTGTTGTTGAAAAAAAATATTTACCAAAATCAAAATAGTGTTGCTAGAAAATTATTTACCAAAGTGGTATTTTCTTGAACATTTACTTTTTTTTTTGAAAAGTAAACTTCATTAAAAAGAGACGAACCTATAAAACAAGGAACGCCCCAAAATTACAACATATACAGCGGGTACTTTACCCAATCATCCCAAACAATATCCTTAAATCTAGACCGATGTTTAAGCCAAAAGAAACATAAAGCCTTAACTGTCGCGACAATCTCCACCACTTGGGGCTTAGAATTTTGGAAAATCTTCTTATTACGTTCATGCCAAATCAACCAACAGGTCGCCATGGTAATACCCCTTAAAACCTTCTTTTCCCACTTAGACTTATTGTAAACATAATCCATCCGTAGAAGATCTTGAACATTTACTTGTTTCTCACTTTTATCTCATTGGATGACTCCCAATTTATTAAATAATTATTAATTAGTGATTTATTCATGTTAGTGGTTCTCTAACTTGTATTTTTATGGAATCTTAAATGTAATCTATTCTTTTATAAAAAAAAAAACTATCGGAATACTTAATATAAAAGTTGCATTCAATGTGTGAATTTAATAATTTAAGTAATACCATATGTAATCGATATTACATATAGTCAATTTATATTTCTTTTACTTAATTTTTTTTACATAAATAACAAAATAAGTATTTTTTTTAATGGATAGACCAAACAACCTATAGCGTTTATGTATATATGCAAACTCAAATCATTCTATATAAATCATTAAAATTAAACAAAAACCTACATTTAGCAAAATAAGAAAAAAAAATTAGCATTTGAAGTATGTAATAGTATATGCTCATCAAGCTGTTGCAATTAATATTTCATATAGAGTATTTTCGTTATGACTTGTATTTGCCTACTCTATTTCCGAAGCAATGAACTTCGGATTACCCGATATCTAATTATGTGAAACCCGATATCCAGTATACTAAATCCGTAGTACCCGAATGACATTTCGATCGGTTAGTTTATTCGATTTCAGTTAGTTTTAACTAATGCAATTAGTCTATATTTTGTTATTAATGTAAAAAAAGAAATATAAAATAGACTGTATGTATATTTGAGTAAAATTTTATTTTTTTATATAAATTTCAGAGGGTATTACTTATTATTAGAATCACAAATGACATGCTGATTTTTAGAATAAGCATTTTTTTCACGGTAGATTATACAAAAAAAATAAGCTTATTTTAAAATTAATAAAACTATAGGTTTAAAGAACCACTACCATAATTAAATAATCACTAAATAATAATTAATAATTATTTAATAAATTTTATATTAATTGAGAGTCATCCAATAAGATAAGGAGTGTGAAACAATTAAATATTTAAGAAAACACCATTTTGATAAATAGTTTTCTAGCATCACTAGTTTGATAAATACTTTATCCATAACACTACTTTGGGAAAAAAACTCTTCAAACTTCAATGCACACTTTCCAATCTACCATAGTTGTCAATAACTTTAAAACTTTAAAAAGAATAAAAAAACAAGCGATATCTCCTTCTTCTTCATGTTAAAATACTTGCAAATCTCAGCTTCACATGGTGATCACCAGAAAAAAAGCTTTCAGTATTGTTTCTTTGTTTGCTCTTTCATTTCATTTTAAGTTTATGGGGTGCGGTGTCAACATTTTGTGGGGTGCGCTCGAGATTTTCACGTACGAATAACACTAATATATATTTTTTAAGGGGGGCGGCCGCCCGCCTCTGATGGTGAATTGGTGATGAATGGGAAAAACTGGCTTGTATTTTCTATTTGATTTTTTTATGTTAACTTTAATTTTCTCTTTCTTGTTTTAAACAATATGTAAGATTAGCAAAAAAATTAATAATTTGTAAAATATTTGTATACGATAATTTGAAAATTTTACTAAGATTTTAGTAAAATTTATATAAAGGTATAAAGCTCTAAAAGAACTGATAAAACTAAATCATTTACGAACAAAATCATAAACTTTTTATTATGTAATTTATTACAAAAAAAAATGAAAATAAATATTATAAGAATAAATAATCCGGTTATAAGGCTAAAGGGTGTGGGGGTCATGGTTGTGACATGATTTGCCACCTAAGAACATGAATGGAAGGTTACACCACCCCTTTTCTTGATCCACCATTGCTTGCATGAATTAAACCATGACAACCATGGTCCTTCTTTCCATTTTTTCAATAAATCATTTTCTTTTTCTTTGGAAAAAGATAAATTAAAATAAATAAGTGGTTAGTGGTTTGGGTCATGACCACACCTTTAGGGTAGTGGTTTTAGATGGTGGATTAAAGGTCGGTTACATGGCACTGACATGGAGGGTCATGGTGGTCATGAGGATCATAACCACATGAAGGGTCATGGTTTTGGATGATGGATTAGCCTAAAAAGTAAATGTAAAAAGTTTGTTATGATATGATATGAGTAGGCCTGTCAATGGGTGGATATGGATTGGATCATTATCTGATCCATTAATGATCCAACTTAAATGGATCATGATCCGAACCATGATCCAACATAATGGATCGTGATCCGATTCATATCCAAATAATTTTAAATGGATGGATAACTATCCGGATCGATCCATATAAAAAATATAACAAAGAACCTCTAAAAAATAAAACTAATAATTTTAAAAAATAAAAATATTATAAAATAAAAAAAAACAATCTAAAAAAAATCTAAAAAACAAAAAAAAAATCAAAAAATCTAAAAAAAATCAAATATACACCAGACCATTTAGTTTGCTGCCAACATCTGCAGTTGTGTAACACCCCGAAAACGGGTTTGGTAATCAAACCACGTTAATACCAAAAGACGGGTAAAGTACCGTTAGTGGTAAAATTAACCCGGTAAATATTAGGATTTAAATAAATAAACCTAATATTAAAAAAAGTGAGCGAAAGCTTTTAAGGAAATAAAGTTTATAAGGGGCCCGAATTAACGGGACTCAGAATGAAAACGAGTTATAACCCCCGGAACTAACTAAGTTAACTAGGAACAATTAACCTAGTTATTAATTGTGTAATTAAGTGAATGAATAAAGATCAAGACCTTTTAACCCTCTTCATAAAAACTTCCAAACATGAGGGACCAAAAATGGACAAACTAGAAAGTGGATTATTAAAAAGAAAAATCTAAAACAAAACACACACACATAGTGTGTGTTCTGGATCGATCAACAGGAGACCAAAATGGGTGAAACCCTAGTTCACCCAAAATCAACAAATTGAAGGTCAAATCCAGCCCAAATCAGATGCATGAACACAAATTCGTGATCACCTAGTCGTGGGGATCACAAGGTATGTTGAAATTTGTTATTTAGTGATACTTTAAAATTATGATGAACAATCATAATCGAAATTCTGGAATGAATAATGAATCTATGAGCGTTGTTGTGGTGAAATTCATGTTTAGAAACAAACCCTAGTTGAAAACTTGAAGAATTAGTGTTAAAAACTAGTGGTTTGATGGATTCCCTTATATGTGATAAGTGGGTTTTAGCTAAATAATGAGGATGATGATATGTTTGTGCTAGAAATCATCATAATTGATAGTTGAAGCGAAATACTTAAACAAATTGCAAATTTGAGTAATTGATTATACATGATTCAAAAAGGGTTTTGAATGTTGTAGTGAAATTAGTGATTTATTTCATGAATATGGATGTTTGAAATCATGTTAACTACTAAATTGATAGGTAGAACTTGATTAGATAAGGTGTTCGAATGAATGCTAGTGATATAATGAACCGGGTAAAAGATTTGCTAGACGGTGGCTTATAAGAACGCCTACCGGGTGATTAGAGAAAATGCCTAAACTAGTTGATAAACTTGAATGTGCATTCTATATACTAATGGGCATTTGACTTTTGAAAAGTCAAACTGACCTACAATACGATGAATGATAATTTTGGATATAAAATGCGTGAGGTGGAATAATCGTATTAAGTTATGATTAAACCGACCACCTTGTGAATAATGAATGATAGTTGGCGCTTAACAAGCTAGGAGGAAGCTTGGGGAGAAAACGGGTCAAACGAATCAAGTACGAGAAGAAAAGTGTAAACTGGATGTGAGGTAAGTAAAACCTACACCTTTTTGTAGAATACGTGTTTATTCTATAAGTTAGGAATACAATAAAGATAATATTCGAAATATGGTTTCCGACGCGAAAAGATACGGGTCGGAACTAATATAAATGATAGAAACCATGTTTAATGGTAAAAAGGTGTGAAACAGTAAATTAGTCATGAAAAGACTAAGAGAAAATGAGTTTTTGAACAGCTACTTTATAAGTAAGCCTAAACGAGTAAAAAGGGAAAAACGGTGATTTAGTTACGAACGAATAG
This sequence comes from Helianthus tuberosus, assembly GCA_030545235.1. Classification (NCBI taxonomy): domain Eukaryota; kingdom Viridiplantae; phylum Streptophyta; class Magnoliopsida; order Asterales; family Asteraceae; genus Helianthus; species Helianthus tuberosus. The sequence goes on along the minus strand of CM060425.1, from coordinate 39,698,172 downwards.
GTAAAAGTTGAAATATAAAACGACACCAAGCGACATAAGTCATGTCGGGCTAAACGCGTAAGAAAAAGGGTTTAAGAGACATAGCTAAAGATGTGAGAAATCTGAATTGAGTTATTTAATGAAATGGTAAATAGATACCATTCCAATATAAGTGCAAAGTGTTTAATCGTTTAGACCAAACGGGTCAAATGGTAATGTAGATACCATTTGACAAATGATGACTAATAAGTGCTTGTCGAGTCTTATGCGCACAGGGTAAAACGGTTATGATTTAGCGGTGCTATGAATTAGCATATTATGGACGCAAGGTATCAAACGGGTCAGTATGTTGATCCAAACCAGGTACGCATATTTTGTATTGTAGTTAGAAGCAACATCATGGTCAATTATTGGCGAAAGCCCTTCGTCGCAAAATGAATGACTAAAATTGACTAAAAAGCCCCTGAGGGGTAAATAGGGAAAACAACTTTGAAGAGTTGTTTAGAAATAAGCGTTTTGTTAAATTGAGTCCTTGGGATACGTATGAAATGGAGATAGGGTGTAAACTAAAAGAAGCGTAATTTAAGCTTAAAAGTGTTAAATACCCGTAACGGGTCAAAATAAGTAGATATGCAAAACGGGTTAAGATTTGCATAAGAACCCGTAATTTGAACCTTGAATATTAGTAAACTGATAAAATGTGATTTGCATGACATTTCAAAGATAACCAACAAGTTTGTTTGATCAAAACGCCAACGGGTCAAAAAGTGTCAAAATTGAATTTCAAGCCGAGAGCTTGAAATTCTAAAATTTTGTGAATTTAGATGTCGGGTTTTTACTCCATGAGATGGGGAATTAAATTACGGTCGCGTAGGAAAAAGAATCGTATAAAACGGATTTGTAAATTGAAAGTTATGCACGTTTTTGTGTAACTTAAACTTGCGAGAAGTTGATGCAGTTCAGCAACAAACATTCTGGACAAAACAGGGGGTCGCGCCACGCGACAGCAAAAGCAAGGAGCCGTCGTGCGACGCGACGGGTTACAAAATTTGAAAAAAAAAATGTTTATTTTTAATATTATATGCATTACGAACCCGTTTAAATACGTCTTAAGCTACGTATGACTAATCCAACTCACATTTTATGAGTTGTAGGTAAAATTCTAGTACCGGAGGACGATCAAGCTCAATGAAGAACCGAACACGATCAAGAAACAAGCTTCCGCACGTCGCTACTTCGTTTTTTTTTACGACGAACTCAATTAGACTATGTTGTATAATTTTTAAATTGTAAAAGTTTTAATAAACTCGTATAATCATACATATGTGTAATCGTATAAACATGTATTTATACGAAACTTATATAAAATATTGTATAAAACAAGCAAGGGTGTTACAAGTTGGTAATCAGAGCTCATGGTTAAAGAATAAAGTGTGTTCGGTTCGAGGCTTGATCGCAAATCCGGTAAGTACAGGTATGTTAATAGTTTAGTATGATTAAAGTGTTGTGAACAACACATAGGGTTATCGTGTAGTACACGTTACCCCAATGAAAATGATTGGTATAGTTAACGAAATTACGTGCGTTGACACGTACAGTAAAAAGCTTTGTGTTACAATACGGGCATTTATTAATGTCGAAATTACTGACTTTTGTAAATGTTTAGTTGAAGGATACTCGCATCTGAAGATGGCGAGAGGGTAATAAGTGACGGACATGACAGAGGAAAGGTCCGAAATACGACAAGTAGAGTATGCTCATTAAGGACTTAAATTGCGTGATGATCGCGAACAAGGTTAATGACATGGAAAGCCCGATAGGGCAAGCATTTACAGGTGCACATTTCAAATTTATTGCACGAATAGTAATATGCAACAAATACATAGAGACTGACCGTTGCATATGTAAATTAAAAACTTGGAAAAACGTGAATGGAATACCTATCCAGGATATTATATCTAAGAAAACTAAATAGAGGCGTTACTTACATGGGATGTAATGTGAAAATTATAAAAGGGCATGTATATCAGGTGTTGATCGCTTACTCTGGCCAAGTAAGTAGTGAACACGTGATACCATGAATTTTTATGATGGACATACTTACATCCGATGTAGTAAGGACGGGGTGAGTGGGACAAATTAAAAAGTACTTAAATGAATCAAATGAGCAAAATATATGATAATAATGTAAACGCACAGCCAGGTGACGGAAGCGTATTACATTAGGATAATGAGCCCGAGAGAAGGGACAAAGATTAATATAAATGATGATATAAATGAATGACCTAAGGAAAAATTCGCGAAAATAAGTCAGTCTTGACGAAAGAGCCATGGTTGACAAAAATGGGCAAGTAAAACCAAAGTATAGATGATCCGCAGGGTCATAAAAACGAAGGTATTGCCCACACGAAAAATATAATCAAGGTTGTTAACGTTGGCCGTAGTAAAGAAAGGATGACGATGATAATCGTCACTTAGAATCTATAAGGCCGTCAAGGATGGTCACATAAAGAATAAAAGACATGGATGAATAAAAGCGATGGATTTCGCTAAGACGACCAAATAAATCGAAGCGAAGTCTTAATGCATACCGGAAGGGTTGCAATGATAACGACTTCGGTAAAACACCCGGTTGAATGGGTAAGGATTTAAACTCATGCGTAGACCGAGAAACGGGAACGCGGATGGAAAGTCAAAACACTCAGGTTTCGAGTTATGACTAAAAGACGATAAGATACTGCAAATAGATATTTTGATAAATTACGTTCAACTATTTTAAAGTTGAACGGGTCGAACAAAAAATGAAGTTTGACATTCATAAGTGATGAATTTTCACACGAACAAGTCAAACAAATTTAATAATGGATGACGCTTGCTAAAGTAAGTAAGCGCAAATCGAATAAATAAAAGCGCGAAGTATTAAGACAAAAGAACCCGGGTAATGGGTTGTAAATAAATATAGGAATAAACCGGATAACAACAAGTGGAAAACAAACCGACGCATAAGTGACGTAAGAAGTCATAGAGTCAGAAGATTAGTTTAAAATGGTAACGGGTGTAGCCTTAGACTACGGTCAAGGTCCATAGAATTCAAAAATGAAAAAGAACGAATTCTAAACTTAAAAAGGGTGTGTTGACACCGAAAGTATATTTTTAGAACGACATGAGTAAAAGGTGATCTACGGGATCTTCATAACCCTCGGGATTATAAGTAATGTTAAGGTCAACGGGACCAAAAAGACCATTGGTCACAAATAGAAAGAAACGAATGGTCCGGGTCTCACCTTAAAAAGGTGGAAATTTAAGGAAAAAGCCTGCGAGGCTAAGTGAAAGAACCTACGGGTCAATAAAGTAAAGCGAGGAAACTGGTTGTAATTCCCCGCGTAAAATAATAACAGAAAAGAATATATTCTTGTCGTCAATTCCTAAATATGAGTAGTTGACATAAATTAAAGAGGAAAAAAAATAAACGTTAAACTAAAATTTCGTTTTAGTGGGAAACAACGTTCTAACAAATATGAATATTATGAGTGAAATTAGAAAATGTTTAATATTAAAGGATATAGCTCTTAACACCAATAGGTGTAAGAAGATACATTTGAAAGAAAGATTTCCGATAATGAAAAGTCGAGATAAACTTGAACGTGACGTGACACGTTCACGGTCAAGAAAAAGTAATATAGAATGTGATCATGTTTTAACGTGAGTCACGGGATAGGAGAACATAAACTCAGATAAGCCTCAGGAAGGCAGGGTGAATATACCGAACGATGGGGGATAGTGTAATCGGTAACTAACAAGTTCAACCGCTAAATAAATGATCAATAAAGATAAAGGATGCAAACTCAAAGTAACGGCCCACGAGGCCTTACACATGAAAGACGTAAGCGTCAATATAAATGAAAACGTTAGATCGAAAGGAAAGAATAAATTCCTTGAAAACGAAACTAAGTTCGTATGGTCTAAAACTAAAAGAATTATGTAAATAAGGTTTCGGGGACGAAACCTCTTTAAGGGGGGTAGACTTGTAACACCCCGAAAACGGGTTTGGTAATCAAACCACGTTAATACCAAAAGACGGGTAAAGTACCGTTAGTGGTAAAATTAACCCGGTAAATATTAGGATTTAAATAAATAAACCTAATATTAAAAAAAAGTGAGCGAAAGCTTTTAAGGAAATAAAGTTTATAAGGGGCCCGAATTAACGGGACTCAGAATGAAAACGGGTTATAACCCCCGGAACTAACTAAGTTAACTAGGAAGAATTAACCTAGTTATTAATTGTGTAATTAAGTGAATGAATAAAGATCAAGACCTTTTAACCCTCTTCATAAAAACTTCCAAACATGAGGGACCAAAAATGGACAAACTAGAAAGTGGATTATTAAAAAGAAAAATCTAAAACAAAACACACACACATAGTGTGTGTTCTGGATCGATCAACAGGAGACCAAAATGGGTGAAACCCTAGTTCACCCAAAATCAACAAATTGAAGGTCAAATCCAGCCCAAATCAGATGCATGAACACAAATTCGTGATCACCTAGTCGTGGGGATCACAAGGTATGTTGAAATTTGTTATTTAGTGATACGTTAAAATTATGATGAACAATCATAATCGAAATTCTGGAATGAATAATGAATCTATGAGCGTTGTTGTGATGAAATTCATGTTTAGAAACAAACCCTAGTTGAAAACTTGAAGAATTAGTGTTAAAAACTAGTGGTTTGATGGATTCCCTTGTATGTGCTAAGTGGGTTTTAGCTAAATAATGAGGATGATGATATGTTTGTGCTAGAAATCATCATAATTGATAGTTGAAGCGAAATACTTAAACAAATTGCAAATTTGAGTAATTGATTATACATGATTCAAAAAGGGTTTTGAATGTTGTAGTGAAATTAGTGATTTATTTCATGAATATGGATGTTTGAAATCATGTTAACTACTAAATTGATAGGTAGAACTTGATTAGATAAGGTGTTCGAATGAATGCTAGTGTTATAATGAACCAGGTAAAAGATTTGCTAGACGGTGGCTTATAAGAACGCCTACCGGGTGATTAGAGAAAATGCCTAAACTAGTTGATAAACTTGAATGTGCATTCTATATACTAATGGGCATTTGACTTTTGAAAAGTCAAACTGACCTACAATGCGATGAATGATAATTTTGGATATAAAATGCGTGAGGTGGAATAATCGTATTAAGTTATGATTAAACTGACCACCTTGTGAATAATGAATGATAGTTGGCGCTTAACAAGCTAGGAGGAAGCTTGGGGAGAAAGCGGGTCAAACGAATCAAGTACGAGAAGAAAAGTGTAAACTGGATGTGAGGTAAGTAAAACCTACACCTTTTTGTAGAATACGTGTTTATTCTATAAGTTAGGAATACAATAAAGATAATATTCGAAATATGGTTTTCGACACGAAAAGATACGGGATGGAACTAATATCAAGCTCAATGAAGAACCGAACACGATCAAGAAACAAGCTTCCGCACGTTGCTACTTCGTTTTTTTTACGACGAACTCAATTAGACTATGTTGTATAATTTTTGTGACAACCCTCATAATTCCATGTATCCGTACAATTTATTAATGATAATTAAAGTGCTTGATGACTGTGCTGAATCACTTAACTGCTTTCTGATTACTGTGTTATACTTACATGTGCTTGTTAACATACTAGTAGTATACAGAAAAGTTACTAAATAGTCCTGTGTGCTTTCCTAAGTGTTGAGAATTAAAAGTGTTACAAAAATATATATATAGGACACGTTACGGACTAATTAAGCACTTTAAAGGAACAACACCGAACCGAACAACCGGACTTTACCCGGAACACAAAAATATTGTCAAACACATTGTTTTTATTTTTCTGAGTAGTTAGGGTCCCCGAACACCCTAACATACTATATATTTGATAACACACCATAATGCACTAACTAAGCACTTGATTTCTAACTAGATTAGTAACTAAACAATTGAAACCCAACTAGACCAACCCCCCCCCCCCCCCCCATTCGATGGTCACCCTAGAGGGAACCACCCTTGATTATCTTGATTTATTTAATGTATATGTAGTGTACTAAAGGGGACATTGGACCTAATGGACAAAGATGGGTTGGAAGACTCTTTATTTAGCCATAGGATCACCATCACTTTCATCATTTACAACTCAACACCATTTTCTTCTCTCCCTCTCTTCTTGGTCTCGGCCGACCACCACACCACACACCACCACCATCATTTGATCAATTTCAACCATTCTAAGAGTATCCAAAGGTGTTAGAGATCATACAACGAAGCTCGGTGTGTTTGGAAGTTGAAGGACCTCTCTTATCTTCTTTTATCCACCACTTTTCTTCACTTGAACTCTCCTAGCTTTGAGCTAGTGGTAAGTCTCTTAGATCTACTCATTTTACATCCTATGAAGGTGGTTAATAGTTATATTAAGATGATATCTCAAGAACACTAAAAGATCATGTGCAAGAGTCTTGAACATAGAGCTAACTTAATGATGAAATATTGTTGAAATGTGATGAAGTGATGTTAATATGAAGTTGTTTTGATTCTTGTTGATTACCTGATGATTTGCTTGTTAATATTGATGTTTGATGTTGTTGTGATCACTAAACATGTTAACGGAATCAATAGAACACGAGTTAGAAAGCTAAAAGCTGAAAACAGCTCCTGTCCAAGCTTTTCAGTTGGCTGTAAACAGGTCAATATTTAACGAAAAACGGATTTTCTTGAGTCTATAACAGGATATTTCGAAATACGGTTCTAATGGTACCGGAATCATAATTTTTGGACTTCGTTTACTATTTTTAAAGGACTGTTTTTGGACAGCAGCTCAAGCTGCATTTTTACTGCTGAAAATATGCGTTCTGTTTTCCGTCATAACTTGAATTCTGTGTAGAGTTAGATCATGAAATTTGTATTGTAGATGACCACCGATGTATTTGTAATTCTCCCACTAGAATTTCGTAAATTGGACTCTCGATGAATTTTAAATAAATTATTCCGTGGACTGCAGTCAGAAAAAGATGAATCTGATTGCAGTCCAGAAAAATGAATTTTTATAAAATATTGGTAATGAATTGGAACCCGAAATTTTTACAAAATAATATTTGGATCGTTTAAGATATTCTGTAAAAATTTGGGAATTTTTGGAATAAGTTAACTATTTTATTAAAATGCCCGAAAACAGCCCAGTTTTGGATATTTAAGTTGAAATGACATAAGTAGTAATTTGCGTGCCTAAATGTCGAGTATGTTATCTGAGGATGATCTAACATGTTATATGTCAATGAAAGTAATATGTGCAATATCGTATGCTTGTTCTTGAGTAGCTATAGGTGGAATGTTTATATGAGCGTGAACCATTAAAGTGAATGCATGTTATGTAGTAGATACGTGTAGGAACTTTGTGCTCTATTTGAAACCACTAAATGACTAACTGGTAATCATATTAGGACGTGATTGACCGACCTTGACTGTTAGCTATATTTGAGAATCTAACCGAGCAAACCGAGGTGAGTTCACACTTTTCTACAAAGCATGGTAATTCCCGGTGGGAATGGGAATGGGTTCAGGAATAGGGATTCATCGTCCTGTTGGGACGGAATTAGACTTACTGGACTAGAACTCTATCAGCGAAGTCCCTCCCTTTTATATCGACTTAATCGCCGAGGCTATGGCGAGCGGGTCATTAGTTAATAGCGCTATTAGGTTTAACAAACCTCACACCGTGCCAGTTGGACGGGCGTGTACTAATGGACTATGGCACGTCGGTGATGATAGACACCGACGCTAGGGCACAAGTAATTTTCGTTAGTAGTCGATATGATAAACGAGTCTGGTAGTTTAAATAATGGGGTAGCCCCCACGGCCGGAGTGCCGGGCTGGATAGCCAGGGAAGGTGGACATGGGATGGTTAACTGATAAAGGTTTTCGAACTATGGGGTAACCCCCACGGCTGGATAGCTGATTAAGATTAAACTACGTTTTTTGGAAACAACTCTAAAATGGACAACCAACCGTGAACTCACTTAACTTTGTTGTTGACTCGTTGTTACATGCTTTGCAGGTCGTTAGATGCTATGGAGCTTGCACATGGAGGTGGTCGTTGTGGGATGCGAACTGTTATGTCCGGTACTTAATAAATAAACTTTATGATCTTATGAAACTTATGTTTTGGGTCTCTAAACTTATGAACTACGAACTTATGATTTGGATTAACGTCTTAAGCTTCCGCTGTTTAAACTGAACTTGGTTAACTTCCTTTTGGTCACCAATTGTATTGTGGTTGGTTTTATTTACTTAAATACGTTGTTCAATATGATTGGTGGCTCGATCCTGGTCATGTCACGCCTCCAAGCGGTGGTACTCCGCATGGTGGATTTTGGGGGTGTGACAGATTGGTATCAGAGCCATTGGTTATTGTCACGGCCCATGACCCGGTTTGACCCGTTTCAAGAGCCGCGGGACAGAAATACTGCGGTATTTAATTAATTGAGTTTGACAGCGGAAGTTTCCATCAGGATCTTTCAAAATGTAAATATTTCCCGATTATTTTATTTCACAACGCGGGATAAAACCCAGTAATTTACAATCATGTGATTTCACAAAGAAATCTTTTATTTTACAAAACATGTTTCTTTATTTTATACTGAGCCACTTTCTTGAGCTTCTAGTGCTATATGGCACTTTTCCTGATTCATAATAGGTCACCTGAAACGTGTTTGAAAAAGGTTTTGTCAGTGGGAAATACTGAGTGAATCATTCTATTTTGCATAATGATGCATAGTTATTAATTACAGCATAAGAGCGATTACAATGGCTTCTATCTTATTTTTATCTGGCATTCTGTCACAATGGTGACATGTCACAATGGTGACGATGGTCATACCACTATTTAGATCAATGAACCTAAATAGTGACGATTATCGCTGTAGGTCAATGAACCTAACAGTGATTATCCCGAGTAGGTCAATGAACCTAACTGGGAGAAAATTAGTAATGTGCACAATACCCCACTAACCAGTAATTCAAGATATCCACGACTTAGTCCCTGTAATTATAACCTTGAAAATAATTTGAGGTATTGTAAAATAGTTGATAAAAAGAGAATGACTCACAAACTGTGAGAAAAGAAGAATGACTCACAAACTGTGAGAAAAGTTTTATAAAGCAATTTGATAAAAAGAGAGAATGACTCACATTGCAGATTTATACGGGCAGAGCCTAGCCTACTGATTAGCCTTTATCCTAATTTCAATAACAAGCACACAATTTGGGGTTAGTAATCAATCCAGCATTTACGATAACTCACGAGATCAAATTCTCACAACGAACGACAAAGTGCAATACTTCATCCATCGATTTAACGATGATTCGTTGAATTAACAACGAACGACAAAGTACAATACTTTATCCATCGAATTAACGATGATCCGTCAAATTAATGACGAACGATAAAGTATAACCCTAATGTGGGCGGCACTTAAACATCCATTGGATATATTGATCGATCGGACAATGAATCGTAGTAGCGATTGTGCTAATACCCTGATTGCGGCTTCAATTAGGGACCTGTGTGTGTTAATTGAAGTATACAGAGCATAACTCAGCGTATTTTTCGAATTTCTTCGTCGTTTCAACTCCCAGAATCAAGTCCCAAACTCCTCTATTTATAGCCGAATTTTGACCCTTAGGCGGCCCGCGTGATATCTAAGCTAACTTGAGGCGGCCCGCGTAAGAACTATTTTTTAGCATAGGGTTGCCACGTGTGGGACTAGCTCAGCTGAGTCGACGGTTTCTGAAAATTCCTTTCTGCCTACGTTTTATATGGATAATCGTTAATAGGGTTTAACCCCCCCCCCCCTGAGTTTTAGGGGCCCTAATCCTGATTCTGAAATTTATGAAAATTTTAGGGTTTGTTCAGAATCACTTGGGTGTCTCAATTAGGGTTTCCTATTAGTCAAATTAATTTAATAATTATGACTTTTGATGAGAGTTGTTACATTTATAGTGAACTTGGTTTTAAAAAGGGGAAAAGCTTTTTGACAAAACCAGACTATAACCTGTACAGTGCTCAACGATCCACAGCGACGCTTCGCTCCACGTGCAAGACTCGACACAATAGGTGGTATGATTTATGTTATATTGCCGGTTAGATAGTCCACACTGTGCATTAATTAACATGATAATTGCTATTTGAACCTTGTGTGCTTACTCTCTACTGTCGTCTCACACTTACGCACTTTCGCGACACTTTTCTCACTTACGTTGCTTCGTTATGAAGATCATGAATGGACGCGGAGGACGTATCAACCTAACTCAAGCCCAGTTGATGGCTTTAATCAACGAACGAGTTGCTGAGGCACTCGCAGCTGTCCCTACAGGAGGTATAACCTGCCATATCAACCCATCGTAGGACGTTTAGATCCTACCTTCGCAAACCAACCCTCGTGCTTAACCTTGTCTTTTATTCTCGCGCAACAGGTCAACACGCTCAGCCTCCTGTGTGCACGTTCAAAACATTCATGGATTGCCGACCTAGTACTTTCAGCGGCACAAAAGGAGCTGTAGGCCTTCTTCACTGGTTCGAGAAGCTTGAGTCTGTGTTTGAGATGTGTGAATGCCCTGAAGATCGTAGGGTGAAATATGCTACTGGAACACTCGAAGGTGCTGCGTTAACCTGGTGGAAAGCACAGGTCCAACTGCTAGGGCTGGCGGTTGCTAATGCCATCCCATGGAATGATTTCAAGGAACTGATTAAAGAAGAATACTGCAGTCGTGACGACATCCACAAGCTGGAGGTGGAATTTTTCAATTTGAAGATGACGGGGTCTGAGATCGAGGCATACACGAAGAGGTCAAACGAGCTGGCCATCTTGTGGTGTCCACCGTAAGTTACGGTGGAGGCCAAATTCAAGCATATTGTTTTTGGGTCGAGTTATCAATGTTGGATTTACATAATTTCCTCGTTATATTAGATATTTAATTATCAAAACTGACTTTTAAGTTGGTTTTGATCACAGGTGAATGTCGAGGGTCCCGGATGAAGATCAAGCATCAAGCAAGAACCGAACACACGTTAAATAAAGCTTCCGCAATGCAGTTTCGCCGTTATACTAAAACGATGAATCAAATCACATTACGTTGTATCACATTAAATTGTAAAAGTTTTTAATAATCCCGTATTTCCGATGTATATGTAATCATTAATTATATGATTGTTTTCGCAAAATATACGTTAAACCTTGATTTATAAGAACGGGTGTTACATGTGTCCTACAATGGTGGACCCTCCCATCAAACGTATTAAGTTGTACCTCAAGGGTCTTGTACCAGAAATTCAGAGTCACGTAACCTCAGCTAATCTTGGCACCATTCAGCAAATCATCAAGTTGGCTCATCGTCTCACCGATCAGGCAGTTGAGCAGAACAAGTTGCCCAAACGTATTAGCGCTACTACTTCTGATGCTCCCAATGATAATAAGCGCAAGTGGGATGGAAATTCGGGCAAGGGTTCTACTTCAGTTCAGTCCCAGCAGCGGAAGACAGATGAGTACAGGAGCCCCAGTCAGCAGTCTTCTGGAAATCTAGAGCAGGGTGGATACAAGGGGAATCACCCCAAATGTAATCGCTGTAACTTGCACCACAGCGGGCCATGTAGTAAAGGCAACTGCCATCGATGCAACAAGCCTGGTCACATTGCAAGGGATTGCAGGAGTCAGCGTCCAGCGAATCAGAACCGGCAGCATCAACAAGCCCCACCAAATCAACGCCAGCAGCAGCAACAACAAGGTAACAACAAAGGGTACTTTCAATGTGGTGCTGAGGGCCATTTCAAGAAAGACTGCCCCCAGCTAAATCAGAACCAGAACAACAACAACCAGGGGAATGGAAACGGCAATGGGGGAAACAACAATGGTAATGGGGCAAGGGGCCGTGCGTTCGTGATTGGTCAGGGTGATGCAAGGAACGATCCCAACGTTGTGATGGGTAAGTTTCTTCTGGATGATTTCTTTGTTACTGTTTTATTTGATTCGGGTGCCGATACTAGCTACGTGTCTTTAAAAGTTAGTCGGATGCTTAAGCGTACTCCAACACTTTTGAACACCAAGCACATCGTAGAGTTGGCAAATGGTAAAAGTTTTGAGGCTACACATGTAGTTAAGGGTTGCAAGCTTGTCCTTGCCGATCAGACCTTTTCTATCGACCTTATTCCTATCATTCTGGGTAGTTTTGACGTTGTCGTTGGGATGGATTGGTTATCTCAACACCAAGCGGAGATTATTTGCAAGGAGAAAATCGTCCGTATCCCTCGTTCTGGTGAAGAACCCCTCGTGATTCGTGGCGACAAGGGTGGTGCTGTTGTACGCACCATCTCTTTCCTTAAGGCCCAAAAGTGTTTGCGAAAGGGCCACACCGCTATTCTAGCCCTCGTTTCTAATTCATCCGCGGAAGAAAGGGCGATAGAAGACATACCTATTGTACGCGACTTTCCTGAGGTATTTCCTGAGGAATTACCTGGTCTTCCGCCTCATCGCCAAGTTGAGTTTCAAATCGAGCTAGCTCCTGGAGCAGCACCAGTATCTCGTGCACCTTATCGACTAGCTCCGTCAGAACTTGAAGAACTGTCCACGCAATTACAAGAACTCTTGGAAAAGGGTTTCATACGTCCTAGCTCTTCGCCTTGGGGAGCTCCAGTGTTATTTGTGAAGAAGAAAGACGGTACCTTCAGAATGTGTATTGACTACCGCGAACTCAACAAGGTGACCGTGAAGAATCGTTATCCTCTTTCACGTATTGACGACTTATTCGACTAATTGCAAGGGTCGAGTTATTAATCTAAGATTGATTTGAGATCGGGATACCATCAGCTGAGAGTCCGAGAGGAGGACGTCTCCAAAACAGCGTTCAGAACTCGTTACGGCCATTACGAGTTTCTGGTTATGCCTTTCGGATTAACGAACGCACCTGCGGTCTTCATGGATCTCATGAACCGAGTGTACAAGCCTTACCTGGATAAGTTTGTCATAGTGTTCATCGACGATATCCTGATCTATTCGAAGAGTCAGGAGGAACACGAGCAGCATCTACGACTTATGCTGGAACTCCTTCGAGCAGAGCAACTGTATGCTAAATTTTCAAAATGTGACTTCTGGCTTCGCGAAGTCCACTTTCTAGGCCATGTGGTAAACAAGGATGGAATTCATGTTGATCCATCCAAGGTTGATTCGATCAAGAACTGGCCTGCACCCCGTACACCAACAGAAATCCGCCAATTCTTGGGTTTGGCAGGATATTACAGAAGGTTTATCAAGGATTTCTCAAAGATTGCGCAACCTCTCACCTCACTGACTCAAAAAGGAGTCACCTATCGTTGGGGTGATGCACAGGAGTCCGCATTTCAACACTTGAAAGATAGACTTTGTAGCGCGCCTATCCTCTCATTGCCCGAAGGCACAGATGATTTTGTGGTTTATTGCGACGCTTCCATCCAAGGACTTGGGTGCGTGTTGATGCAACGTGACAAGGTCATTGCCTACGCATCGCGCCAACTTAAAGTTCACGAAAGGAACTACACTACGCACAACTTGGAATTGGGAGCAGTTGTTTTCGCGCTTAAGATATGGAGACATTACCTGTACGGTACAAAGTGCACCATTTACACCGATCACAGGAGTCTCGAGCATATCTTCAAGCAAAAGGAGTTAAACATGCGACAACGTCGATGGGTCGAGCTCTTGAATGATTATGAATGCGCTATCAAATACCACCCGGGCAAGGCCAAGGTTGTGGCCGACGCCCTCAGCCGAAAGGATACTATACCTAAGCGTGTACGTGCGTTACAGCTTACCATCCAATCTAACCTTCCCGATCAGATTCGCGATGCTCAGGTTGAAACATTGAAAGCAGAGAACATCAGGGCTGAGTCCTTACGAGGATCGAGGCAGCGGCTAGAACAAAGGGAAGACGAAGCCTACTATGTGACATGGCGTATCTGAGTTCCACTCTATGGTAATCTACGCGAGCTTGTGATGGATGAGGCACACAAGTCTCGTTATTCAGTACATCTGGGTTCGGATAAGATGTACCATGATCTCAAGACTACATACTGGTGGCCTAGCATGAAAGCCCACATAGCAACCTACGTTAGCAAATGTTTGACGTGTGCGAGAGTCAAGACTGAATATCAGAAACCATCAGGCCTACTACAACAACAAGAGATCCCGAAATGGAAATGGGAGCAAATTTCCATGGATTTCGTTACTGGCCTGCCCAGATCTCAACGCGGAAACGATACCATTTGGGTGATCGTGGATCGACTGATAAAGTCTGCACATTTTCTGGCTATCAAGGAAACGGATAAGTTTTCTACTCTACCAGACATTTACCTAAAGGAAGTAGTATCAAGGCACGGTGTCACGGACCCCGACCCACCCTGGACGGAATCGAGAGCCGCGAACAGCCCAGTGGTACCGGTGATTATTTTGAAAACGTTGCAGCGGAAATTTCATCAGGACCGTGAGTTAGGAAAAATATCAGAGTTTAGAAAACACCGGATTTTATTTATTAAATAGATGGGATAAACCCATGTTTTACAATGGTAGCTTTAATAAAGATAAAATTTGATTACATAAAACAATATTTCTTAATTTGATTTAATTAATAAAATAAGCCACTTCTTGAAGCCTTTCAGTGCCGTATCCAACTCTTACTCCAATCTACTGTAATTACCTGAAACATGTTTGAAAAAGGTTTTGTCAGCGGGAAATACTGAGTGAGTTCATTCATTTTGCTAAAACGACTCGTTTGTTATAATTTACAGTATTAAGAGCGATTACAATGTTTCTGATATCAACCAACTACCCTCGGTATTTGTCACTCGACTCGTTTCTGTGACTATGGTCATATCACCCATTGGCTAACTCGTTGTCCAATGGTGAAGATTATCAAGTAATGTATACAAAACCCCACATACCGGCTGTAATATGGTGATTACATAGACTTAATCCCTGTAATTATAACTTTGAAAATAAACATGCTTTTGTAAATAGATTTGATAAAAAGAGAATGACTCACATTATAAACATGCAGATTCATACGGCCAAAGTTTAGTCTACAGATAAGCCTTGATAGATTGCAGATTTATACAGGCAGAGCTTAGCCTATTGATTTTGCCTTTGTAACCTAGTGCACACGAACTAGGTAGGTAACTTAATACAGCAATTACGATAACTCACGAGATTAAAACCCAACGAATGACAAAGTGCAATCACTTAAACATCCATCGGATTCACAACGAATGACAAAGTAAAATCACTTAAACATCCATCGGATTCACAACGAATGACAAAGGATAGCGCTTAAACATCCTGTCGGATAGTTTCAATCGATCGGACATTGAATTGTAGTAGCGATTGAGTTAATACCCGTATCGTAGCAGCACCCCTCTATACTAATTAGTGATTTTGAGACTATTTCTGCTATATCTCAACGTATAATTGGAATTTGATCGTCGAACGAACGCCAGAAATCAAGTCCCAATGCCTGCTATTTATACACGATTTTGACCTGGCTTACGGACCGTAAGCCTAATCCCTTACGGTCCATAAGGGACACCTATTCACTATAGGTTAGCCACGTGTGTTTCTAGCCTTGGTGAGTCGACGATTCTTGAAAATTCGATTTAGACAGAAATTTGTGAGGACAATCGTCAATGGGGAAATACCCCCCCTAAGTTTTAGGGGCCCTGATCCTGATTCTGATTGTTCTGAAATTTGTAGGGTTTGTGCAGAATCACTTGGGTGTCTCAATTAGGGTTTCCTATTGGATAAAATAATAAAATAAATAGGACTTTTAATGAGGGTTGTTACACACGGAGTGCCAACCTCCATCATTTCTGATCGTGACGCGCGTTTTACTTCTGAACTGTGGCAAGCCATGCACAAGTCTTTTGGCTCACGTTTAGATATGAGCACCGCTTATCACCCATAGACGGATGGGCAATCTGAATGCACCATCCAGACCCTTGAAGACATGCTTAGGGCATGTGTAATCGATTTTGGTAATGGCTGGGAAAAGCACCTCCCGCTAGTGGAGTTTTCGTATAACAACAGCTACCACACCAGCATCCAAGCCGCTCCGTTCGAGGCATTGTACGGACGGAAGTGCCGATCACCTCTTTGTTGGGCAGAAGTTGGTGACAGCCAAATCACTGGCCCAGAACTTGTAGTAGATACAACCGAGAGAATTGCTCAGATACGTCAACGAATGGCGGCAGCTGACCGTCAGAAAAGCTATGCTGATAAGCGAAGAAAGCCACTCGAGTTCCAGGTTGGGGATCGAGTGCTACTCAAAGTCTCACCTTGGAAAGGTGTAGTTCGTTTTGGCAAACGAGGCAAACTCAATCCGCGCTATGTCGGACCATTCGAAATCATTGAGAAAATTGGCAAAGTCGCTTACAGGCTGAATCTACTGACAGAACTCAGCGGAGTTCACAACGTATTCCACGTGTCAAATCTGAAGAAGTGTCTGTCAGGCGAAACCCTCATAGTTCCTCTCAAGGAGCTCACTATCGACGACCAGTTGCGATTCGTCGAGGAACCAGTAGAGATTACTGATAGAGATGTTAAGATTCTCAAGCGTACCAGGATACCTCTAGTCCGAGTTCGTTGGGATTCCCGTCTTGGCCCAGAGTATACCTGGGAACAAGAAGACCAAATGAAACTCAAGTATCCCCAGCTGTTTAAGAAAAGTGCAACCACTACTGAGGCTGAAGCTACTGCAGAATTTCGGGACGAAATTCCAAACCAACGGGGGGATGATGTGACACCCCAGGAAAACTAGGAAACCAACGCAACATAACTAGCTTCCTCAGTAACCATGAGCTAAATTTCGGGACGAAATTTTCTTAACAGGGGGAGAATGTGACAACCCTCATAATTCCATGTATCCGTACAATTTATTAATGATAATTAAAGTGCTTGATGACTGTGCTGAATCACTTAACTGCTTTCTGATTACTGTGTTATACTTACATGTGCTTGTTAACATACTAGTAGTATACAGAAAAGTTACTAAATAGTCCTGTGTGCTTTCCTAAGTGTTGAGAATTAAAAGTGTTACAAAAATATATATATATAGGACACGTTACGGACTAATTAAGCACTTTAACGGAACAACACCGAACCGAACAACCGGACTTTACCCGGAACACAAAAATATTGTCAAACACATTGTTTTTATTTTTCTGAGTAGTTAGGGTCCCCGAACACCCTAACACACTATATATTTGATAACACACCATAATGCACTAACTAAGCACTTGATTTCTAACTAGATTAGTAACTAAACAATTGAAACCCAACTAGACCAACCCCCCCCCCTAATTCGATGGTCACCCTAGAGGGAACCACCCTTGATTATCTTGATTTATTTAATGTATATGTAGTGTACTAAAGGGGACATTGGACCTAATGGACAAAGATGGGTTGGAAGACTCTTTATTTAGCCATAGGATCACCATCACTTTCATCATTTACAACTCAACACCATTTTCTTCTCTCCCTCTCTTCTTGGTCTCGGCCGACCACCACACCACACACCACCACCATCATTTGATCAATTCAACCATTCTAAGAGTATCCAAAGGTGTTAGAGATCATACAACGAAGCTCGGTGTGTTCGGAAGTTGAAGGACCTCTCTTATCTTCTTTTATCCACCACTTTTCTTCACTTGAACTCTCCTATCTTTGAGCTAGTGGTAAGTCTCTTAGATCTACTCATTTTACATCCTATGAAGGTGGTTAATAGTTATATTAAGATGATATCTCAAGAACACTAAAAGATCATGTGCAAGAGTCTTGAACATAGAGCTAACTTAATGATGAAATATTGTTGAAATGTGATGAAGTGATGTTAATATGAAGTTGTTTTGATTCTTGTTGATTACCTGATGATTTGCTTGTTAATATTGATGTTTGATGTTGTTGTGATCACTAAACATGTTAACGGAATCAATAGAACACGAGTTAGAAAGCTAAAAGCTGAAAACAGCTCCTGGCCAAGCTTTTACAGCCAACTTCAGTTGGCTGTAAACAGGTCAATATTTAATGAAAAACGGATTTTATTGAGTCTATAACAGGCTATTTTGAAATACGGTTCTAATGGCACCAGAATCATAATTTTTGGACTTCGTTTACTATTTTTAAAGGACTGTTTTTGGACAGCAGCTCAAGCTGCATTTTTACTGCTGAAAATATGCGTTCTGTTTTCCGTCATAACTTGAATTCTGTGTAGAGTTAGATCATGAAATTTGTACTGTAGATGACCACCGATGTATTTGTAATTCTCCCACTGGAATTTCATAAATCGAACTCTCGATGAATTTTAAATAAATTATTCCGTGGACTGCAGTCAGAAAAAGATGAATCTGATTGTAGTCCGGAAAATGAATTTTTATAAAATATTGGTAATGAATTGGATCCCGAGATTTTTACACAATAATATTTGGATCATTTAAGATATTCTGTAAAAATTTGGGAATTTTTGGAATAAGTTTACTATTTTATTAAAATGCCCGAAAACAGCCCAGTTTTGGATATTTAATTTGAAATGACATAAGTAGTAATTTGCGTGCCTAAATGTCGAGTATGTTATCTGAGGATGATCTAGCATGTTATATGTCAATGAAAGTAATATGTGCAATATCGTATGCTTGTTCTTGAGTAGCTATTGGTGGAATGTTTATATGAGCGTGAACCATTAAAGTGAATGCATGTTATGTAGTAGATACGTGTAGGAACTTTGTGCTCTATTTGAAACCACTAAATGACTAACTGGTAATCATATTAGGACGTGATTGACCGACCTTGACTGTTAGCTATATTTGAGAATCTAACCGAGCAAACCGATGTGAGTTCACACTTTTCTACAAAGCATGGTAATTCCCGGTGGGAATGGGAATGGGTTCAGGAATAGGGATTCCTCGTCCTTGGGACGTGTTCAGGAATGAGAATTCCTCGTCCTGTTGGGACGGAATTAGACTTACTAGACTAGAACTCTATCAGCGAAGTCCCTCCCTTTTATATCGACTTAATCGTCGAGGCTATGGCGAGCGGGTCATTAGTTAATAGCGCTATTAGGTTTAACAAACCTCACACCGTGCCAGTCGGACGGGCGTGTACTAATGGACTATGGCACGTCGGTGATGATAGACACCGACGCTAGGGCACAAGTAATTTTCGTTAGTAGTCGATATGATAAACGAGTCTGGTAGTTTAAATAATGGGGTAGCCCCCACGGCCGGAGTGCCGGGCTGGATAGCCAGGGAAGGTGGACATGGGATGGTTAACTGATAAATGTTTTCGAACTATGGGGTAACCCCCACGGCTGGATAGCTGATTAAGATTAAACTACGTTTTTTTGGAAACAACTCTAAAATGGACAACCAACTGTGAACTCACTCAACTTTGTTGTTGACTCGTTGTTACATGCTTTGCAGGTCGTTAGATGCTATGGAGCTTGCACATGGAGGTGATCGTTGTGGGATGCGAACTCTTATGTCCCGTACTTAATAAATAAACTTTATGATCTTATGAAACTTATGTTTTGGGTCTCTAAACTTATGAACTACGAACTTATGTTTTGGATTAACGTCTTAAGCTTCCGCTGTTTAAACTGAACTTGGTTAACTTCCTTTTGGTCACCAATTGTATTGTGGTTGGTTTTATTTACTTAAATACGTTGTTCAATATGATTGGTGGCTCGATCCTGGTCATGTCACGCCTCCAAGCGGTGGTACTCCGCATGGTGGATTTTGGGGGTGTGACAATTTTTAAATGGAAAAATTACAAGTTTTGTCCTTTATCTTTATACCATATTTCAGGCGGTGTCCTTTTTAACGAATGTTGACAGGTTTTGCCCTTTATAGGGAATTTTGTTGCACGTATTGTCCTTTAGCCCTAACTCAGTTAGATTTTCTTGTTAAATATGGTCACATGCAAGTCACATGAGGGTAGTTTAGTCTTTATACATATAAAGGACAATTTTTGTAAATACTGATAGATGTATATATTTTACTCTTTATTAATAAACAAAATATTATTTTTGTTATATAAAACCCAATCCATCAAGATTTTTCTCAATCTCATCTCTCTTCAATCTCTGTTTACAACCCAACCACCTCCACCACACACCAGCAACACCACGTCACAGATCCACCCCCACCACCGTCACCCACCCCCGCGATCGCACTTGCTAGAGTCCGTAATATCCTTCTGATGATGTCACAGAAGATGATGAGTTGGATAACTTAGCTGTGGCCACCATCTGTCATCATCCCCGTGGTTTAATTTCCAACTTTTTGGTTGATGTTGGTCAAAGAAAGCATCTTAATTATATGAGGTGAGGAAACACCCAAATAAAATAATCGATTACAAAACAAAGACCCTAGAGATATGTGTACGTGTGCATCATCGTTGGAGTGAGGAGAAGCAAAATTAGATGAGGAAGACGGGTATATGAGCCCCATGTACTTTCTTTGGTCAAAATCAAACTGATGGAAAAAAGCAATGGACATTTTTAGGCCGTGGCCTAACCACATACATACAAACATCAATCGGACCGTTGATAACATCAATTCGTTCTTTGAGGGGTCAAGAGAAGATGTCGTAGGCTCTCTCTCCACGAGACGAGTGCTCGATTACCATCAGTATGAGACTGTACGACCGCCATTGATGATTTACAGTGGACCTTGTTGCAGCAGTTGTTGATGCAACTCTCCAAAGGTTGCTGAAACTACGAGTGACTGGGTTCTGCATTGGTTTGAATTTGGGGGAAAATTAGGGTTTGAAGGGGGTTGTGTTTGGTGGGGGTGGATCTGTGACGTGTGGGTGGTGGTGGCGGGTGTGGGTGGTGGTGTGTGGTGGAGGTGGTGGGGTTGTAAACAGAGATGGAAGATAGATGAGATTGAGACAAATCTTGATGGATTGGGTTTTATATAACAATAATAATATTTTTTTATTAATAAAAAGAGTAAAATATATAAATAAAGTAAAAAAGAATAGAAAAATAAAAAGACTAAAATACCCTTGGGTAACCAGATTTAACAAGAAAATCTAACTGGGTTAGGGCTAAAGGACAATACGTGCAACAAAATTCCCTATAAAGGGCAAAACCTGTCAACATTCGTTGAAAAGGATACCGCCTGAAATATGGTATAAAGATAAAGGACAAAACTTGTAATTTTTCCTTTTTAAATTGTAAAAGTTTTAATAAACTCGTATTATCATACGTATGTGTAATCGTATAAACATGTATTTATACGAAACTTATATAAAATATTGTATAAAACAAGCAAGGGTGTTACAAGTTGAGGCTCCAGGCAATGTAAGTACAGTCTCCTTGTTTAACTAAACTGAACAAGATTACATGTTTGACTTTGACTCCTTGAAAATGAACTTTGTTGGGATACAGAATGATGCAAGCTTTATTTGACACACTTGTACCATGGCTACTGCAATAATTGATACAAGATTATGAAAATTGGGTCACACAGAATCCTCTCATCCCACAAAATTCTTGATTAAGTCACATTACTACTGCTTGATGGAAAAAAATTTATACATTTAGCGTATGTGCTTGTAATAATAAGATGTGTTTGTGTATGTGCAGTAACCAATCTATTTCAGTTCTGTTTAGAAAATTAACAGCTTTAGATGATATGTGACTAGATAATGTGAATTCAGAGAAACATTTAGTTATTGAAAATTAGTAAGGAAATGTAGTTAGCAGGCTTGATGATGTGATACTAATTGCAAGTGCCACAAACAAGACTATTAACAGAATAATATTGGTGAACTTACTGACCATTCACATACTGGCATTGTGTGAAAGGCTAATCAGTCAATCAAAATGAAGCAATCTACTGATGCAGAAATCCTAAACATCTTGAAATTCATAACACAATGAGTTTTTTAGTTAACGCGAGCTAGATAAAAATACAAGCTTAATGAACTTATTATATGAAGTTAACCAAACCAAGAGTAGCAGGGGAGTCGTAGAAGATGGTTGAAACCTGGACAACAGTGAAACTAATGCCATTGGTTTTCTTCCAGTCTTACGCGTCTTTTAGCGCTAGTAATCACAAGCACCTGTATATATATTGCTACTTAATCATCATTACTTCTCCAAAACAGCTCATGATGTTCCCTCTTTATCAAATTACATCAACATCTACAGCCAATTTAATCAAATCACACACAATCACAAATAAAAAGACTTACACTTTCTAACACAAGCAACAGCATACGCACACGCAGAGCGGTCGTGGTGGCTGCGAACGGTGGTGGTTGCAATTAGACTCTCGGTGAAAAGACGATTGCAGTGGACTGGAGGTCGGCGGAGGTGGGACGGTTGCGGTGGATTGGAGGTCGACGGAGATGAAGTGGGAGATCGACGATTTGCTGCTGTGGACAATTGGGGTCTCCGACTCTTCGTGAAACCCTAGATGCGATTTTGAGAGCGTTTCATCTTTTTCTCCTTCTTTTTAATTAGGGGGTGTTTGACCTAGCTTTTTTATCTAAGCTTATAGCTTTTTTAGCTTATTTTTACAAAATAAGCACTAATGGGTGTTTGGTTTAGCTTTTTAAGCTTATGCTTATTAGCTTATATAAGCTAATTCCAAGAAGCTTATGGGAAGATGGTTTTTTTAGCTTATTTGAATAAGCTTATTTGAAGAAGATGGTTTTTTACTCATTTGCCCTCAAATGGTGGATTAACTCATTTGAATCTGATACACACAATGGTATTATACCCCTTCACATAATACAAAATAACTTAACAAACAACTAAAGTGTTAATTATTAATTATTTTGATTGATTATTATACCCCTTCCCATTAGCATTCAAAGTTGTTCATCGCCTGACGGCTCTATGGCTTTGCCAAGATGGACTAAAAAAACATAACATCATCAAATTAATTTAAGGATTGTTTCAGCCCGAATGACTTGAATGAACTTTTGGAGTATGGAAGGCTAGATGAGAGATATTACAACATATGCATGTCAATTACACCTACGAGACACAAGTGAAGATTATGCTAGCATCTATGGCAATTCATAATTATATTAGAAAAAAAATACATGTGATGAAGGATTTACCAGGGCGCAACAAGAATCTTAAACTCCAAATAATGGTCGAGGATCTAATGACATTAATGAAGTAAATGAAGACACAAGTACACAACGTAGAATAGATGATTTATACATGAGTGCAGTTAGAGATATGATTGCTAAGATCTAACCAAACCAAGATGAATGTTTATTGAATATTAATGTATTTTTGTAGAAGTTTTACGTCATCATCGACATAAATTTATCCAAAATTGATGGTATAACTCATAAAAACAAAGTAGATACATATAAAATATAAGTTATGTGATAATATGTAACCATGCCCCTTTTGGTCATTTTACTAACATAAGCTAAATAAAAAAAAGCTAACACAAACACATAAAAAGAGCTTATCAACTTGTAGAATATAAGCTAATCCAAACACTTAAAAATAGCTTATCAGATGAAAGAAAATAAGCATAAGCTATTTTAAAATATAAGCATAAGCCAAAAAAATAAAAGCTAGGCCAAACACCCCCTTAGTGAGAGCGTTTCATTTATTTCTCCTTTTTTTTTTTTTAATTAGTAACGGATCGATCCGAATGGATCATGGATCGATCCATATAATTAATTGGATAAATGGATTGATCCATTGGATTAACTAATGGATTTGTGGATATTTTTTATGATCCAATAAGTGATCTAAATGGATCGGATTGGATTGGATTGGATATGGATCAATATCCAATCCATTGACAGGCCTAGATATGAGTAACAACAGTTTGGCAGACAAAAAGGTAAATAAACCGACAAGTTGCATTCAACAATGTGATGTTTGCCACAAATGGAAACCACAAAACAACATACAATTACAGCATACTCTATCTATATAGGCTTGGGAATACAACTTTACATAATCATAATTAAACCCCAAAATGATACTTTCTTTAGTAACACACCTTCATGTACATATAACTTCGGTTTAGCAACTTTGAATAGCTTCCTTGATGTAATATTCCTTACATTATGAAGAAGTAAGGTTCCTTTGATGGATGATAAATTGAAGTGGGACTTAATGTGATGAATTGATGATGTGGAAAATACCTACACTTTTTTGTGTTACTACTAACATCCCTAGTTGGGGATGCCATAAGACAACCTCCAACCCAAGGTCTCCAATGATGGGTCCCTCTCACATACTATCTCATCTAATCCATTCCTTTCTCTTATGTCCTTTTCATCTCGGAGTAAGATTCTTCATCTTTCCTCGCTTAGACGGATTTATTGCATGCCCGCTCCCCGCTCAGACCATGTGTAGTGAGGCATTATGGGGACATTATTTTAAAAAAAAACGCCCACTCCCCCATTACATAGGGCATTATGGGGCATTATTTTTGAAAAAAAATTGCTTGGGCATTATAATTAAAACGCCTAAATTGGAAGAAGGAAGGTATGACTGGGTTTGACCCACCAATGAGAAAATAGTTTGCTTTTTTTTTTTTTTTGTTTAATGATTGGAAGGGGCATTATCAGACATTATTCCCACTACGCCACTTTTGCAATAACGCCCCATGCTGACTGGGATGACACGTGTCAGATAATGCCCCATGGTGGGGGCATTATTTTTCTAAACCACTACGGGTGGTCTCATGCACCAAGCCACATCACTCACGGACTGGTTTTAGTGGTTATGTTACTATTCCTCTGTAAACATATGGGAAACAGTGTTCACCCTTATAAATGTTTTAATATTTTTAGAAGTGGTTGTGAGTGGAAGAGAGAAAAAAAAAAGTAATGATAAAGGTATAAAAAATATTATTAATTGAAAACGATAGAGAAAAAATAGTTATTTTTAGTATAATTATATGGATATGGATAAAAAAAAAGTGAATGTAAATGCTCTAAGGATTATAGATCGGGTAAATGCGTCATTAACTGAAAATGACATACAGTCAGAAGTTCGGCAGTAACCGGAAGTTGTTGTGGTTACTTCGTTTTCGTTCGGTATGACATGATGAATTAACAATGCCCCCTCCCCCCCCCCCCCCTAGGTTATAAATTATGGTGTCTTGTTTTGTATCTATTTTTATATAGAAGTAAATCTTACACAAGTATATGTTGAGAACATCGATTTGAAGTACAAATGTA
Source organism: Helianthus tuberosus (assembly GCA_030545235.1). Taxonomy (NCBI): domain Eukaryota; kingdom Viridiplantae; phylum Streptophyta; class Magnoliopsida; order Asterales; family Asteraceae; genus Helianthus; species Helianthus tuberosus. The sequence continues at coordinate 39,672,905 of CM060425.1, read as the reverse complement.
TGTAATTGTTTGCTTAACTTAGAACTTTATGACAAACTAGTTCAATATTATGTAATATTGTGTTAAAAAAAACTAGAGTTAATTGCCAAAATCGTCCCTGAGGTTTGGGCAGGTTTGCCATTTTCATCCAAAATGACACTTTTGTACCAAATTACCCTCAACATTTGTAACTTTTTTGTCATTTTCATCCAAACCACTAACTTAGTTTATTTTTTCTGTTAAGTTGAGGATATTTGGATGAAACTGGCAAATATAAAACCACAGGGACGATTTTCGCAATTTACTCAAACTCTTTTAAATTTTTTTATTTAATTAATTTTGTTACATATATAATAAAAAAGAATATACATGCAATTTTTATATAAAAAAATAATAGCCTTTTCACATAATTTTTATAAATTTTCATCCAACCACTAACTAAGTTAATTTTTCTATTAAGGCGAATGATGTTTATAAACTAAGACAGAAATTAATTTCTAATTTTTAATATAGATCAGTTTTATAAAAATAAAATCTACTTAAACCTCTAAATTTTATAAAACTAAAATGCTAGTGACCTTATTGAAAAATGTCAAATAAAAAAAATCTTATCATATGTACCAAGTTTGTAAATCATCTTCTACTCTTTTAAATTCGCTTATAAGGAAAAACAGAAGCCAGTGCCCCCCCCCCCCCCCCCCTCTATCAAACAACGTATCGTTACCAAACCTTAAAATTACCCACCAAATTGTAATTATAATGCTATGAACCAAAAGTTTTTTTACTCAAGCCACTCAGAATAAGTATTAGTTAGTTACCATCATAATCTTAATTAAACAAATATTTTATTTCTACCAACATATTTCCTAGGTGCTCAACACATTAAAAAATATGTAACGTTTTACAATTTTTTTCTATCTCTACAACTTAAATACTAAAAGTTGTAATCGTTTGTTTTGTGTTGCACACCAATGACGTTTTCTCTTTATAAAACTGATTTATATAAAGAAACTGTAAATTAATTTCTGTCTTAATTTATAAAATATAAAACGTCCTTCACCTTAACAGAAAAAATAAACTGAGTTAGTGATTTGGATGAAAATTTATAAAAATTATGTGACAAAACTATTAATTTTTTTTTCTAAAAACTCCATCTATATTCTTTTTATTATATATGTAACAAAAATAATTAAATAAAAGAAATTAAAATGGGTTTGAGTAAATTGCCAAAATCGTCCCTGTAGTTTTATATTTGCCAGTTTCATCCAAATATCCTCAACTTAACAGAAAAAATAAACTAAGTTAGTGGTTTGGATGGGAATGGCAAAAAGTTATAAACGTTGGGGGCAATTTGGTACAAAAGTGTCATTTTGGACGAAACTGGCAAACGTGCCCAAACCTCAGGGACGATTTTGGCAATTAACTCAAAAAACTATAGAATAAGCAGAAATGTCTGATACAAAATCTGAATTGCGATAATTAATAAATGATATTGTTCATAAGGACACTTCAATATTTAAAAAATACATAAAAAACAACGGGTAGATACTACGAATGTTAGAGAGGAAAGCTTATGTAGTCATCACAAACAAAGTTAGATAGGGTCAGGATTTAGGGAAAACGGTGAAAAGTGTGAGAACAGTGAGAACGTTTATGGATCGTCAGATCAAAACAATCTATAGACTAGATTGGCCCGATGGCGTTTTCGTAAATAACATCAATTTTATTAAGTGGGCGCGCTTCATTAAGGGTAAAAAGGTCTTTAGACTTCTCTACACAAAACGCCAAACTCACGAATAAAACGCTATTAAATTCCCACCTTAAAATACAAACACACATCATCCTAATCTAAACGCCATTAGATATAAAACGCTAAACTTTGTTTTTAAACGATAAAGCAGAACAAACAGTAACTGAAACGACGGAACTTAATTACTAGCATTTATTATAATAAAATTCAGCCTAAAATACACACCAAAAACATCCTATATAAACAACATCTCAGACCTTCCATTAAAACACACCAAACCCAAAACACCATGTTTTACTATATACCATTCATCTTAGAAACGCCAAAAAACCCAAACATCAAAGATTCCAGTCGACGTCTCTTTGAGATATTCAACATCTCAGTAAAACGCCAAAAAGTTAAAAAATAAAAAAAATGGCAAACATTGTTTCTTGGATATTCAATATTGTTCTACGCAAAGTTTCGCCGAATGGATTGTTAGCTGAGGGGTGTATGACAGACAAATAACATTTTGCTGCATGAGATAGACAAATCTTCAAGAAAGAGAGACTAATGACAGACAAATGTCATTTTCTGTGGTTTGTTCTTCATGAATATTTGAATGGCATGAAGAGACGGATGACATTGAAGAGTGGGACGAAGATAAAGATGAACTTCAAACAAAAAACTCATGTCATTTTGTGCTTCCAAACATCCACAAAAAAACCTACTTCAACAACAAAAAAACAAATGAATCATACCAAAGTAAAAAACGCCATATATTGGTAACGGTTCTTGTAGTTTCAAAGAAGAAACAGATTGGTGACAGTGAAGATTTGGAAGATGAATTGTTTTTATTTTTTTTTTATTTTCTTTTTCTGTTGTTTGTTATGTAATTTTCAGCTAAGAACAAATACATTATTTCTCTAAAAAATATAATAAAACGCCACACAGACAAATGCTTGTGAAACGCCATCATGCCATAAAACGCCCAAAACTTCAAAACTATAATAAAATTACTTTGGACAAGTATTATTAAAAACTCAAAAAAAAAAGTATAAAACAAGGTACAAGAGAATAGAACAAAGTGTCATCTTTATCTAAACCCCATTAAAAATACAAAACGCCAAAATCTCGAAAAGGTAACTACAAACAGTAAATTGAAAAGATAAACAGATGAAGCTGAACAAACAGTAACTACGAAACAGTAAATTGAAGCGACAAAAACTTTATTACTAACATTTATTATATTAAAAGTTACTCCAAGGGAAATTGAATTTATTTATCTTTTCAAAACGCCATAATTACCTGTTGAATTTATTTATCTTTTCAAAACATCATAATTACCTGTCACTTTATAGACTGCATCCTACATGCGCGGGAAAAAAGTCATTATAAAAGTATAACATGTAAACACAACTTAAACACTCTACACATCATCTAAAACGCCACATATTGTCCAAAACGCCATAAAACTTAAACAAATGGCCAAGGTTATTGCATGGAGGTTTGAAAGGTCGGAGAGACGTTTCATCCTAAAGTTCTCTGATAGAAAAAGGGTGAAGGTCAAGACAATCAAAGCCATACTTAGTATGGATGAAGGAGTTCAGAGAGATATTCTAGCCCTTGGGGTTCCAATGGCCAACGATTGTGAAAGAACTCGAACAGTAATAAGGAGATTGGAGAGAAAAATTCCAGCAGAAAATGATGATGATGATAATGATATTGACGATACTCCTCTACCAACAGTTAGCAGTTGGGTGTTGCATGAAGAAGCAGGAACGGTTGAAGTGGCTTATGGACACGGGGTGCAATAATCATTGCCGATGGAGGAAATGTTGAAGACAGAGATGCTACATCTCCTTGAACAACTCTGTGATTTAGCACCTTCAAACGATGCAAGATCCAGGGTTGTGATGATATTTAAGTATAGGCTGCACCAAAGAAGAGACGAGATGATGGCGTTATACGCCAATGCAAAATTTGATGATGATGAATCTAAAGAAAGTGATGAACAAAGCGATGGGTACATCTCTGATGTAATCACATACACAGAAGACTATTAGTTTTTTTCATTTGGTCTTATTGTAATCTTATGAAAATATTAATGAATCGTAATGAATTATTAACAACGCCACGAACGCCAAAAAATTGACCTGGGAAACGCCATAACGTCAAAAAAAATTTATCTGTGTGACACCAAAACAATTAATTCAACGAGACAGATCCAAAAAAACAGTAAAACGCCATGTAATTAATGAATCTAATTAACGCCAAAATAATCTTAGACGCCAAAAATGAAGCAGCATGTGACACACGAAATTGGAAAAAAAGAAGACAAAAAGGCCCCTCGCACCCTGATTATATCCCACGCCACGTGTTCCATCAGGATCCGTTCTCACCGTTCTCACACATTAGGGCATTTTCTCCTAAACCCGTTTCAAGTTAGATAAAGATAATGTATACCATCAATTAAGACTACTTTACTCATGTCTCTACGACCAATTGTTAAGTAAATCTTTGTTAAACTTTATTTGGTTATGTATAATGTATTCATTATTGAGGGATATCATGGTTCTTAGATGGTTTTCAACAACAACCTTGAAGTGGTAATAGCCTTCTTTTTCCAACGTAAATAAGTGTATATAGTACACCTTCACATACTATTATTTATTCCTTTTAGCAATATACTAATTATTTTTTATGAAACAACAATTAGCACGATGAATTTGTAATTTGTAATGAAACTGCAATTAGTACCAAAAACATTTTGTTAAACATATCATTGGTGGTTAACATTCCTCATTATATGGGAATTTATGAAGGTCCACAACATGTTATGACATTAACATTAATAAACTAATGACTGATGTTAATAGCATAATGAGGAAAGCAAGTGCTAGAAAAGGTCTAAACTAAGAGCTCTACTAGGTGTCTTTATCAACCTATCATGATTAGGTATATACCCTTAGTAATTAGGGATTCATTTTTGTATTTTCACCATGTTATTTCATCACTTGGAAAAACATGTATAATCAAGCAATGTAGACTATTAATGTTATATTGTCTTGTTAACATCGGTCACTATCTTAATAAGGCCATAATAACATATAGACGTTATTAACTTAAATATGACGAGAACATGTGGACATCAACAACATGTATATTATCCTGGGTATATTAAGAAGGTCCAAAACCCTAGGAAGGTATGCTGGTTCGATAGGATAGTTATGCATGTCAACCGAAACATATGGCCAACTCACCATGTAGCAAGTAAGCCATCCATTCATTCTCACGTTACATGGTAAGTTATGAACGCCGTTAGATAAACATCATTTAACTAGTAAGTCATGTGCATGAATTGCCAATACAATCCTCCTAATACAACGCCAACAACTCTAAATTAGGTAAATATCTTATTGTTTGTGATCATAGTTGTGCATCAAAGATGTATCATGTATCCTTTCTTAACCATTTTACTAACATATATTACAACCATTGAGATTGAGATGGTTGGAACATGAAGAACATTTCTCAAAAGTATTGAAATACCTAGGGGAACACTGAATTTTTGTTAATCCTTTACTAAAGATGGCTATTTAATGACCATCCATAAATGTAATGCATCTCTCAACAAGGCAATAGTTAAAGAACTAATACAATAATACATATCACCACTTTCGTGATTATCTTGAAACTATGAACCAACCATGAGCAATGATTAATACTACGATATTGTTTTAGTGACTTTAATGTCGAGTTCACAACCTTTAATAATAAACCTCCTATAAATTACCTCTATTTATGTTGGTGTAAATGAATTTATTAACATTCATGTGAAACATGTTTACTTAAATAGGAAAATAAATTGGTCTAATACTTTGCATAGTTGTATGATCATATCATACTAACATTTAAAAAATGGAATTGACAAACTCGTGCTTACATGATACGTGATCAAGTTTCATGTATGCATCGATGTGTGCTAGTATATTGTACATCAAAAGAATTATGATGATGATTTATGAAAATAAACTTGATGTCCAAAATCATCTTGTATACTTAATGCTTGTTAGCATAATGCAGAATGAAAAGACACTTCATGATGATACATAAAAAAATATCCCACAAAAAAAGATCTTAAGTCATTAAGCGGGGACAATTTTTGAACCTATAGTCTTCAGGTCATGAGCTTGATGAGTCGACCGTTCCTACACCCAGCTTCATCAATTCCCAGTCCAAAATGAATCGCGAACATAAGAATTAATGGTTAACCATGCTCCAAGATCCCAAAAAAGATTCTTTCAAGAAACGACAAACACTATTAAAGTGGCTATACATACAAATCCATTTATGGATGTAAAATGCTTCGACCTGCCAAAACTTCCTATTCTAGATATTAGATAGGATATATAAACAAGGTCCAAAATGCTAGGAATGTATGCTAGTTGAATTGGATGATTACGCATGCCAACCCAAAAGTATGGCCAACCGACCATGTAGCAGGTAAGCCATACATTTATTATCGCGTCGCATGGTAAGTTAAGAAATGTCGTTTGATGAACATCATGAAACTAGTAAGTCATTGGAATGGGTAGTCAATACAATCCTAATACGAGCCCAACAACTCTAACTTAGCTAAGTTTTTTATTGTTTGTAATCCTAGTTATGAATCGAAGATGTATCATGTATCCCATGTCAACCCATCATGTAGCAGGAAAGCTATCCATCTCGGTAAGCCATCCTTATTTGGTCACATGGTAAATTAGGAGCATCGTTAGATGAACATCATGAAACTAATAAGTCAATAGTATAGGTAGTCAATACAATGCTCCTAATACGACCCCAGACAAGTTTCTTATTGTCCGTGACCCTAATTATGCATCGAAGATGTATCATGTATCATTCTTTAACCATTTTACTAACATACATTACACCTACTGAGATGGGTGTAACACAAAGAACGTTTCTCAAAAGCATAAAGTAACTAGTAGAGCAATGTAACTTTATTAATCCCACATTAAAGACGGCTATTTAATGGCCATCTACAAATGCAATGCATCTCTCAACGGGTTACTGTTAAAGAAACGCTAATACATATCACCAATTTCATGATTAATTAATCTAGAAACTATAAACCATCCATGAGTAAAGACTGATACTACGCTATTGTTTAAACGACTTCAGTGCCGAGTTCACCATCATTAATAACAAACCTCACATAAATTACATCTATTATATGGCTATAAATTAGTTTCTTAGCACTTATGTGAAACATGTGTTCTTAAGTCGGAAAACAAATTTGTTTGATACTCTGTGTAGTTGTATTATCACATCAGACTAATATTCAGACAATTGAATTTCCATACTCGTACTTTCATGGATACGTGATCTAGTTTCATGTATGTATATATGTGTGCCAATATATCATACATTAAAGGAACATTGATGATGATCTACAACAAAAGTTGATACCCAAAGTTATCTTCTACATTTAACATCTTTTAAATTATCATAATATACAATGAAAAGACACGAATGATGCAATATGAAAAAAATGTCGCACATTTCATGACTTCTGTGTATAGTATTCGCCAGATTGAGTCTTTCTCTAATATAGTACGTAATGGTTTAATTAAGTATTAGACGCAACTTTGACTTTCCGTGTGCCCCATTTGGTCGTAGGGCGTTGGTCTGAATTTTTATTAAATGATACTAAAGCAAGGAGTATTGTAGAAAAGATCCACATCCCGCTACTCCTGCTTCTAGAATAGAGTAGGCTTTTCTTCTTTCGATGCCTCTGCCTTTCCTCAAGGGAGGGCAACCTATCTGTATCCCTTCGCATGGTTGTTCTATCACGTCTTGGGTGATCACATTCATTCTTGTCCTGATCCACCATTAAAATTTTCTCAAAATTAAAATGATATTACATATGCATTACGGGTAGGGGTATTGAAAACCAGATATCCGAAAATTCGGATATCCGAAATTTTCGGATACCAGATTTCACTATCCGAATCCGTATCCGAAATTTCGGATATCCGATCGGATAGTGAATCGAATATCCGAATATCCAATTTTTTGTTTAATTTTATTTTTTTATATTCGGAACCGGATATTTCGGATAGTTTTGGTTATCCGAATATAAGTTTTCGGATATTTTTCGGATACTTCGGATATTTTCGGATATTCGAAAAATAAAAAATTAAATTTTCGGATATTTCGGATATCTGAAATATCCGAAAATTTTTAATATCACTATCCGAATCCGAATCCGAAAATTCGGATATCCGAATTTTTGGATTTTTTGGATTCAGATATCGGATATTTCGGATCGGATTTTCGAATATAGATAATTTTCAATACCCCTAATTACGGGGTATGACAATTTAATGTAGCCCATTTGATATCTTCTTCTTCAAGAATCAACAAACCCAAACTCCACATTGTTAAAGAACTTTGTGTTGATGCTATATGGTTATTAATATTTTTTTTCACTAGATCACCTAACATGCACTTAGCTTAGTTGAATCATGTATATATCTTTGGTATCTCTTTCTGGATGATCAATGATTTTAAGTATTCTGTAGGACATTTATGTATAGGGGCATGTGAGTTGTTAAAAAACAATATATTAAATAATCTGCAAATAATCTATCCAGAACTTATCTATACTATATTATAATAAATATAAGGAAGGCAAAAATGTAATTTTATATTACTTTAAGAGTTTAAGTAATTACAACTTTTAAAACACATAGTATAATACTACATTTCTTTAAAACATATGGTTGACTTTTAAATCAACTTTCTCACGATTTTTAAGTGGTCATAATTTTCCATTTGATAATATTTTTAAAATAAAAATTTATAATAAAAACGAGCATGTTATTCTCTTTAATTTGAGTATCGTACTGCTATAGTTTTAATTTTTTTTTTTAAATTAACATGTTACGTAATTGTCAATGTTTGTGTTTTCCGCTTCATCGCACGAACATCCCTGTACACTTTATAGATAAGGATGCCATAACCATTTAGTTTCGTAGTTGATAGGTGATAAGGATTTCTATTTACATGATGTTTTTCATGGATAAGGAACATTGTCATAGAAAAGGCCATGCATTCATCAAATAGGCAGGTGATTGTTGACACCAAACCTAATTGATTTAATTATGTGGGTATCTCCTGTTCGTTTTTGGTTAAATTATATTGTTGATACATATATATTTAAAAATAACGCATTATATTATTTAGTTTTTCCTGTTCATATATGGTTGTTATTATATAACTTTTTAGAAGCTTATGGGAGCGATATGATAATTTTGAAAATGTAATGTTAACTTTGTTATAATAGTATAACGTTTGTTGTAATACTATCTGTTAAAACTTAGTGTTATTACGATTATATGTAATACTATACTATTGATTTTATAAAACTTTAAAAAGGAAAACTGGTTGAGTTTATTGAATAAATAAAATAGAAATTTTAAATTAACTTGACTAAATAAATATGTTATTTTATAATGTAATGTTGTGTTGATGTTGATTAGTATCAGAAATTTAGTGTATATAGTGGTGTTATTTTTTTTTTATCCCGATTGAGGGGCTGAGACAATATATGTCAGTAGTAGAATACAAAATCATTCTTAAATATCGGCTGATGATCCCTATGTACCTAGAGGATGCAACCTGCCTGATATGTCGTAAAGTTTGTATGGATAAATACGGAGAGCACGCAGTGCATTGTAAAGAGCTCACTGGGTTTAAATATTGGCATGACTAGGTGCGGGGTGTTTTGTGGGACATACTGAGAAGAGCTGGGATTTCGGTTAAGAAAGAGACTCCTGTGAATTTCCTTACGGACCCTATGGAAGGAAGATCTACTCTGCGACCGGCGGATCTGCTCGTCTTTGGTTGGGCTAGGGGAAACATGCTTATGTGTACCTCGCGGGGTTTCCCCTCTGGTTGGTTTTAAGGGAAAACATGTTTGTAGCTGGACAAGCAGCAAGAAATGCAGAATTGAAGAAAGTTGATAAGCACGCTAAAGCTTGTGCAGAGAACCAGCATGTTTTTGTCCCTTTTGCCTTTGACACATTTGGCTCCCTAGCTCCAGAAGCTATCAAATTCCTGACCAGTGTCCAACGGGTCATCCACAGCAATTGTTCAGCCCCAGGAGGGCAGGGTTTTGTCTTTGATAAATTAGGGTTTGCAATTCAGAAAGGGGCGACGACACGACTTGTTGTCCGTCTACCTTCTGTTTTGATGTAACTTGACAAGTATGAATGAAAATGATCTATTAAAAAAATTAAAGAAATTTTTACATAAAGTAGTGTATGAGTTACATAAAGTAGTGTATGAGTTTGGTAATTGTAGATAATCTTTACCTATGGTAAAAAGATTTATGTTATTTTTATTAAGAGTAAACTTCTGTTTTGCTCCATGTGGTTTGGTCGTTTTAATGGTTTTGCCTCAATCCTTTAAAAATAGTCATTTTACTCCCTGATCTATAAAGCTTATCTCTATTCCCCTTCCATAACGCCATCCAATTCAACTGTCAAATCCTGGTCACATGCCCCTCACATGAGGGGCATTTTAGTCTTTTCCTATCCCAGATCTGAACCAGAATTTAACAGTTTAATTGGATGACGTTAGTGGCGGGGAGTGAAATAGAGAAAAGTTTCATAGATCAGGAAGTAAAATTACTATTTTTAAAGGATTAGGGCAAAACCATTAAAACGACCAAACCACATGAAGCAAAATAGAAGTTTACTCTTTTATTAATTTACCAATGCAACAATTTAACTTTTTCTTACATATAACTAAAATGCCAGTGACAATGTTATATCTCTGAATAGTGTTTGCCTTTCTGGTAAAATGATTATATTATCTTTTAAAAAACTAAATATTTACATTTACTATTTATATTTTTATAACTTAATAATACTATTTATATTAAGTGTGTAATAACTAAATATTTACATTGCTATAATAATAGTAATAATCTTACTTAAAAAAACCTTTGAATTTACATTTACTATTTATATTTTAATAACTAGATACTATTTAAATTGTGTATTATTATATTTAAATACTTCAATAATAATATCCAAATATAATAAGAGCTACATTTACTATTTATATTTTTATAACAAAATACTATTTTTTTAATTAAATATAATGTTATTTAAATACTTAAATATATTATTACTAAATACTTAAATAATAATAATAATAATGCCTGAATATAATCAGTGTTTAAGGTAGACTGGGTTAGATTGTGCTCTTCAAATAAGTCTTATTGACACATGTCGTATCACGCGGGTCAACCTACTAGTTAAACAAATACACATGAACATATGTGCCTCTCGTTCATATACTATCATGAGTTCATGACCATTCGTTCATTTATGTTTTTTCATCTACATTTGTTCTTTTACATTCATTCATTGATGTTAATTTGTATATATTCATCATGTGTATTCATTTATGTTCAAATTAGATTGTTTAATGACAAATTAGATTGTTTAATGAAGGCACATAAACAAACATGAAAACGTTCAATCACTAAACACACAAGCATGATATTCCATGCATTAACTATTCATGTTAATTCATTTGTTCATTTTAGTTAGATGAACAGACACAAACAAGACATATTTCTATTTGTTCGGTTCGTTTGCATTCTACTTAAGAGGGCTTTTTTAGTAATAACATACATTTCTATAAAATATGTTTGAGAATTTCTAATCCTACTCATGGCTTCAATGCATGGAGTTGGTTAAAGATAACGATTAGTTCGAGTTTAGGAGTTGATAGATTAACAACATTAATTAATTAGTTGATAATTGTCTAGTATCCTACACGTGTTATGTTAGGATGTGTGTTAGATAATTATTGTGGAATTAATTAATTAGTATCCTAGTTATAGTCTAACAAATCTATGTTAGCTATATATACCGTGTATTAGGTAGGGATTTGTAATCACGTTTTTTAGTACTTTTCTTTATCTAATAATATTGTGTGAGTTAGTCATAATTTTATGTTCATTTAAGTATCGTCCGAGACTTGAAAATATATATACACATTCATTTACAAGTATATACAAGTACAACAAGTTAATTGAAAATGAAAAAAAAAGGAATTAAAAAGAAGTAAAATGAGTTGATTAAAAAGAAAAGGGTATGATGAGATGGCAAAAAAAATATATATATAGATGTTTTTAATTTTTACCCTTAAATCTAAGGTTGCACGGTATGGCAGCGTCCCCCACCTCCGTCTCGGTCCGGCGTCGGCGTCGACCCATCCCCCCCCCCTCCCGTGCAGGATCATCTAGCACCATCCTCCCATACCCTCTAGTGACCATCCTTGGGAGAACTGTGACGTGGCGCCTACGTGGCGGATCATCCTCCCTTGGAGGACCATCACCATACCCACTAGACTAATGTTTTCATCTTCAAACTTAAACCGTCAATCAATCTCCATATCTGCAAAGACACAGTTCACTCACAGGTTACAAGCACACTAGTATAATATGAGTAATCCACGTGTCATTATGTTGACATCTTTACAACCTGATAACATCTGCACCGAGTATTTGCATGTCAATCGCCGCGTCCAATTGGTTCCCCCATATTATTTTTTTAATTGCAATATACCACGTGTCACATTATAATAATTCTTCACCTTTTATTTTTGTTGTGTGCTCTTTCCACCTAGGCGGATTAATGACTCATTGCCTGGTTTTTTTAATGATCAACAAACTTTTAATCATTAATTTAACCGGTTAACAAAAGGGTTGTATTATTGGCACACCTTAGAAAATGAAACTGACACTTTCAATACGCATCTAAAGACCACGATGCGTATTAGTGTTGGTTCAAAATTCAAGGTCAGTCATTGGCTGACAATGTCCCATTATAAAAAGTAATACACATCGTATAGATTCGTATTGAAGGTGTCGATTTAATATTCCAAGGTAGCTTTCTGTTACACGGTGCCTTTCTGTCACCCGGGCGTTGGACAGAAAACTACACGGGACGGATAGCGTGGTAGTTAACGAAGCCTAACATTGACAGGACAGTGAATTATATTGATTTATTTGTATAGTTAAAGAAAATTTTATTTGTATAGTTTATTCCATTTGTTTATTGACACCACAGTGTATTGTATTGATTCATTTGTATATTTAAAGAAAAAATTATTTGTTTTACTTATTCCAATATTTACCTTCTTCAACATTTTCTGTTTTTTTTTCATCGTTCTCTCGTACCGTCAATTTTTTTTTTTCACGAACAGAAAATCCCGAAGAAGTTTACCAAAGATCACCGGAAGCAAATCCTGTCGAACAAAATTTCCTGTTAATTGTTTCAGATGACAAGGTTTGGCCTCTCGGTTGAACGGTGTCTGACGACGGTAAGCTCTGGCTACAGAAGGGTTGGCCTGAGTTTCATAAGCATTATTGCTTAAAGTTTGGACATTTGTTGGTTTTCAAACAACTAGGAAAATCTAAATTTCATATTAGAATATTCCACCCGGAAGATGTGATTAAGATAAGCGTGCCATAAAGTTGCATCTTTTAGAGAGAGACCTTTAAATTGCTGGGGTATGACTGTTCAAACAATATGAATGCACGCAACGAATTTGACAACTGTGACTGTCACGGCCCCCGCCCCGGTTCGACCCGGTCAAGGAGCCGCGGGACAGAAACCCGTGGTATTTATTAATTGAGTTGACAGCGGAAGATTTTACAGGATCTTTTAAAACTTGAAATGCCCGATTATTTTATTTCATAATTCGGGATAAACCCCGTAATTTACAATAGAGGAATTTCACAAGAAAATTCCCTGATTTACAAAACATGTTTATTTATTTAACTGAGCCACTACTTCAAGCTTTGTTAGTGCTCCGTAGCACTTTTCCTTGGTTCACAGTAGTCACCTGAAACATGCTTTGAAAATATTTTATCAGCGGAGAAATACTGGCGAGTCATTCAAATTTGATAAAACGACACATAGTTATAAATTACAGCATAAGAGCGATTACAATGGCTTCTATCTTATTTTTTTATCTGGCGTCGTGTCACCTCCTGGTGACGATGGTCATACCACTATTGGGTCCTTTCACCCAAGTAGTGATGATTATCACTGATAGGATTTATTAGCCTAACCGTGAGAAATTAGTAATGTGCACAATACCCCACTAGCCAGTGATTCAAGATAACCACGACTTAATCCCTGTAATTATAACTTTTGGAAATAAATGGAGTATTGTAAAATACTTTTGATAAAAGAGAATGACTCACATTGCAGATTTAAACGGGCAGAGTTTAGCCTACTGATTAGCCTTGTAACCTAATTTAAATAACAATGCACACGAACTGGGTCAGTAACTAATACAACATTTACGATAACTCACGAGATTAAAACCCTCACAACGAATGACAAAGTGCAACACTTAAACATCCATCGAATTCACGACGAATGACAAAGTATAGCCCTAATTTGGGCAGCACTTAAACATCCATCGGATAGTTTCAATCGATCGGACATTGAATCGTAGCAGCGATCGAGTTAATACCCTGTATCGTAGCAGCGCCTTGCTATCTTAAAATTTCGAATTTAGGCTGTATACTTTGTGTTTTTGATTGAAATTTCGACACCAGTGAACTGCTCGTAACCAACCTATTTATAGCTGAAAAATGGGTCTGTCGCGGCCCGCGTGAACCATAAGCCGATCCTTACGCGGCCCGCGTGGGGGTCTAGTCTACGTGTAGGTTTGCTGGGTCACGAGTAGGTTTGCCAGGTGGATGACACGTGGCTTGAATAGTTATCCGGAACAATGTTAAGTTGACGCGGCCCGCGTAAGGGCCCTCTTGTGCTTTACGCGGCCCGCGAGAGGGTCTAAAATATGATTTTCTTGATTTTTGATACGGATTAGGGTTTTGGGGATCCAGGTTTTCACTTACGGGTCGTTTTGGGACATTTTTGAAGGTCCTTACAGTGACAGCTTATTAAAAGTTCCTCAGGCTCACGGCAACTGCACTGGTAACAAATTGGTACTGCTGGTGGTCTTCTTTCATGTTTCCCAAAATAATTTTAAGGCTCACAAATTTCAATATCATTTTGCTGATTTTTTGAGTGTTTGTAACCTTCGTCTGATTCTGAAGACGATAACTCATTATATGTATTTTTATGTACCAGCCTGCGATTTCTTCTGGAAACCGCCATTTGCACATACTGCGGAGAAGTTGTTTGCGTTATCCTTCTTGGTGAAAGATGGTCGGTTTTAAATATTATCATTCAACACGTGACCAGAATCGATTTTGGAGAACGTGTAATCCACAGGTCGTTCTCGGGTGGGCATAAGATCCGTGGGCCCTATTGTCGGATCTGTGACTCCATGGAAGATGTGATTAAGGTAAGCGTGTGGTAAAGTTGCATCTTTTAAAGAGAGACCTTTAAGTACGGATCCTACAGCTGCATTTGGAACAAGAAGTCCCACAATTCGTTCATTATTTATTGTTGTCTCAACAATATGAATGCACACAACGAATTTGATAACTGTGACAGCTTATTAAAAATTCCTCAGGCTCACGGCAACCGCACTGGTAACAAACTGGTATTGCTGGTGGTTGTTCTGGAAATTGAAGGAAAAGGACTGTGATTCTGTTTTTCAACGGAGATGTAATGCAATGCTTCCTCTCAATTGAATAGGCAGACACTTGCTTCATAGGACTCACTTGAATCGTCTTGGATGTAATAACAGTACAGTTAGTGGATGTTAATTGCTGGGGTGTGACTGTTCAAACAATATGAATGCACGCAACGGATTTGAAAACTATGACAGCTTATTAAAAGTTCCTCAGGCTCACGGCAACCGCACTGGTAACAAACCGGTTTTGCTGGTGGCTGTTCTGTAAATTGAAGGAAAAGGACTGTGATTCTGTTTTTCAACGGGGATGTAATACAATGATTCCTCTCAATTGAATAGACTGACACTTGCTTCATAGGACTCACTTGAATCGTCTTGGATGTAATAACAGTACGGTTAATGGATGTTAATTGCTGGGATGTGACTGTTCAAACAATATGAATGCACGCAACGGATTTGATAACTATGACAGTTTATTAAAAGTTCCTCAGGCTCACGGCAACCGCACTGGTAACAAACCGGTATTGCTAGTGGCTATTCTGGAAATTGAAGGAAAAGGAATGTGATTCTGTTTTTCAACGGGGATGTAATACAATGATTCCTCTTAATTGAATAGACAGACACTTGCTTCATAGGACTCACTTGAATCGTCTCGGATGTAATAACAGTACGGTTAGTGGATGTTAATTGTTGGGGTGTGACTGTTCAAACAATATGAATGCACGCAACGAATTTGACAACTGTGACAACTTATTAAAAGTTCCTCAGGCTCACGGCAACCGCACTGGTAACAAACCGGTATTTGTCACACCCCAACCGATGACGGAAACATCGGGGTGAGGCACTAAGCGAAACAGATTGTACAAGAGAATCCATAACACTATTAGTGGCAATATAATTAACATTCATGTCCCATACCATAAACTCATAAAGCACAAATAGTTATTACAGACATTGTTCTCAAAGACAATTAATTGTTCCGACAACTCAAATTTTATTGAATGACGTTTCTAGACCACCTACTTCTTTCATCAAGCATAGCAAGCATCCTAAACACCTGTCACATTGTTGGTGCATACGTCTGTTGACTTCGTCTTGTATCGAGTCTAGTATTAGAATTGTTAGATCAGGGCACGTAGTTCGAGAAACAAGGGAATTAGGGTTTGTGTGTAATTTCGCTTGAAATAGCATCTGCCACTTTCAAACGTAATTAGACATGCTAATTTCGCTTGAAATGGCCAGTGCCACTTTCAAGCGAAATTACCTCAACTATAAATATCCTACAAACGAAATCATTTGTAACTTTTCATAATTCCGGTACCGAAGTGCTGCCGACGTGTCTACTGATCTGTAAACTTGTTATAATCAATATACAAGACATTTAGTAGTGAATCAAGCTGTTTTCCAAGTCAATTCATCTGTTTCCGCCTCTTGAATTGATAAGAACTCTTCTGATCGACTTGTTTGGGTCACAAAACGATCCTACAAGTGGTATCAGAGCTCAGGAGGAAGAGTTCTTGCCAAAATAGCTTAAAAATCTGATTTCTACACCTTCTTTTTCAAAATTCACAAGTTTTTACGGTCAAAATGACTTGAATTTCACTTATAGTGTGCGAAACTGTGTTTTAAAGAATCCTTGAAAGTATTGGATTGTAATTCAGCCTAAAATTGAAAAAATACGTAATTCCGCTTGAAAATCAGATCGAATTTGATGACGTCAGCAGCATTTCACACGGAATTAGCACTTGATTCCGCTTGAAATTGTTATTCCTCTTGAAAAAGTTAATTTCGCTTCTGAGCGTAATTCCGTTTGAGAAATTTCACACGAAATCACCTGTTTTCACACCAAATTGGTATTCCGTTTGAAAGTGAGTTGTTTCACACGAAATCAGATATTCCATGTGAAAGTGATTCTGTGTGAAGAGGTTGATTTCGCTTCAAAAGTTGATTCCGTTTGAGTTTGGTATTTCGTGTGAAACTGTGTTTTTAAGACTTGTGTTTGTGAAACAATTTGCCTAATCATGGAAGAAGAATTTTACAATGCGTTTGCTACTCCAGTTGCACCAGTTACTGCTGCTGAAACATTGTACAGTGAGAATGAAACGGGAACTCATCAAAAACCGCCAAAGCTTATGTACATTGAAGATTTTAAAGGATGGCAGAATCGATTTGAGAACTGGGTGCAAGCTTATAAGTTTGACGCATGGTGTTCATTGGAAAAAGATTACGAGAAACCAAAAAATGAACGTGGGCTTGAAAAAGCATTTTGTTACTTTTCGGAGATTGATAAATTGAAATATACAAGTGAAAAAATGATGATCAGTATTCTTCAACAAGCGATTAAAGAAGATATTTTTGTTTTGCTCCAACATGATGGTACAGCTAGGTCAATTTGGAATGCATTGATTCAGAAGTTCAAAGGAAGTGCAGATATGATCAAAAACAAAAAGGCGTTATTGAAGAAATCATTTGATATGTTTGTAGCTTTTGACCATGAAACAAAAAAGATGACCATTGATAGATATTGTCATTTGGTCTTGGAAATGGGAAGATTGGACATTAAGAAAGATGATGATGAATGGGTTGATAAACTTGCTGATGCATTACCACAACAGAAATGGGGAACTTATTTGATGATTCTTAAACACACGAGAAAATCTGAAAATATGAATCTGGCACAGTTTATTCAGAAGATTGAAGAGCACGAGTTGGATATCTAGAAAACAGCAATCATGAAGAATCCAAATGCTCAACAAGATGTCAGTTTATACTACAGAGGAAATAAATTTGAAGCTACTCCCAGTCCAAAGATCCAAACTGGTTTCAGTGCTGACAGTTCTTCTGGAACAAAGAGTAGTAATGTGACTCAAAGTGGTGGATCTTCGTCTTCATATTCCAGCTTTGATCCAAATTACACAAAACCAAGTCCTCAACAACAGAATTCAACAAATCTTCAATGCAATGTTACCTTGAACATTCAAAATGGTCAAAATCTTTCTCCGGAAATAGCAAAGCAACACATGGCATCACTCGTTGCTATGTTAGAATCATATGAAAGTTTAATTGCTGGCAAAATTGGAAATCCGATGCTTACTAAAGAGGATTATGACCAAATTGATGCAGAGGAACTTGAGTTGATGGATGTCAAATGTTGTATGGCTAGTGCTGTTAGAAGGGCAGAAAAATTTCAACAAATCACAGGTAGAGATGAGTTTCGGGGATTGGCTAATTCTCCATTAGGATTTGACAAGTCAAAAGTTACATGTTTTCGTTGCAAAGGAAAAGGACACTTTAAACGAGAGTGTAAAAATCAAGAAGCAACAAGAGGATCAGAAAATAATGATTATTATCAGAAATCCATTTTTCATCAGATTGCTGAGCAACCACAAACGGCACATGCACGTGCTATTGAAGATAGAAAGAAAGCTTGTCTTGTTAATCAAGATGATGAAAAAGTTGCAGAGGGGTTTAGTTGGGATAAATACATTCCAACGGGTTCAGGATTTGTTGCTCAAATTTTGGAAGCAGAATCAGTCAAATCTCAGTCGAAAAGAATACCGATTTTTCCAGATTTAGGAAGTGATATGGATACCGATGATGAAGAAGAATATCTTAATAAAACTAGAAAAGGTATAGATCCTGATAGTTTTAATTTGTTTTTTGCAGATAAAGTTGAGATGCTGTATGAGAAGAAGATCGCAAGATTAAAGAGAGAGCTGGAAGAAATAAGATTAGCTGATGACAAGACAAAGATGAAAACTAAAGAACAAAATGTTGAATCAGTGATTGAAAAAGTGGTAGAGAAAATTGTTGAAATCGAAAAAATAGTCGAAGTTGAGAAAATCGTCGAGGTAGAAAAAATTGTTGAAGTTTATAAGATTGTCGAGGTTGAAAAGATAGTTGAGATCATTAAACCTTGTGAGAAATGTTCAGAATCTTGCAAAAATTGTGATAAGAAAGACAAACAGATTTGTGAACTGGAAGAGATGAAAGAGAATTTGTTGTTTGATGTGAAGTATGTGAAGGAATCATATGATGTCCTGAACAACACAGTGAATGGTCTGAAAAAGACAAATTCAGAAATTGAGGCTGCTATGACAAAGATGAACTCAACATTAATGTCAAAGCAGAAGATCATTAATGAGTACATTGAAGATTGTGCACAGTTGAAGAAAGATTTGGAACTCGAAAAGATTGAGAGTGAAAGAATCAAAAGGTTACTGTTGAGTTATACAACATGTGATTATTTGATTGATCGAGTTTATCCTACTGTTGCAGGTCTTGAAGCTTTCAAAGATAAAGAGACGGAAGAAACGGATGCTGGTAAGAAACAAAGTGTCAAGTATAACAAGTGTCCGCCTCCAATCTGTGAGAGTTATTCCCCCAGAAATCCAAACGAGGAGCGTTTAAAAAAGGCAGTCAACATCAAGTTAAAGTCTGAAACCATTGATGAGTTACCAGATAACATTGATGTCACATTCACAGCATCTGACACTGATCATGAGTCTGTATTGTTAAAGAAAGTGGTCGATCAGGTGTTGGATATGGATGAAGAGTCAAATTCGGAGTCTAAGTCAGATAGTTCGAGTTCGTCAGAAAAGAGTCCGAATTCACCGGTTAAAAGGGTTTACAATAAAGAATTCTTGTTATCAAAATCTAATTTGAATGACGAACTAATCAAAGTGGCATATACTTTGATTGATTCGGACAAATTATATTCTGATGAGGAATTTCCTATAAGAAGTGTCAAATCTGAAATGATCAAACAGGTTTTTAAATTAACAGAAATTAAAATTTCTGAAATAAAAGATTTAAATCTTGCTGAAAAACCTAAAAAATACACTTCAAGAGTTCAACGGAGATTGAACAAGAAAAAGGGTTACAGTTCTGGTTCTGGTTTTCAAAAGAAACCAAACCATAACAGTAATTTCAAAAAGAAAGGTCTAGGTTTTATTTTCCCGGAAAATTATAAAAATAAGAAAAATTATAAACCAAAAACAAAATTTGTTGCAGGTGGAAGTTCAGAAGAAGAACAGAAGAAACCTTTCTGGAAACAATCAAATCAGGAGTTTCTTGCAGAAAGAAAGAAGAAGTTGGTTCCAAGAGTTGACAGAAGAATCTATTTCAAATGTCACAAGATTGGACACATTGCTTGGAATTGTCAACAGTCCAACAACACAAAACAGGGAGTTTCTTTTAA
Organism: Helianthus tuberosus; assembly: GCA_030545235.1. Lineage (NCBI taxonomy): Eukaryota > Viridiplantae > Streptophyta > Magnoliopsida > Asterales > Asteraceae > Helianthus > Helianthus tuberosus. The sequence goes on along the minus strand of CM060425.1, from coordinate 39,652,347 downwards.
CTCAAGATTGGAAGAAATACTTATTGATAAAAAGAAACAACCAACAAATTTCGAACTTGGTGAAAGTTCGAAAAGATTTTACAAAAGAAAAGCTGATTTGAACAAACAAAAGTGGATTGTAAAATCTGAAAGCAGTTCTGAAAATGAATCTGATTCCATAAAATCAGAGGAGTCATTGTTTGAGAAAATGAGTGAAAATTCCGTTCCTGAGTTGAACGATGAAAACTTTCCACCATTGTCAAAAGAAAGTTTAAAATTGAAAGTTGGGAAGGTTGAAATTTCAGATCAATTCTTTGCTGGTAAGAAAGAATTTGATGCTGAAAAGGTGTTTAATGGAAAAGTTAAACATATTTTCGGGAAAATGGTGGATGGGAAGGTAAAGGGTGCAAAAGAATTTTACAAATCAAAATGTTGGTGGGATAGATGTGTACCAAAATCACCCAAGTCTGGTTTGGCTGGGGTGACTGAATTTTCTACTTAAAATTCTGACTTGCCGGAGCTTCCAAGTGGGTAATCGTGGAGCAGGAATTGGCACATTTCTTGAGAAATTCACTTTGGTGATATTTCGATTTACAAGTAGTAAATCAAGGACATTAAGTTGTACTTGATTTTCTACAAGTGGTGTTTGTTAATTGAACTTAAAATTGTTATATTTTTCAAAAGATTAAAAATGAAAGAACAATGTGATGAGAACCCCTAACCTACAAGTGGTTTATAATCAAAAATAAAACTTATTTTTCAGAAAAAACCATTTGATTAAAACAAACTTAAGTGTTTTGAGATCACAATGGGAATATGTTTTGTAGTGAGGGGGAGTTCTGATTGTTTATGCCAAGTGGATGGCGAATTGATGTGATTCGATATCAGTTGTTACTTTACCTTGTACAGTTTGTTTTCAAATTTCTTTTAAATGATTTTGCATTTTAGGGGAAGTAAGAATTTTCAGAAAGTCCAAAAACATTTGAAAATTTGAAAAAGTCCAAAAACATTTGAAAATTTGAAAAAGTCAAAAACATGATAAAATCAAAAATGAGTTTTGTTGAAAAAAGAGGAAATGATAGTACATCAGTGGACTATCACAGCATGCTAAAGAATTGGAAAGTAAAATGTGATAAACGGTCTCACTGATGATATGCCAGTAGGTTTTTACACATTTAGTAAATTGTGACGAGATATAAACATAAATATCAAACTTACTTATCTTGTGGGGAACATCTCTCGGATATATGGGTAACCCCCGAAATCTTGTTTGAAAGGTCCCTCTTTCTGAAATACTAGGTCTTTGTACTCAGTGATATCTGGGGTATTATCCCGGGACTTCTGATTTTGCGGAAGCAATGGCCTAGTCCCCGGAGAATACTTTACGCTTGCTTGAAATATAGCACCACCCTCAGTACAAAAAATGATGAAACATTGAAAAATGCTAATCATGTGCTGTTGAAGAAAAGATCCTCTAAAGGGGACACACCAAAAGTCGAAGCCGTCATCTCTCTGATTTTGCGGAAGCAATAGCCTGAGCTCTCACGGCCCTCGCATTTAACCCTTACAGATATCATCTAGGTATACTCACCTGTAAGACTGAATATTGGGATCTGGATACGGGAGTATATTCTGAGGTGGGACACGCGAATAAGTTTAAGTCGCTTAAAGCATTAATCTCGTATCTCGAAACAGTTGAACTTTGTGTGAAAATTTAAGTGGATCAGTATACTGACAATCTAAGTGAATCGTTTAGAACTTAAAATGTTTAAAGCTTAACGGTGTTGGTGATTTGTCTCAAAAACTGATATGATCCTCTTACACAATCTCACAAAAATATTGTCTGTAAATATTTATTTACTGCATTTCTTCTATATCAAAAATCCAAAAAGATTTTCAGAGTGTTTTAGCATAAATTTTGAAAAATCCAAAAATATTTTAGACAACTGATGTTGAAAAGCTGATTTTCAAAATGCCGAGTGCTAAACATGATGAACAACAGGGTTGGGAAAGTTTGTTTCGAATGAAGAAGATTGTTTAAAATGAAAATTTGAACATTCTGTATACAAGTGGTTCATCAGAGATTAAAATTGTAAAATTATTTCTTAGTTGATGTTTCTTGAAAAAGTTTAAATTTGTGAAATTTTAAATTTGTGAAATTTACTTTGAGGTAGAGAATGTGCAGGTAATGGCTATGAGAGAGCCAGATTGTGATTCTGTGAATCTGTGAAAGCAAGACTACGATCCCAGCATAACTTAAGGGGGAGTCTGTTAGAAAAGAGGAGTTTGAAGATAGAAAAGCCAGGTTTAAATCCTGAAGATCACGCAAGTTGCTGATGCTGAAAAGAAAGAGAAAAGAGGAGAGAATAATGATGGAAGAGCCCAAAGATTGATAAAGACTGAAGACGTTGAAGACTCGACACTTAAGACTCGTCAACATCCGAGGGGGAGTCTGTTGGTGCATACGTCTGTCGACTTCGTCTTGTATTGAGTCTAGTATTAAAATTGTTAGATCAGGGCACGTAGTTCGAGAAACAAGGGAATTAGGGTTTGTGTGTAATTTCGCTTGAAATAACATCTACCACTTTCAAACGAAATTAGACATGCTAATTTCGCTTGAAATGGCCAGTGCCACTTTAAAGCGAAATTACCTCAACTATAAATATCCTACAAACAAAATCATTTGTAACTTTTCATAATTCCGGTACCGAAGTGCTGCCGACGTGTCTATTGATCTATAAACTTGTTATAATCAATATACAAGACATTTAGTAGTGAATCAAGCTGTTTTCCAAGTCAATTCATCTGTTTCCGCCTCTTGAATTGATAAGAACTCTTCTGATCGACTCGTTTGGGTCACAAAACGATCCTACACACATGCGTTAAAATAAAGTCAATACAAATAGTGTAAAGGTGAGTACACAAGTTTAATAGCATATAGTATAGCAAAAGTGTTTACGCATAACCAGCATGTAACACGTAGAAATGTGAAGCAAGTAAGTTATAGACAATGACATATGCACATACGTGATTGCGAGTTGTAGAATGCGCAACACATATCACCAATGTGACACATGAAGTAAAACCCTTAACAACCCCTGTCCATGACAGGTGCTGAGTCCAAACTATAGTACTATCGTTGCTAAGGTGTCAGGCAACAATCACAGTGTAAACATAACATACAAGCATTCATCGAATAACACGTATAACATGCGAGAGCGGTTAGCGTATAAAAATGTTTACGTTGTGTGTTGATGTGATTTGATATAGGTAACGTATGTAACACCCAAAAGTGCGTTAAGAAAAAAGGGATCGAGTATACTCACAGAGCGTGTTTAGTAAATAAACACAGTCTTGGATTGAAGGGAGAGCTTGAGAGATTAGCCTGATCAGAGAACGATAGTGTAAGCGTTGCATAGTGCGTTAATCAGCGTGTCAGTGAGATGAGTGATCAGATGGCAGTTGTCACGGCCCCCGGCCCGGTTTGACCCGGTCCAGAAGCCGCGGGACAGAAACCCCGTGGTATTTAATTTGGCAGCGGAATTATTAACAGGATCGTTTAAAACTTGAAATTACCCAATTTATTTTATTTCACAAATCGGGAATAACACCCATAATTTACAATAAAGGTGATTTCACTAGGAAATCCCTTGTTTTACAAAAACATGTTTCTTGATTTTATTGAGCCACTTCCTCAAGCTTGTAGTGCTACACGGCACTTTTTCCTTGATCACAACAGATCACCTGAAACATGTTTTAAAAAGGTTTTATCAGCAGGAAAATACTGGCGAGTCATTCAAGTTGGACAAAACGACACATTGTTATAATATACAGTATTAAGGGTGATTACATTGTTTTTTATCAACCAATTACCCCAAATAGGTATTTGTCACTCGACAGTATCTGTGACTATGGTCAGATCACCCATTGGCTAACCCGTTGTCCAATGGTGACGGGAAACAAGTAATGTATACAAAACCCCACATACCGGCAGTAATTGAGGATTACAAAGACTTAAACCCTGTAATTATAACTTTGAGAACAAGTAGAGTTTTAAGAAAACAATTTGATAAAAAGAGAATGACTCACATTGCAGATTTAGACAGGCAGCATTTAGCCTACTGATTTTAGCCTGGTTAACCTAATTCAAATAACAATGCACACGAAAACTAGGTCAGTAACTTAATACAACTTTTACGACAACTCACGAGATTCAAAACCTTCACAATGAATGACAAAGTGCGATACTTAAACATCCATCGAATTCACAACGAATGACAAAGCATAACCAGAGTTTGGGCAGCACTTAAACATCCATCGGATTGGTTTTTATCGATCGGACATTAAATCGTAGTAGTGATCGAGTTATTACCCTGTTATCGCAGCAGAATTTCGTGATTGTGTGTTTTTGGAGTAAACAGACGATATCTCAATGTACGAATTGAATTTTTAACGTCGAACCAATGCCAAACTTCAAGTGCCAATGTCCTGCATTTATACTGAGTTTTTGGTTCCCCCACGTGGCGCGCCAGGGACACCTGGTTCCCGCGCGTGGCGCGACGGGTCACTTTTAGCATAGGGTAGCCTCGTGTCCAACTAGCCTGGGTGAGTTGACGGTTCGACGAAATTCGCATTTGACAACAAACTGTGAGGATAATACTAATTAGGGAATATCCCCCCCTGAGTTTTAGGAGCCCTGATCCTGATTTCGATTGTTCTGAAAATTTTAGGGGTTATGCAGGATTACTTGGGGGTCTCAATTAGGGTTTCCCATTAGACAAAATAGAATAAGAGATAGTAATTTTAATGAGAGTTGTTACATCCTCCCCACCTTAATAAAAATCTTGTCCTCGAGATTTACTGGAACATGTAGGGATATTTTCGCTTCATCTCTGATTCCAGCTCCCAAGTGTATTCTGGTCCTCTCTTTGAATCCCACTTGACTTTGACCAGTACTATTCTTTTGTACTTGAGAAACTTGACCTTTCTGTATTCTATCTGTAGTGGCTTCTCAACAAATTTTAACTTCTCATTGACCTCTATATCTTGAAGAGGTACTACCAGGGATTCGTCAGATAGACATTTCTTGAGATTGGATATATGAAATACATCATGTACCCCGGCTAGCTCTTCTGGTAGTTGTAAACGATAGACAACTGGTCCTATTCGCTGGATTATTGGGAATGGTCCTACGTACCTTGGACTTAACTTTCCTTTCTTACCGAACCGAACTATTCCTTTCCAAGGAGAAACTTTCAAGAGTACCTTATCTCCAACTTGGAATTCTAGCGGCTTGCGTCTATTGTCAACATAACTTTTCTGGCGATCTCGATCCGTCTTTAGTCTTTCCTTGATTTGAGTGATCTTGTCGGTGGTCTCTTGCACGATTTCAGGACCTGATAATTGACTTTCTCCTATTTCTGCCCAGCAAACTGGAGTTTTACACTTACGTCCGTACAGTGCTTCGAAAGGGGCAGCTTCAATGCTTGCATGATAACTATTGTTATAGGAGAACTCAATTACACATGCCCTAAGCATGTCTTCTAGGGTTTGAATCGTCCTTTCACTTTGTCCGTCTGTTTGGGGATGATAAGCTGTACTTAAATTTAACCGCGTCCCCATGGCTTCTTGGAAACTTGTCCAAAAATGTGAAGTGAAACGACTATCCCTATCCGATACAATGGAGAGTGGGACTCCATGTAAGGATACTACCTCATCTACGTATAACTTGGCTAACCTTTCCATGCTAATGGTTTCTTTCATGGGTAGGAAATGAGCTGATTTGGTTAATCGATCCGCAATTACCCAAATCACGTCGTTACCTTTTCTGGTTTTGGGCAACTTAGTAACAAATTCCATTGTTATGAGTTCCCACTTCCATACAGGAATTTCTAATTGTTGGAATAACCCTAACGGTTTTTGGTGTTCTGCCTTAACTTGTGAACAAGTAAGACACTTAGAAACATATCTAGCTATGTCCTTTTTCATTCCTATCCACTAGAAATTATTCCTTAAATCTTGGTACATCTTATTATTACCAGGATGCATGGTATATCTAGATTTATGGGCTTCCTCTAAAATCTTATATCTTAACTCTCCTTGCTTAGGTACCCAAATCCTTCCTTTGTGGAATCTCCAAATTCCATCAGCTCCTTGCTTTAATTCCTTTATTCTTCCTTTCATTCCTTCAGCATCATCCTTGATTGCTATGGTTTGAACATTTTTCAGTTGTTCCATTAAGTGTAATTGTAAACTTAATCTAAGAGCACGAACTCGCTTTTGCTTTTCGTGATACTTACGACTTAAGGCATCTGCAACTACATTTGCCTTTCCTTCGTGATATTGAATATCACAATCGTAGTCACTTAGAATTTCCATCCATCTTCTTTGCCTCATATTCAATTCTTTTTGCCCAAATATGTATTTTAAACTCTTATGATCTGTATAAACAGTAAACTTACTTCCATACAGATAGTGTCTCCAAATTTTAAGGGAAAAATTATCGACCCTAATTCTAAGTCGTGTGTCGTATAGTTTTCCTCGTGCTTTTTCAATTGTCTTGAGGCATACGCAATTACCTTTTTGCGTTGCATTAGCACACATCCTAATCCTAGCTTAGAAGCATCACAGTAAACTTCAAAATCTTCTGTCCCTTCTGGTAAAGCAAGAATTGGGGTATTTGTTAACTTTTGCTTTAAAATCCTAAAAGCCTCTTCTTGCTTAGGTCCCCATTCAAACTTAACAGTTTTACAGGTTAGCTTACTCAATGGCACAGCTATCTTAGAAAAATCTTTAATAAAGCGCCTATAGTATCCAGCTAATCCTAGAAAACTTCTAACTTCCGTAGCTGATTGTGGGACCTTCCATTTGGTGATCGCTTCTATCTTAGCAGGATCTACGTGAATACCTTCATGATTCACCATGTGACCTAAAAATTGCACCTCCTGCAACCAAAATTCACACTTCGAGAATTTGGCGTAAAGCTTCTCCTTTCTTAACAAAGTTAAGAGTGCATGCAGGTGCTCACAATGTTCTTCCTGACTTTTGGAATAAATAAGTATATCGTCGATGAATACAATCACAAATTTATCCAAATATGGTTTACAGATCCTATTCATCATGTCCATAAATGCTGCTGGAGCATTTGTAAGTCCAAAGGGCATGACTGTAAACTCATAGCGACCATACCTAGTTCTGAAAGCGGTTTTAGGTATGTCTTCTTCTTGTACTTTCAACTGATGATATCCGGAGCGTAAATCTATCTTAGAAAAATATCTAGCTCCTTGAAGTTGATCGAAAAGATTATCAATCCTAGGTAAAGGGTATCGATTCTTAATTGTAACCTTATTTAGTTCCCTATAATCGATACACATTCGCATCGAACCATCCTTTTTCTTTACGAACAACACTGATGCTCCCCAAGGGGATGAACTAGGTTGTATGAATCCTTTACTGAGCAATTCCTCTAATTGCTTTTTCAGTTCTAACATTTCAGTGGGTGCTAATCGATAGGGTGCCTTTGCTACGGGTGTAGTTCCAGGAATCAAATGAATTCTAAATTCTACCTCCCTATCTGGTGGTAATCCTGGTAATTCTTCTGGGAATACATCCGAGTATTCTGATATTACCGGAATTTCCTTAAGTTCTTTTCCCTTAGTGCTAATGATTACTGAAATCATATATACTACTCCTTGCTTTCGTTCATAACTAGCTACTTTCATTACTGAAATGAACTTCATTGGTTTACGCGGCTTATCCCCTGTAATCATGATTACTTCTCCCATGGGTGCATGAATTTCTATAGAATTCTTATCACAGAGGATTCGAGCATGGTTGGCTACTAACCAATCCATCCTTAACACGACATCGAATCCAGCTAAATTCATGGGTAATAGGTTTGCAGAAAATTTATGACCTGAAAGTTCTATATTTTCTTTTTGCAAAACCGTATCTATGTTAACAGAGTTCCCATCTGCCATTTCTAGTGTAAAAACTTGCCTAAGTTTTGTTAAGGGTAGCTTAAGAGCTTGGCAGAATGAAGTATTTATAAAACTTTGGTTTGCACCAGAGTCAAATAATACTTTTGCATAAATGTTGTGAACTAAGAACGTACCAGCTATTACGTCAGGAATCAGTTCAGCTTCCTGCGTGGTCAGTTGGAAGGCTCTTGCGTTCTTCTTATTAGTTCCTTCCACAGGTTTGGCCTTGTTATCTGCTGGTTTGACCAGTTTAGGGCATTCTGGTCTGAAATGGCCAGCTTCTCCACAGTTGTAGCAGATCTTTGTCTTCTTTCTGCAATCTTCTTCACGATGTCCTATCGCTTTGCAGAAGTTGCAGGGTTCATTACATTTTCCAAAATGTTTATTTTTATAGTTTTTGCAGAAGGGCGGAGTGGATGATTGCCCAATTCCTCTTTTCTTGAAATTACTATTATTACCCACACGAAATCCTTGGGTAATTTTCTGAGCCAATTCCTTCTTCCTGTTTTCTTCTCGCGTACGCACCAGTCCATCAGTCAAAGTGTTGGCTAATTCCACCGCATCATCAATCGTGCGGGGTTTCACAGCTTTGACAATATCACGGATCTCGCTAATTAAACCCCAAATATAGCGAGAAATAAGTACCGGTTCTGGCGAAGCCAGAGTAGGCACAATTCGAGCATATTCGAAAAACTTCGAAGTATACCCTCGGAAGTCAACATCCACCATTAGGTGGTTCAGAAACTTATTCGCCATCTGCTCTTTTTCATATTCAGGGCAAAATTTTCTTTCCACCAGACGCTTAAACTCCTCCCAACTCATGGCATAGGCCATGTCGCTTCCTTTGGCTTGCAACACCAAATTCCACCATTCTAATGCTTCTTCCTTGAAAAGGTGAGAAGCATACATGACTTTATCCTCTTCGGCACATTTACTTATTTTAATTACTACCTCAGTTTTCTCCAACCAACACAGTGCTGCAGTTGCCCCTTCATTGCCTGCAAATTCGATGGGTTTACAGGCAAGAAACTCCTTGTAAGTGCAACCAGGCGTTGCAGCTTTCATTCTTTTAAGAATTGGGGCTTGCAGTACATCATTATCATTATTATTAATGTTACCGCCTCCATTTACGCTATTACTGAAGTTGTCTTCATGAGTACGTTTGCTGGGAACAATAGGTTGAGGTTCAACTGGATTTCGGGCAGCAGCAAGAATTGCTGGAATAGCATTGGCTATTCCCTGAGCAATGATATCCTCTATATCTTGTCTATTCAGGAATTGATCTTCATGGTTTTGCCCAGATTGGTTACCTTCATTAACTTGTTCATTACCAGCGTGTTCCATCTGGTAATTAATATATATAAGTTATTTTCACAATATAAATAACAATTACACAATAAAATAATTGCATGTAATCATGTCAATACGTATAGCCAAAATTGTCGATTGTTCGACTTCCATTTTTATATATATTTTAATATGCGTCCGTACACACTAGTTATGTTACACAAGTTTTATTTTTAGTTATTTTACATGATTATATTATTATATTATTATTATTATTACTATTAAACATGCATTCCCACAACCACATACGGTCCCATCAGCTGGCACTTCAGAAACGACGTTCTCTCTCGTCGTATTTCCAGGATATCCTTCCCCTACTTCCCGGATTCTGTTTCCTGCGTCCACCAACTCCTCGCCATAATGGCGGAGGAGTTCGGCCAAGTTCTCGGAGCTCATAGGTGGGTGTAGTGGAGGCTCCAGGTCAAACTGGGGGAAAAAGGTGTTAGGGTTATTTAGGAGATTCTGAAATTGCCAATCGGTGGTCCTCCACTCTTCTAGTTCCGCTGGTAGAGGTTGGGAGTGGATAATAGGATCTGGGATATCAGGCTCTAGATCAACTGGAAGTTGTGCTTCCGCTGGGTAATTAAAGAGGTTTTCACCGGCAGGTCCGATGAGGTCATTAAGTGCCAGTTTATGATCCAGCTCTTCCCAGGATGACATTTCCTGGTCTTGCCTGGAACTTTCCCCAATCTCTATTCCTTTGCCTTTATCTTTGGGATCCTCGGTCTTTATAACTTTCCGTGTTGCTGGTTTCTTCCTACGCACACGCCTCCAGCCCATGAATCTTCTTTTCTTTTTCGGTTTGGGTTTCTCCGGAGGTTGAGCTTGAAATTCCATGGGTTCATCAGTGTCGGCACAATAACCGGTAAAGTCTCTAGAAACTTCCACATTAACAGAATAGAGATTGAGATTCTGAAGAGCTTCAGACAACTCATTCATGCTGTTTAGCAGATATAGAGAAAACACACAAAATTCTAGGTTAAACTTTTGTGAATTAAATTTTCACATAATCACAGAATAGCAATCAGAGGATTTAAGTATTTCTAAATACTTAATTGGCTTAAATCAGTGGCTTTGATACCACCTTTTTCTGTCACGGCCCCCGGCCCGGTTTGACCCGGTCCAGAAGCCGCGGGACAGAAACCCCGTGGTATTTAATTTGGCAGCGGAATTATTAACATGATTGTTTAAAACTTGAAATTACCCAATTTATTTTATTTCATAAATCGGGAATAACACCCATAATTTACAATAAAGGTGATTTCACTAGGAAATCCCTTGTTTTACAAAAACATGTTTCTTGATTTTATTGAGCCACTTCCTCAAGCTTGTAGTGCTACACGGCACTTTTTCCTTGATCACAACAGATCACCTGAACCATGTTTTAAAAATGTTTTATCAGCAGGGAAATACTGGCGAGTCATTCAAGTTGGACAAAACGACACATTGTTATAATATACAGTATTAAGGGTGATTACATTGTTTTTATCAACCAATTACCCCAAATCAGTATTTGTCAGTATTTGTTATAATATACAGTATTAAGTGTGAAGTGTTTCTAATTATCAAGTCGTCCGGTCGGATGGCTATTCAATCGAGCGACTGTTTTGTTTGAAATTTTGTAAGATCAGTTATGATGAAAAGTTATGCGGTTTAACCGAGACGGCGTGAACAAGTGTTCAAACAATGGAAATCTCATCAAGTCCAACTCGTCCGGACGGATGGGAATCACCCCGTTCGATCAGACTCAACTATTCTTGACGGAGCTTCATGTTCAACATGTGAATCGGTCGTCTCTCTGATAGATATCCATTCTCAGCCCAGTTCTCCACTAGTGAAATAGTAGGACACCCGAACGAGTCTAGTTTCTAACAGTTTTGGGTGAAAAGTGAAAGATATTGAAGAAAAGTTTGAAATAGTTGAAAAACGTTTAGATCTAGTTGAAATCAATTTAAAATGTGTAGAAATCCCTTTAGATCCGAACCGTTCTTGGTGAGATGAGGCCATTCAATCAGTGTTCATCGGAACCCGTGATGACGTCACCTTAGAACAGCTCAAATCAAGTGATTTCATGGTGAAAGTGTGAGATTTGATGATGAAGATGATGAGAAAGTTTGTAATGAAGATGGAAGTACAAGATTTAGAGTTAAAACTTACAAGAATTGCGAGGAATCGAGAGAAAATAGCCTGAGAGTGCGTGGGTCGGACGGAGATGTCACATCAATGAACAGTTGATGTGACAGGAGGGGTATTTATAGGTGAAGGTGAGAAAGGCGGTGTAAGTTAAACGGGTCGGAAAACCGTTCGATCGGACGGCCATCCGATCGGATGGTCATCCGGTCGGATGTCCATTCGACCGGTTGGTCGTTCGGTCGGATGGCTTGTGCAAGCCAGTTTTCCGACTTTCGTTTCGTGCGTTGTGCGTTGCGCGTTGCGTTGCATTTAAGCGAGTTGCGAGTAAGCGATGCGATAGTATTACACATTAGTTACACCAATAACATAACTACTAATAAAGGCATAAAGTAAGTTTGCGTTTCGAGTTTGCGATGAGTTTGCGTTGGGAAAGAGTTGTGACTGCGTTGGCGAGTAACACCTTTTACATATACAAAGCAAAGCACATGATAACACATACACATAAATAATACCAAATAATTGTGATTCGAGTTGCGATGCGATAGCGATGAGATAGCGTTAAGTAAAATGTAGCGTTTAGTAGCGTTTATCGCATTGTTACTTCACATAATTATAAATCGTAGACTAAAATAGCGTTAACTAAAGTATCGATTATCGAGGTTCGAGAGTACAAGCAATGATTAAGCAAGAAATGTCAGATCTGAACGTTGACTTTGACTTGTACTTTGACTTTCCTTAGAAAGTCGGGTTGTTACAGCCTCCCCTACTTTAGGGAATTTCGTCCCGAAATTAAGGCGCAGGCGTAATGAAAAGTTGTAGATATTTAGCCTTCATATCACTCTCGAGTTCCCAGGTGAACTCGGCACCGCGTTTGCCTTCCCAGCGAACCTTCACTATAGGAATGCGTGAGCGTCGGAGTTTCTTGGTCTCTCGATCCATGATCTCGACTGGCTTTTCCATGAAGTGTAATGTTTCGTCCACTTGTAGATCCTCTAGGGGAACATATAAATTCTGTTCGGCTAGACACTTTTTGAGGTTCGAGACGTGGACAGTTGGATGTACGTTGCTGAGTTCCTTCAGTAATTCGAGTCTGTAGGCCACCTTGCCAATTCTTTCCAGAATCTTAAAGGGTCCAACATAACGAGGCGCGAGCTTTCCCTTCTTGCCGAATCGGATCACCCCCTTCCAAGGTGAAACCTTTAGGAGTACGTGATCGCCAACGTCAAATTCAAGGGGCTTGCGGCGTTTATCGGCGTAACTCTTTTGACGACTCCGCGCTTTCAAGGGATTGTCTCGTATCTGGAGAATCTTGTCAGTCGTTTCTTGCAATAACTCAGGGCCGGCAATTTGTGCATCTCCGATCTCGTGCCATACAATACGCAATCGACATTTCCTTCCATATAATGCCTCAAATGGTGTCATTTGAATGCTAGAGTGATAATTGTTGTTGTACGAGAATTCGACTAAAGGTAAATGCGAATCCCAATTACCACCAAAATCAATAACACACGAGCGAAGCATGTCTTCCAGGGTGTGAATCGTGCGTTCAGTCTGACCGTCGCTCTGGGGATGGAAAACGGTACTTAGATTAAGAGTAGTACCGAGAGCGGATTGAAAAGTTTCCCAAAAGCGCGAGGTAAATTGACCATCGCGGTCAGAGATGATATCACGAGGTGTCCCATATCGATAAATGACTTCGTCGGTATAGATTCGTGCTAATCGTTCCAAATTTAAGTCTTCTCTTATCGGCAGAAAATGAGCAGATTTAGTCAGACGATCAACGATAACCCAAATGCTATCGTGACCTGATGGCGTACGAGGGAGTTTCGTAATGAAGTCCATGGTTATACTCTCCCATTTCCACATAGGGATCTCGGGTTGTACGAGTAAGCCAGAGGGTCGTTGTTGTTCAGCCTTGACCTTCGAACAAGTCAGGCACCTTGAAACATAGATAGCGATATCCTTCTTCATTCCAGGCCACCAATACCGAAGACGAAGGTCATGGTACATTTTATCGGCACCGGGATGAATGGAATATCGGGATTTGTGGGCTTCAGTCAACAATATCTCCCGAAGGTTATTGCGACTTGGAATCCAGATGTGATCGAGATAGTAATAGATACCGTTTGATTTGTTGCAAATTGGGTTTCAGCACCACACTTCTTCATTTCCTCTTTCAAGGTGTTCTCAATGAAGCAGGCGTGCTGTGCGTCACGGATTAGAGCTTCGAGGTTGTGCTGGGCTTGAGTATTACGAACGCTATGAAAATAGCTCCGTCGACTTAGAGCGTCGACAATGACATTTGCTTTGCCTGGGTGGTAGCGAATCTCAGAGTCGTAATTGTTGAGAAGTTCAACCCATCTGCGTTGGCGCATATTCAGTTCCTTCTGGTTCAAGATGTGTTGTAGGCTCTTATGGTCGGTGAAGACCGTACACTTGGTACCATAAAGGTAGTGTCGCCAAATCTTTAACGCAAAAACAACTGCACCAAGCTCAAGATCGTGGGTTGTATAGTTCTTCTCGTAGATCTTGAGCTGGCGAGACGCGTACACGATAGCCTTTTCCCGTTGCATAAGAACACAACCAACACCGAGGTTAGAGGCATCGCAACAGACTATAAAGTCGTCGTTTCCATCGGGTAACGTGAGTACAGGAGCGTCGCAGAGCATACGCTCGAGAGTTTGAAAGGCTTGCTCTTGTTCGGTTCCCCAAACAAAAGGCTTGTCTTTTTGCGTAAGAGAGGTAAGCGGAACGGCGATTTTAGAGAAATCTGCGATGAATCGACGGTAATACCCCGCCAATCCGAGAAAAGAACAAACTTCGGATGGGGATTTCGGTGTAATCCAACTCTTAACAGCTTCAATCTTCGTGGGGTCGACGTGAATACCGTGACTATTGACGATGTGACCGAGGAATTGAACCTCCTCAAGCCAAAATTCACACTTGGAGAACTTGGCGTAGAGGCGATTCCCTTGGAGTAATTCGAGAACCAAACGAAGATGCTGTGCGTGTTCGTGTTTTGACTTCGAATAGATAAGGATATCATCGATAAACATGATAACGAAGCGGTCGAGAAAGGGTTTACACATGCGATTCATCAAATCCATGAAAACCGCGGGTGCGTTGGTTAGACAAAAGGGCATAACGACAAAGTCATAATGACCGTATCGGGTTCGAAAAACGGTCTTAGGTATATCTTCCTCCTGAATTCGTAACTGATGATAGCCTGAGCGTAGTTCGATCTTGGAAAAACACGTAGCGCCTTGCAATTGATTAAACAAATCGTCGATTCGGGGTAAGGGATAACGATTCTTGATAGTAAGCTTATTGAGTTCCCTATACTCGATGCATATTCGAAACGATCCATCCTTCTTTTTGACGAAAAGGACAGGTGTGTCCCAAGGAGATGTGCTAGGGCGTATGAAGCCTTTATCAAGCAATTCCTGGAGTTGACTTGAAAGTTCGCGCATTTCAGACGGAGCGAGGCGATAAGGGGCTTTAGCAACAGGGTTAGCTCCAGGAATGAGGTCAATACGAAAATCAATATCACGACTCGGGGGTAGACCAAGTAAATCGTCAGGAAAAACAGCAAGAAAATCACGAACCACAAGTACCTTTTCCATTGACTTATTTTCCTTTTCCTCCACTACTACAATGTGTGCCAAGAAAGCCTTGTATTCCTTTCGGAGATACTTGCTCGCTTGGATGCATGACATGAGTTTAAGTTTCTTCAAAGGAACTTCGCCATAGACACAAAGTTGATCACCATTTGCGAGAGAGAGTTGAATCATCTTATCAAAACAAACGACTTCAGCACGATTTTCACGAAGAAAATCCATGCCTACTATGATATCAAAACTACCAAACTGCATCGGAATAAGATCAATCGGGAAGATGTGATTGTTGAGTTCAAGCATACAATCACGGAGAACAGAACTAACAGTGACGGTTCTTCCAGTGGAAATTTCTACGTCGAACGTCGTTGGGAGGTTAGCGCGTTTACGGTTTAGGAGCTTCTCGAATTCAAATGACACAAAACAGTTATCGGCTCTAGTATCAAATAAACACGAAGCATAAATACCGTTGACAAGAAACGTACCATTGACAACATTGTTGTCAGTTTGAGCCTGGCGGACATTGATGTTGAATACTCTTCCGCGGGCTGCTTGTTGAGCGGGCTGCTGCTGCTGCTGAAGCTATTGCTGTTGATGTTGTTGCTGCACTGGTTGCTGCTGTGGCTCTTGCTTCACCACTCGGTTCGGGCAGACGTTTCCAAAGTGGTTAGGATCACCACATGCGAAGCAGGCTCGTGCATGAGCAGCGGGAGCAGGAGCTGCTTGTTGACCCTGAGGAACGGGAAGAGGAGCTAGCAGTGCAGGAGGAGCTTGAACTTGAGCTTGCTGATGAGGACCAATGCGACAGTTCGTAGTAAAATGTCCGTAGAGGTTGCAGTGGACACAGAAACGGCAAGAGATCCCAACTGGGTGATGGTAAGTACAAGTAGGGCACAGAGGGTGAGGACCGGTGCGGCTACTTGGCGGTGCGTTGGTCACAGGTGCGGCTACTTGGCGGTTCTGGTTCTGAGGTTGGGCAGGAACAACATTGAGAGGAGCGGTGGTGATAGCACAGTTCTTCTTGTTGTTGTTGCTCATGCGCTTGCGGCGTGAAGACTTCGATCCTTGAGATGAGGCGGTTTTCGGAGCGGGAGTAGGGGTGACTTGATGGAGACTTTTGGTGGTATTCTTGAAGTAACCAGCCAAAACTCGCGTATCATAGATTTCGGCGGCGAGTTGGTAAGTCTCTTCGATGGTAGTCGTCTTGGCTGCTTGGACAAAATCGGCAACACAATCAGGTAGAGCGCGGATGTATTTCTTGATTGTGATGTCGGGAGTTGAGCCTTGGCCAGGACAGATGATGCTGAGCTGTTTAAAGCGAGCAGTGAGACCAGCATTGTCGCCACCTTCTTGCTTGATAGTCCAAAACTCGTTCTCCAGCTTCTGGAGTTCATGTGGGGGACATAATTCTTTCATCATGACTTCCTTCAATTCCTCCCAAGAAATTCCATAGGCTGCGTCGTTACCTCGCCTGTTTCGTTCGGCAGTCCACCAGTCCAGAGCCCTGGACTGAAAAACGCTAGTTGCGTTAACAGTGCAGAGGTTGTCTGGGCATCCGCTTTGACGAAGAGTGACTTCAATCGAGTCAAACCACTGAAATATGGCGATGGGCCCGTCTTCACCAGTGAAGTCCTTAGGGCCACATGCCTTGAATTGCTTGAAGCTAAAAGAAGCTTTTGGAGAGTCACACTTAGATTCCTCAGAGGACTTGCTGGCGACTTCATTGATTTCGCTGACGATTTGCGGAATGACCTTGGCCATTTCCTTGGCGACTAGCAAGGCGATGCATTTGTCAGTGTGGTTGCGGCGAGTAGCGCGAGAAGTATGAGACCCGAATGACGATATTGTCTGCAACAGACATCATCACATGATTCAGAGGCGATACACTCAATCTTGCCATACAACGTTTAACCAGTTATACTATAAAGCTTAGGAACACGTTCACACACAGGCACATAATCACATAGACACTTAAATTACCAAGGCACGTAAGCACATAAGCATAAAAACACATAATCCACACAAGCACATATTCACTATATTTTGCACGTATTCACCTACATGTTTTGCACGTATTCACTTATCCTTCACAGCTGCGTAAAGCGATCGAGAGTTGCGAGTGCGAGTATCACAGCGTACGGATCACACGTTTCTGTAAATGCGATGAGAGGTTTGCGATTTGTTAGCGTGTTGAGATATATGTGCAGTGCGAGTTGTGCGTGTTTATCAGTGCGGCGAGTGAAAAGCGAATAGTCTCCAGAAATCAAAACACATAAACATTTAAACCACATAAAATCACACATAAAGCGATAAAGCGTAAAATCAGCAATTACGTGCCTGAAATCGAAAATAGATTGTCTTGGGTGATAGACATCGACTACCCAAAGTGATTCGACTATTCACAACGACTTCGAGTACATGCTTTGGCCTAATAGACTGTGCTCTCTCACCGTCATACGGTGAACGACACGCATCTTTTCAGTTATTATGCGAATTGAGTCATTGGAATCCATCGAGACTTTGGTGAGAGTTTGGTAAAACCAAAATAGAGGGTGGAATAAGTCATTAAGATGCGGGCGTCACCCCTACTTAACAACTTTATTCCTGGTTGTGTGATAGAATCACGAGATAGAAATGGAGAATTTTTGTCGAGATATGGATTTCACTCCTGACTCACCGCAAATTCTCGTGTTTTATAGTAAAAATGCGCGTCGAGCGAGCAATCTTATCGAGAATTTGGGGTTTTCACACCTATTCTCGACTAGGGATGAGCAAATACCGATACCGTCCCAATACCGATCCCGAATTTTGTGTAAACTTGGTACCGATACCGGTAACGAAATACGTCGGTTCGGGACGGTATCGGTATGGTATCGGTATTTTAAGGGTAAAAGTCGGTATTTTACCCATACCTTACCGATACCGAAAAATCACAAAAGTGGATACCGTTTCCGGTACCGAAAACGGATCGGGATCGGGATTTCGGGATCGGGATCGGGATGGGATCGGGACGGTATTTTATACCCTTTGCTCATCCCTAATCTCGACTCAATCACTCGTTTGTTTTTGAAGAATTGTGTGTGTTGCTAGCCTTAGGAAAGGCTAAGTAGTAGTGTTCGACCTTAGAGAAGGCCGTTAGAGTGTAGTATGATCGCGAGTCGAGAGAATAACAGAGGTAGGCTCGTGCGGAACTGTTGGTACTTAGACTATAGACTAGGTCAATTCTAAGACATCGACCCGGACTAGGTCGAGTCTTGCCGAATTCCCTATAGTTATGGCTCTGATACCAATCTGTCACACCCCAACCGATGGCGGAAACATCGGGGTGAGGCACTGAGCGAAACAGATTGTCCAAGAGAATCCATAACACTATTAGTGGTAATATAATTAACATTCATGTCCCATACATAAACTCACAAAGCACAAATAGTTATTACAGACATTGTTCTCAAAGACAATTAATTGTTCTGACAACTCAAATTTTATTGAATGACGTTTCTAGACCACCAACTTCTTTCATCAAGCATAGCAATCAAGCATCCTAAACACCTGTCACATGTGTTAAAATAAAGTCAATACACATAGTGTAAAGGTGAGTACACAAGTTTAATAACATATAGTATAGCGAAAGCGTTTACGCATAACCAACATGTAACAAGTAAAAATGTGAAGCAAGTAAGTTATCGACAATGACATACGCACAGATGTGACTGCGAGTTGTAGAATGCGCAACACATATCACCACTGTGACACATGAAGTAAAACCCTTAATAACCCCTGTCCACGACAGGTGCTGAGTCCAAACTATAGTACTATCGCAGATTCATCACAGGACTTTCGAGGATCGCGCAGCTTCAATCTCTTTAGCTCAGCAGGGTGCTGCGTATTCGTGGGAGGCAAAATAGGAAAACGTCTTTACAGCTTTTGAAATCCAACTCTACAATGCACTGAGCATAGTCTTCACCCGAGGGTATGGGTGATTTTGTGGTATACTATGATGGTTTGAATCAGAGTCCCATTTACACGCTGATGCAACACGAGAAGGTGAGGGCTTATGTGGTGGAATAACAAGAAGAAATGTACGACTCATAACCTGGGGGTGGAAACCATGGCCTTGGATTTAAGTTGGAGGCATTACTTGGACGGTACCAAATGCATTACATAGACCGATCACAAGGGCCTCCCGTGTATCGTTGTTTCTAAAAGAGCTAAAACAAGTAATAACATCGCGAGATGGAACTTTTGAATGATAAGACTGTGAATCCTGAACGTGCACGAGCTTTGTAGAACACTATCGACTCTAACCTGTCTGATCAGGTTCGCCCCGTCCAAACCAAAGCATTGAAGGAAGAAAATTTTCAAGTTGGGTCCATGCGGGGTCTGAAGGAACAACTTTTGGCGAGTCGGACGATATTCGCTACTTCATGGAACGATTATGGGTCTCACTATACGGCAAATGGACGGAACTTGTATTGAGCAAAGCACGCCAGCCTCGTTATTCTAGTCGTCTGGATTTTGATGAGAGATGTTAGGACCTATAAATCTTGTATTGGTGATCAGGCATGAAGGCCCACCTAGCAATGTATGTGGATGATGTTGACTTGTGCGAAGATCAAGCTGGAATATCAGAAACCTTCTAGTTGTGTCAGCAACCAGAAGCACCCGTTTGGAAGTGGGAACAGACTGCCACGGATCTTGTACAGGCCTACCTAAAACTTAAAACGGAACCGATATCACCTGAGTGATCGTTGACTGTCTTATGTAACCAGCACACCTTCTTGCAATCAGGGAAACCGACGAGTCTTCGCAAGCTGTGAATATTCCTCTGAGAGAGGCGTCTTTTGGGCACAAGGTGCCAACTCCTGTTATCGTTGATTTTGATCTATACCTGATTTATAACTGGCACTACACAACCCTCTTGGCTCACGTCTAGACAGGAGCATTGCTTACCACCATAGGACAGACGGACAGAGTAAACGAACCATCCTAACACATGAAGGCATGCTGCGAACATATGTGTGATTAACTTTAGTACAATTTGAGGGATATTTACCTTTGGCTGAGTTCTACCGTATTCAGACAGCTCTGTTTGAGACATTGCATGGACAGTAACGCTAATCTCCTTGTTGGATTAAGGTGGGTGACAACCTAATCACAGATCCAGGATTGTACTCGAACCACTTGGAAAGATCGTTTAGATCGTAAGGTGTTTGGCGGCAACGCGAGACCGTCAGAAAAGCTGATAGGCTTAGGAAACGCTGGGAGTTCGCTGTAGGCGAACGTGTCATAGTCGAAAGTCTCACCCTGGGAGGGTGCGGTACGCTACAGACAACGTTGCAAGCTTAGTTTACGATGCGTTGCGTTGCGTTGCGTTGGGACAATCGAATTTCTAGAACGAAACGGTAACATGGCTCACAAACTCGAGTTAACTGACGAATTGGATAACGTTTGCGATGATATTTATGCCTCGAATCTAAGGCAGTGTTTGTCCAATGAAACACTTGTCATATCTTTACCAGAATCTAAGGTTATCTGACCAGTTGTATTTATCCGGGAATCTATCGAAAGCATGGACCAAGAAGTCAAGGTTCGTTAGCATAAGTCGTATGACAATCGTGAGAGTTCATTGAAACTCAAGACGTGGACCAGAGTTCACGTGGGAACGCAAAGATCTGTTAAAGCTGTAATATCCTCAAGTATTCTAGTGGTTGAACCAACTTTTGTGGTCATTGGCGAATTTCGGGACGAAATTCCCTTTCAAGTTGGGGATGATGTGGTACCCGGGAAAATCTACAGTCATCCTGATCTAACACCTTGCTGCTTGGGATTACTTGTCTTGGATTACTTATCAAATTTCGGGACGAAATTTCTTTTAAGTTGGGGATGATGTGACAACTTGAGTTTTCAGGGTCTTTCCTTTGCACGTTTCTGGTTTACAATACTGTCTTTGTATTTTATTAGGGATTGTAACTTGTGCATGGATTAGTGAAATATCCTTGTATACGATCCTTGTGTATGGATTTTATTAAATCTTATAACTTACTACTAATCCATGTTTATCATAACAAAAATCAAACACTCAATCTCGACGAAACATGGTTTTTCGTCACAAGCATTCAATTGTCTCCACTCAACGAAACATTGAGAGTTTCGTTGGCCCAGTTTCCTTCCCCGAGCCCAAAGATAAAACAAACGCGGGCCTGGCCCATGAACTCAAAACCATGCGCTTATAGGGGTACGTAACCCTCATTATCTCACAAACATTCACCTTGTAGCAACCCTAATCGACCCTTAAGGCAGCGACGGCAAGGAGATCAGTCGAAGTATTGTGCGTACAGGTTGAGCCATCCCTCTAGAAGATTTATCTTCCACTTATTCTAGAAAACGACTCTAATAACATTCACCGGTTAGTATGTTCATGCTTGTTCTCAACCCTTGTTGAATTATATGATTATAGTTACGTGATGGATTGTGGTTCTGTGATCATGAGGATGCTTGTTAATTATATTTGATTCATCTTGTTATAAACTAAACATAACCTACTGCTTGTTTTGATGCTATTGAACGATTGATGATATATGAAAATCTGTGCCGATAAATGATGATTGAGGGCTTTAGGGTTTTGTAGAAGATGACGGCTGATCTGTGATGCGCTCCGACGAAACATACGGCCCCGGCGAAACATGTGGCCTCGACGAAACATATAGTGTTTCGTCATATGCAAACTCGACGAAACATGTAGTGTTTCGTCGCTTTGGTGTTTCGCCGAGATAGTGAAAAGGGTGAACAGTAGGCTTTAAATGATAATGATTCTGTGAATGGTTAGCACTATAGGATGACAAATCGTTTGTTAATAAAACAATGGAGTTGAGATAGTGATGATGACAAATCGGTTCCAATGGCCATTGATGTGATTCACAAGCAATTAGTTAAAGACCTGGGTGTTTGGAGTGATAGATGATTGGATATGTCATATGCATGATATATGATCTAACTTGTGTGTCTGTCATTCCAGTCCTTTGAAAATGTGTTTTGATAGAAATGTACAACTTAACATGCATAGGGTACAACTTGAATGTTATGAGGTCTGAAATTGTATATTAAATGATATTGTCCTCTTCTATTTGATTCAAGTAGACATGATGATTTTGAGTATAATGAATCGCACACACTAAACAACCGGCCCCGCACTCTCTTTTATTGAAACCTTTTGTCGTACACACATAATTTGAATATGTTTGTGATGTAAAGCATGCAATAGTTTAAATGACATGAATCGACAAATGCTTTTGTGACATGGACACTGTTGATTAACTAATACAACTTGCACAACTTGTTTAATGCTAGTGCACTATTTGTGTAGTATGTGAAAAGAATTTATGACATAAGTGAATATGAAACTGATTGTTACTGGTAACCACGCTAGGGATTGGGTGATTAACAGGGAACAAGTAATCTTACATAATATACCGAGCAAACCAAAGGTGAGTTCATCTCTCTTGAGCATGCGTCCCGGTGGTTGGGACAGTCATTGGGCATCCCTGAGAGGGATAGGGTTGGGTAAATCAATTGGGTATTCCTGAGAGGAATACGTCTTGTGGTAAATCTGGAATGTTGGATAATATACTCATCCTATCACCATTAAAGTCCCTCCGTGTTGTTTGGTTACCTGAGAGGTAACAAGGTATTAGTTGGTAGCGCTACTTAGGTTTGGCACCCTCACTCCGTACCGGAGAGGACGGGTGTGAACTAATGACCTAGTCATGACCAATGCTTTGATAGGAGCATTGGGAAAGGGCAAAATAAATCAGGAGCCGTCTTGTATCCGAGGTATTATCAACATTCTAAAAAATGAACGGAATTAAACACTTGGTAACTAACATTTTCGTAAAACTATGAACTCACCAGCGTTGTCTGATACACGTGTGTGCATGCTCGCAGGTTTTAGGTGCGTGTAAATGTGGAACTTGCTGTCTGAGATGCTGGAGTGGTCATGGGTCGAGATACATGGAATCGCGAGACAAGTCTAATGAATTATCATACATATGGTTTATGAAACTCTTAACAAATGATTTATGCTTCCGCTGAATACGATGATTTGTAATTACTGTCATGTAACACTTTATATTGATGAATGAAAGTTTTATTTAAAGTCTTATATGAGTTCAATGTGATTGGTGGCTAGATCCTGGTACGTCACACGCCTTGCGGGGGTTTCCGCTTGGGGTATTTTTGGGGGTGTGACATTATGTTCGGTTTTTAATATTATCATTCAACACGTGACCCGAATTGATTTCGGAGAACGTGTAATTCAGTGCCTTAATATGCGAAAATACGCTAAAATACTCTAATGGCGGTTGAGGACATTGATGTCAAGATAGAGAGATGCAGATCCGATGATCTTCAAGAGAGAGAGGTTTAGAGTGATTTTTAGAATACGGTAAAATATGTGAAAATACGCTAAAATATGTCAAAATACCCTAAAATATGCGAAAATACACTAAACTACTCTAAAGTACGCTAAAATATGTCAAAATACGCTAAAATACTCTAAAATACGCAAAAATACGCCAAAATACGTTAAAATACACTAAAATATATGAAAATATGCTAAAATACGTTGCAATATGCTAAAATACGTCAAATTACGATAAAATACGCAGAAATACGTTAAAATACGCCGAAATACATAAAAATAACAAAAAAATAGGTTAAAATAAACTAAAATAAGACAGAATACGCTCAAATATGTCAAAATACTCTAAAATACGCAACAATATGATAAAATACGTCAAAATACGCAAAAATACGTCAAAATACGCAACTAATGATATTTCCACGCCTGTATACATATAACACGACACTATATAATACAAGTGGATTTCAAACAAAACTGTACGTAATCATAGAATACGATAATCGCACGCAATCGAACGTCACTGAAACGACGCATGTTGAAGGTATACGTCATAAAACCACAAAATATGCGAAAGTTCGTCAAAAAACGACATGTATACGCGTCGAACCGAGGAAAACACGATAAAAACAAATTTTCAAATTATGCCATATACGATCGTATAGGCCTATGTTGTATCGTATAACAGATTAATACGATCGACAACATTGCCCTCTTTCATTTATTAGACCAGCGACACCTGTTTTGAACATCTTCCATATCTTTTAGTTCCAAGATATACAAGGGACTTATCTTGCACCAAGCTGCTATAAAAGCCCACACATGTTGAGCTAGTGCACATGAAACAAAGAGATGGCTGGTAATTTCCTCACCATCATTACACATCTTGCAAGTCACATTTGGTAATTGTACATTTCTTCAAATTAAATTCAATGCCGTTGGAATCCTATTTAAACAACTCGCCATGATAAAAAAAAATCATTTTCAATTGCACCCACCCGTTCCATGTGAAGTTGATTCCAAGGTCTGAGCTAGAAGCTTTTTCAATCAAATTCCGAACACTCTTAACCGAAAAAACCCCTCACGACTCCGGCTTCCACTCCCACTTGTCCGTGCCGTTGTTAAACGAAAACGAGGACAATGCTGCAGTTAGGAAACTCAGCTCCATGACCTACATCTCTGACTTGCTGGAGGCCGAACCCAATTGAACAATAAATATCTCACGCCATTTATTTCAGGAACTCGATCTGCAATAGACACCAATTTTTTACTTTCAAAGTTGAATAAGTGTGAAAACTTTATGCACAATGGCTCATCAAAAAGCCACCTTTCTTTCCAAAATAATATCCGACTTGTAGAGCCCGGAATCCCACGAAACAGTCCCACAAGATCAATACCCAATGCTTCCAAATCACTTGTTATTTTAACCACTTGCTTCCAAGGCCCCAGAACCGCCACTTTAACTGGAATAAAATTCCAACTTCTCACATTGTTGTGAAGACTCCAAATCACCCTTCGCTATAGAAAATTATGATCCACTTTGAATCGCCACCATCACTTGGCCAACATGGCGGCATTGGCGACTCAAAGCGATCCAAAATCCAAACCCCCAAAGTCCTTTGGAGCCATAACATTTTTCTAAGCAACCCAATTCATTTTAGCTTGTTCCGTGGATGCCCCCCCCCCTAAAAACTCTATACATAATCTTTCTAAGCTTTTTATCACTTAGATCAGAGCTTTGAAAAGTGAAAAATAATAAGTTGGTAACGAGCTTAGGACCGACCTCACCAAAGTAACCCGCCCCGAAACGAAAGAGTGTTCACCTTCCAAATTGCTAAACTTTTTGAAAAGTGAAAAATCATTGCTTGGTATTTGTATTATTCAAGACATGGAAATCTTTTTGATAAAATTTTCTAATTCACTATTATAACTATTATAATCATATTTAATTAATATGCTCATTATATTAAGTATAAAAGGATAATACTTAATAAACTCAGTTACATGTATTTATCATTGGATTTTGGTAGATTCATCTTTTAAGAATTCGTAAAAAGAACCATATAATGAAAGGTAATGATTAGACGGTGGGGTCTGGTATTGGGGGCTGGTATTGGGGGCTGGTTGGGGTGCCTAGGTGACAGTTGTCCTCGTCGGGGAACACCCCCTCCCTCAGCCCGTACTTCGGTGAGCTCGGGGACTCACCCCGTCTTCCTCGATGCGATTTTTTATGATGTTTGAATTTTGTGACCATTGTTCAATGGCTATTTATTAAAAAGTTCAAAATTTAGTATTAACACTATATAAACCTCATTTTTATACCAAAAAAAACTCACCATACTCTCCATCTTTTATATATTCTTCTCCTTTATCTATGTCTTTTAAAAAATAGTCACAGTTCTTTATTACGTAACTTTAGATGGTAATATATGTTTATTTTTTTATTTGTAATTTTCAAAAATTTTTATGCAATTTTTAATTTTCTTAAAAATATTAGTAGTTATTATAAATTAAATACATTAAACGAATAAAAATGTATTTAAAAATAAATTACATTAAATAAAAAATGTATTTAAAAACAAATTACATTAAATAAAAAAAATGGAAGGGGAAAGAATAGGGAACCACACCCCTACTCTAGGAGGAAATTGATGATGTTGAAGAGAGGATAATCTGACACCTATATGTCTTTGTCTTTGAGATAAGACTAAGGGGAGCGGGGCTTCCTTTTGATGGGGCGTCTTGCGACACGTGGCGCCACGTCAGATTAGAGGATTTTGGGCAAAAAAAGGGGAGTGGAACAACCTTGCTGGGTGGGGCGTCTTGCGACACGTGGCATTGATTTATTTTGTTTTTTTTATGTAAAAGATATAAAAAAAAGTCCTATTTTTTTTATAAAAAGGAGTAATCCAAGTAAATAAAAACTAGTACTTCAATAAAATAAATTACTTCAACAAAATAAAAGATACATCAGCCGGAAAAAAAAATACAATCAACAAAGGTTATATTTTTCTCGAATTTCTTGCTTCATTTGTTCGGCTAAAGCGAGCTCGGCTCCAGAAAGCTTTGTCGTGTCGGTTGTTAATATTTGCAAATCAAGTGCTTTTTGACGACTTTCTTTCAGCTTTAGCTTTCGGTCACCGTGTTCTTTTTTTAAGTTGATCCGTTGTTGGCTCGTTTGCAACAAGCCTTCTAACTTATCGGTGACTTTTTCGAACGTTTCGGTGTAGTCGATTCGTACACCGCTAGAAGACGATTGGGCGCCTTTTTTGGCCGTATCTCGACCAACCGGCCGTTTTAGTGGTTCAAACGCTTCGGCCTCTTCATGTGGTTCAAACGCTCCGGAACTTCTTCGTCATCTAAAGCTACCACTAGATGGAATACAAACAAAGTTTTAAAAAAAACATATTTCTTTACAAAAAAAAAAAAAAAAAATTATACCATTTTGTTGGCTCGATCCTCCAACGTTTTGAAAACCACCGGGTTGTTGAGTGTTCCAAGTGGCGAACCCCATATTTTGAGGCATCGACACATTGTTGTAGTATACTTGCGGTGTAGGGCTAGGAACGTGCATATTATTAAAATAGGCGTAAAAAGCGGGGTTGTTTAACACGTTTGGATCCGACATATCGGGTTGTGTATTTGAAGATTGCGTATTCGGTAATGGGGTTCGTGGATTTTGGTTGAAAGGAGGGGTGTTGTGGGGATACATTTTTTTATAAAAAGGAGTAAAAAATATAGAGAATGGTATAAATTTTGATGAGTTGAGAGAAGATTGAGGTATTTTGTGTTTGGAATATGGTAATATTTATAAGGGTTGAGGGTTATTTAAAAAAAAATAAATAAAATAAAAAACAAAAGTTACCGTTGGCAACGGATATGTTATGGGGAATTGGAAAGTTTGGGCGTTCGAAAGAAGACGCCATGGCTGGAGACGCCATGATCGTCGCCTATGGGGGGCGGTGTGCCGGGCGGTATCGGGCGACGCGGGGGTGGGAGACGCCCCACTCCCCTTAGTCTAAGAGGGAATCAAACCCCATAATCTTAATTAAAGCAATAATAGTAATGAGACATCCTCATGATTAATTAGTGTACTTCATAACCTTAGTATTAAGAGTTTTAATTTTAGAGAGTGCAACTTATGGATAGAAAATCTAGAAATTATTCCATAAATAAAGAACCAACTTTTTAGTGCATCATGAGTTATACACTATGCTTTGGACATTTTTCAAAAAAAAAAAACCCTTTACTTTTTAGTTTTAACCCAAAGGTTTTTACCTTTTGTAATTTTAACCTTACATAATTTGTTTTTTAACTTTAACCCAAAACATTTCATTATTTGCAATTTAACTTCACAACTTTTGTCATTTATACTTTTCATCTTTCGCAAATTTTCGGTTTACGTATAGTTCTAAATTTTTCGAGTTAATACGACGCAACGTGCATGTGTGGTTCAACGTTTTTACCTCTATTTTCCCATGTTTGACAGGTTTGTCGCAACATGCATACACTACATCGAGTCAGCGTTGGTGGTCGATGACGGTTGTGTGACATTAGTACTATTTGACACCGTTTTACGCCCCGCCGCAAAGGCGGGGTATGCTTTGGAGGGTTTTCAAAGAAAAATGGTTATGCATATGGTTGTCGTAACGTTGGCTTTGGGGGTTTTCCAAAACAAAAATTGATTTTTTTTTTTTACTTTTTACCCAAAAGTATTTCATAAATTACTTTCAACCCAAAACTAGGGGTGTGCACAGTTCGGTTCGGTTCGGTTATTAGCATTATCCGTAACCGTAACCGAAGTCATCGGTTAATCGGTTCGGTTAATTCGGTTAATTTGTCGGTTTTCGGTTCGGTTCGGTTAATATCCAATTCAAAGAAGGGCTATTTTTTTTTGCTTAGAAATACATGTAATGGAGGTATAAATACATGAAATAGATGTATAAATACATGAAATGGATGTATAAATAAATGAAATGGAGGTATAAATGCATGAATAGATGTTTAAATAAATGAAATGAAGGTATAAATAAATGAAATAGAGGTATTATTACATGAAATGAAAGTATAAAACATGAAATAGAGGTATAAAAGCTAGAAATATAAAAAAAATAAAAGGTTCGGTTCGGTTCGGTTAATTTCGGTTAACCGATGGTAAAAAAAATATCCGTTAACCGACTTTCGGTTAATTCGGTTTCGGTTAATTTCGGTTCGGTTTTGTCGGTTTTCGGTTCGGTTTCGGTTAACGGTTCGGTTATTGCACACCCCTACCCAAAACTATTTGTTTTTTTTTACTTTTAACCCAAAACTTTTTATCTTTTGCAATCTATCTTCACAACTTTTTTTACTTTCAACTTTGGTCCTTTATAGTTTTCATTTTTTTGCAAATTTTTCGCTTTATGCTTCGTTCTAAATTTTGTGACTTAACACATCGCAACGTGCGTCTTTGGTTTAACGTTTTTACGTTTCGTTCTAAATTTTGCGAGTTAACACGATACAACGTGCGTGTGTGGGTGAACGTTTTTACATCGTCTATTTTTTCCCGTTTCACAGGTTTAAAGTAACGTGCGGGTCCTAGATCGACTTAGTTATAACTAAAGAATCTCCGCCGCATTGCTGCGGGTCATAATTCTCGTTGTCATTAAAAAGGTAAAACAGCCTGGTATAACAATTTTGTATTATATTTTTATAATGCATTAAAATATATGTTGTCACACCCTGACTTTTGCGGAAGCGTATGATGTGTGACTTGCTTAATATCATTGCATTCAATTATAACAAACAACTATATTATTAAAACCATGATGTTCATCCATTCATATTTTTTAAAATATTACAACCCAAGTTGTTTAGTATCAACCATCAAACTTCAAGTTTAACTTACAAACCATTCAGATAGAAACAAGTTCCATAAAGGACTTTTAAACAAACGATATATAAAAACCAAGGCTTTGACTCGTATGTCTTATCTAAGATAAGACATCCAAGTCAAACCCTTCAAAAGTTTGGATGACATCAACTTGAACACATTCCTTGAAATCTTTCAAACTTCGCCAGATCCATCAATTTCCTGAAATACATGTAATTTGAAAACATCAACAAAAGTTGAGCGAGTTCATGTGTTTTTGTATGTGTGCACGAATAATCTTGTAAACATTTGTATGTATGCCTTTGTAATACAGTATGAAAGCGTCTATGAACAGATCATTAATTTGTAGCTAAGACATTAATATGTGTGCAATGGTGCAGGAAGGCTCAATCATTTGCGTATTTCGTACAGGGCCACCCGACGGGAACGACATAGTCACCACATGGTCCAACTCGCGGTCTCATGGGTGGGGCTCGCAACACCCAAATAGATCTATCACTCATGCCCCTCGGTCATTATACAAGGATTAATGTTCTTAAGTTAACGCCTACCCATTCACATGATCTAACAGTTCATTTCTTAGCTAACCATACCATTTGTAAACGTTTGCAACATTTGAAACATGTATTTCACCCCCGAAGTTATAAAACTGAAAACAGTTAAAAGAAAAGGGGGGGGGGGGCATGAACTCACAGATTTGCGTTCTTCTGTCTTGTAACTCAAAGCTCCTTTCCACTGGTCGTACAACTATCTACACACGTTCTATGTTTTATTAGACGGCTAGGTCGTGTAACGACTCTTAGTCTTAGGTATTATGACTTATTTTGGAGTTGGTAATCTTTGAGTTATATGTTGGGTGCATATTATATAATTTCTAATTATATAATTATTAGTTAAAATAAAATTAATTATTTTAACTTAAACTATTTTATTTATCCAATTATTTGGAATATTATTAAGAATAATATATATTCAACTTGGTTCATTATGTATTCCTTCATGAATATTTCCCAGGTATGGGTATACTTGTACTTGTGTATTTTCATACTTGTGTATTTTTATACTTGTGTATTTTGCCAAGTATTGGTGGTGTATTCCGGTGTGTATTTTATACGTATGTGAATATGTATTTTCTTGTATTGATTAAGTATTTTATACTTAATTTTGTATTAAATTTTCCGGAATATTATTTTTAGACAATTAAAAATCACCAAATTTATATTCTTAAAATATATGTATTTTAAGAGAATTTTTTATAGAAAATTATCTATAAACTTTACTTGGCAAAAATAAATATACTTTCATATAAACCTCAAAAATAATATATTTTTAAGATTAACTTTAGAAAATATATACATTTCAAATTTTCATCCAAAATAATATATTCTTAACTTGTTTAAGAAAACATATATTTTTCTCTACTCAAAATAATATATCTCCAAATTGTTTAAGAAAATATATATTTTTCTCCACTCAAAAATAATATATTTTCTACTTGATAAAATATGATATATTTTGTAATAGTTATAAAAATCCATATTTTACCATTTCTTTGGTTTCCAAAATACCTTTGTCATACTTGTCTAAATATGAATTTATTTCCGGAATATATATATTTATAGTCCATAGTCCTTGTCCGGTTTGTCAAATATTCAGGTATAAATTATATATTTATTTTCTTGGAATTTTTGGTAATATTTTGTATTACAACTTTTGGTATTCTGGTGTGTTATATTATTTTCAAGTTCTTAAAATAATATAACTAATACACATAATATACAAGTAACACACAATTTGTGACATCTAAATATATATTTTCCTAAATATATACTTAGTCATTTTTATTTATAAAAAATCAACCTCCAATATTTGTCATTTTTGTAGTAAAATTATGGCAAGTTTTTACATGAAAACCATGATCAAAATTTACTTGTAAACACTTGTTTAAAAATATTTTTCTAAGTGTTTAATTTCTACAAAATTTTTTCCATAGTTTCCCCTTAAAAATGGAGGTTTCCATGCTCAAAGGCATATCATTTTCTTTTTAAAATTCATCACCAATCATCAACAATTTAAACAAGACTTACCATATGCTTCAAATATTCAATTTACACTATGACATGAACTTGAAAGTTTGAAAAAATTTGTAGTAACTTCACATATTGTTTAGTAAGTTTAGTTACCTCTAAAAACATGGTTTATAGTTTATAAAACTCATTCTTGTAAATTTTAGTTCTTTACAACTTGTATGAAGATTTTCTAAAAATAATTCTTCTTGTATTTTTCTTATTACCAACACTCTTCTAACTTTGATTTAACACTTAAAACATGTTTTCTTTCTTTAAAAACCATGATCATGTTAATCTTGTAATAAACTTTGTTTTCTTGAAATTATTATTTTTGAAATCTTTTATTTCCAAGACTTATAACTTGTAAACATAATCATCATACACAAAAACCATTTCATATTCAAGTTCATGTTTAACATAAAGGATGATCATTACTAATTTCACAAGATCCATCCTTATACTTGCTAGATCATGTGTTTAATCATCATCTAGCAAGCTTCTTATGATGATCAACATCATAATCACAGGAAATCATCAAACAAGTTTCATACATACACTAAAACAACTTAGATTTTCATTATTAAGCTTTATGTTCAAGATCATCTTCATGTTTCTTTGAGATTCATTAGATTAACATATTACATAACCTTTTAACCACTAAAATTAGAAGTAAAAACAAGTTGTGAGGAGCTAAATACTAGCTCTATGGCTAGGGAAGAAACAAAGATGAAGATGATGATGAATGAGGTGGATAAAAGCTCTAGGAGGAGGTCCTTCAAACTCCAAAGCTTCCAAGCTTCTTAACTATGCTTCTTACACCCTTGAGAGTCCTTAGATTGCTTGAGATTGAACTTGAAATGGAGGTTGTATGGGAGTGGGTGTGAGCCGAGAATGGAAGGAAGAAGAAGAGATGAGATGAAGTTTTGTTGAAGTGTTATAATGAAAGAGAATGATAGTCTTGAGGTTTATAACAAGTGTCTTCCAACATTGCATAATCTAATGGTTAATGTGTTTCTAAAGAGCTTTACAAATCAAATAAACAATTAAAAGAAATAAAGGTGGTGGGACCTTGATGAACCATAAATGGGGGGGGGGGGGTGTATGGTTGGGTTGTAATGGTAAGTTAAGCAATCAAGTTACATTCTAAGTATAATGTTTAGCGTTTTAGGTGTTTAGTGTTTATAGGATGTATTATAATGTTCGGTGACCATAACTAGCTTCGTAACACTGAAACAATGCTTCTAGTGAAAATTTGGTGTTTCGGGTAGTGTCCAGTTGTTCGGTTGGTTACCGGTTCGTTAAGGTGCTAAATTGCGCAGTTTAGTGTGCTTTATATTCCCTTTTATGACAGTTTGGATTCCCGACACTTAGGAAGGTATTCTGGGCCATTAAACCATAATTCTGCATTATATTTTGTTGTTAAAATGCAGATTTTTGCTGAATTATGCAAAATTCTGTAGTTTTAGTGAGTTTCGGGCACTTTCCGGCACTTAAATCATCACTAGGAAGGCAGTTTTATGATCTCTACTTTCCTTCACACTATACTAGTGTAACTCTTGGTTTCGGGCTCATTCTGTGTCTGAATATCATGTCTGTCTCAGTACTGAACTCCCGTCAGTACTTCTAGTTTGTCTGATAACTGTGCGTACTTGGTTTTGTGCACTAATTGTATCACACTGTGTTGCATGCAATAATGATAAATAATCTTGCAACATGTAATCCACTTGTATGTATATGACAGTAATCAGAAAATCATTCATGTCATTAATTTGATCAGGCACAGTCATTAAGATACAAATTACTGTTTAACATTGTACGGATACATGTAAAATTGCAAATTGTCACATATGTGGTGGTAAGATGTCTACCCTTTATCTTAGGTGGAGGTTAAGGGTGTTCTTAGGGTTTTTAATTTGGGTTTTGGGTTTTTTGGGTCAAGTTGTTCGGGTTCTTGGCTATAAAAAGTGACCCGATAATCGACCATTTAAAGTTCGGGTTGTTTGGGTTTGAGTTATTCGGGTTAGTTCGGGACGGGTTGTTCGGTTTTTTGGTTTAGATGTAAAATGAAAAAAAATGTTTTTTTTTTCACAAAATATCATCAAATATCGTGTTGTTAAAAAATATAATCACAACTAGAAGATTGACTTGCGCATGTTGCGCCGCGGCCAACGAAATATACATGCTGTTGATCAGATTCACATTTACAATGTGTTAAAGATGTTTTTGTCGGTTAAGTTTGTATTACTATCTTATACAAATAAGTAATTCACCAAATAAGCTCATACAATCAATGGTATCATAATTACTACATTACATGACTTGTATCCATATAAATAACCTATCGTATTAAGCTCCCCGGGCGGGGTCGTAAAACCATGACGAATAGCACCAATGTCACACTATAGCTAACGACCACCAACATTGAAGTTGCGACGTCTTAATGTGGAAAAATTAGACCGATATATAAAACATAGAAAACAATAACTAACTCGATTTAGGACTCGCGCGTTGTGATGAACTTATTAAACGGGAAAAATAGACGACTTAAACACACTGAACCACACAAGTACGTTGCCCCATGTTAGGTCGCAAAATTTAGAACGAAGCATATAACAAAACGTAAAATCGTTGAATCATACACACATTGTGGGTTAAAACTACAAAATCAAGTAGTTTTGGGTTTAAAGTGAAACATTAATTTTTTTTTGAAAAACCCTCCAAAACATGGGGTAAATTTATATTATGTAAATAAATATAAATGTCAAACAAAAAGTACAACAAATAAACCAAACAATACAAACAATCCAAGCATTAAACAACTATGCAAAAAGTACAACCAAGTATTGCACAAACATATTACAAATTAATAATAGTATATAAATATGGTATGAATGTTCAAAAGTTCCAAAACTTAATGTTTCAAATACAAGACGCTCCAATTCAAATCGCATATATAGAAATAGACAAATAATGTTCGGTTTTTATTCCAGATTTGAGTTTTGGGTTTTTTTTTCGGATTTTTGGTTGGGAAAATGTGACCTGATAACCAACCCATTTAAGGTTCGGGTTGGTCGGGTTTGGGTTATTCGGGTTCGGGTTTTTCGGATATTCTCTAATTCGGGTTCGGGTGGCTTCGTGTAACAACCCTCAAATAAGTCCCACAATAATCTGTAATCGTAATCCCAAAGACGTACGATGAAATTCTGTTTGAAAAATCAAATAAAAATGAATTTTGTTCTGTCGCGGGCCGCGACCAATGAAGAAAGATCTCTCGCGGGGCGCGAGAGACTTGTTTCTATCCCGACACGTTGAGGGACACATGTCGTCACACGTGTCAAGACCACACCATGACTCAGCATACCTTAAACCGCCCTACGGTTCCTCGCGGGCCGCGAAGGAAGAAGAAGAATCTCTCGCGGGGCGCGAAAGACTTCTGTATCAGCTATAAATAGAACGAGCTCTGCACATTTCATTCTCGTTCAATTCTTTTCTTTCTCTCTAACATATAGTGCTATAACACTCAGGTATTATACCCTAAAACCCGAAACTCTGCCCGTTATTATGGTAATAACTCTAATCACTGGTACGATACGTTATCCGATCGATTGAAACCGATCCAATGGATGTTTAAGTGCTGCCGGTATACGACCATACTTTGTCATTCATCGTGAGGGTTTTGATTTTGTGATTATCATTAAAGTTGAATTGGGTTAATACGCTAATACGAGTTCCATTTTATCTAGAAATTAGAACTCGTAACCAGGGAGCTGCTAAACTAGAATACTTAGCGATTAAGTAAACTTAGTGTTTAAGTAAACTTAATGGTAAAGTAAAACTTAGCAGTTAAGCAGCTAATTAATTTAATTAATCGACTAAATAAATTATGTAATTAACCCGTTAAGTAAGATTAATTAAGCCAAGTAAGATTAATTAATCAGTTAAGTAAGATTAATTAAGCTAAGTAAGATTAATTAAGCTAAGAAAGATTAATTAATCAGCTAAGTGAGTTAATAAGTTAAACAGTTAAGTAAAGTTAAACAGCTAAAAGATATACATGAGGTAGATAATATCTAAATAGGTATATATGGGGTAGGTATTATCTAAAGAAAATATTATCTAAGGAAGGTTTTATCTAGGGAAGGTTCAACTGAGGAAGGTGTATATGGGTAAATAACACATAGGGAAGTTCTATATGGGATAAGACTTATCCCTTACCTATAAATAGGAAGCTTAGGATTCATTTTTCTTTGCTCATTTCTTCTATTCTTCTCTCTATACGTTGGTGTTCTAACCAATAATCACCGATACGATATTCTTTCCGATCGATTCGGGAACCAACTAACGAATGCCAAAGTGCTGTCTAAATAAGACTATACTTTGTGAATTTCGTTAAGGTTCTGATCTCGTGACCATCGTTAGGTTTGATATGGTTTTTACACTAATATGTATTCTACTCTGTTAAACTAAATGTTTAACTATCAGAAAACTCTGATCCATAAACTTACAACCAAACAAGAGGTTTAATCATCAGAAGGTTCAGAACTATAAAGTAAATGCTTAGTTACCAGAAAGCATAGGATCAAGAGGCTTGTTTAATCAAGACTATATGCTAACAAGGTGAGTCATTCTCTTTTTACCAAATTGTTTCCAAAACCCTATTTGTTTCAAAGTTATAATTACAGGGATTAAGTCTTTGTAATCTTCAATTACTGTCGGTATGTGGGGTTTTGTATACATTACTTGATAACCGTCACCATTGGACAACGGGTTAGCGAAGGGGTGATATGACCATAATCACAGATACGGTCGAGTGACAAATACCGATTTGGGGTAATTGGTTGATATATAAACATTGTAATCGCTCTTAATACTGTATATTATAACAATGTGTCTTTTTGTACAAATTGAATGAACTCACCAGTATTTCCTGCTGACAAAACCTTTTTAAAACGCATTTCAGGTGATTACAGTAGATTGGAATAAGAGTTGGGATACGGCACCAAAAGGCTTACAGAAGTGGCTTATTTTATCAATCAAATTAAATTAAGAAAAGTTGTTATATGTATTTAGGTTTATCCCATATTAAAGCTACCTTTGCAAAACATGGGTTTATCCCCACATGTTTAATAAATAAAATCTGGTGTTTCAAAACTCTGATATTTTTTCTAACTCACGATCCTGATGAAATTTCCACTGCAATACTTTTCAAAATAACCACCGGTACCACGAGAGTGCTTCACGGCTCTCGCTCCCGTCCAGGGCGGGGTCGGGGGTCGTGACACTTCGAACCAAAAGTATCAAAAGCAAATGAGATAAACGCGTGTTGATTCTCTAAACAAGCTTTCCTGTGTTTAACGACATTGCCTTACTCCACCTTCAGCGCTGCCTGGCCAACAACAAACCCATTATCCCTAAGTCCTACAAGAGGTGACACTCCTGTAAGGTCCACACAAGCGTGTTTTCCCCTGCCCACCCAAACACAAGAATATTAGATGGCTGAAGAGTAGATCTCCCATCGAGCGGATCCGTCAAAAAGTTCACCGAAGCGTCCTTTTTTGCCAAAATCCCTGCCCGTTTTAGAATATCACAAAGAATATCCCTAACCAAATCATGAAGATGAAACAGAGTTAAATGCAGCGGAATTAGATGAAACAAACTTTCAACACACAATCAATGAGAGAAATAGTTTTAGCAAACATGTTTCACTTGGAATCGAATGATTGTATTTATTACAATTATCAATCACAATGCATACATGCACTAATATCCCCCTCAGCCTGAGCTCACAGTGAATGTTCGTACAAAATGACTTTGTGATGAAGAGAGCTAATAGAACAATACAGGGTACTGTTCTATTTATAGTACAGAACAAACCACTGTGGCATCTTTGCTGACGTCACCATGAAAGTGACATCTAACCTCCTAACAACCTCTAACCACTGACTATTACAAACACTGCTATCTAACAACTGATTACAATACACAATTACAAATACAAGTCTAAACTACTGCTTCTTCATTCCACTGCTTTAGCCCCAGCAGTGCTTTGTCTCTTCAGTAGTACTTGAACCATAGTAGCAGATTGAGCATCAGTGCTTTATCTTCAACAGTCTTTAGTCACCAGCAGTTGTTGTGTAGGGCAGTG
The DNA here is from genome assembly GCA_030545235.1 of Helianthus tuberosus. NCBI lineage: Eukaryota > Viridiplantae > Streptophyta > Magnoliopsida > Asterales > Asteraceae > Helianthus > Helianthus tuberosus. Next base: position 39,614,796 of record CM060425.1, on the reverse strand, counting down.
CTTAGAGATCAGCAGGTGATAGAATAACTTTCAAGGGGAAAGACCAAGTGCAAATGACTGCTTATTCTGGATCAACTGATCTGATCCAGTTTTGGCTTTATCAACTGTTCCTTTGTAGGGTTCAATTCCAACAATCTCCCCCTGGAACATATGATGCCAAAACTCTTCATTATTTTAGATCTTTATTGCCTCATCAGTAGTTCCCTAACTTGTCCTTTGAGTTGTAATTCAATGTCCATGGAATCTACATCATCCTATCCCTGCACAGTGTAAGCTCAAGAAGATCTTGTAAATCTTTAACACCCAGGCCAAGTGCTTCTTCTCTTGAAATATGCTTCACCTCACCATTGGATTTGAGCAGAGTCAATACGTGGGTCTTTTGATAAGACTTCCACTTTAGTATCTTTGAATCCAATGGGTTTCTTGGGAGAGTTTTTATTGTTGATGAGTTTGGAGATGGAGGCCTGCTCAGAACCCTTTTGGCTAAATCTTGAAGTATTGCTGAGTCATCATCCTCTAAAGCCATTTTCTTGATAGCCTCTTCGAAATACACAGCTTCTTGTTCTTTCTCTTCTGCATCAGTCAATTTTTGTCTCTTTCTTTGGTTTACCTCAATGATAGAGGTGTCAGAATATGTGAACAGTGGTTTAGAAGTGTGGGCCTGTTTCTTTGGTTTATCAGTGGATTTGTATATTGGTTTCTTTGGTGCAGTGGGGTCTTTCTTTCTTAGCTCTTCAAGCCTTTTGTAGGTTTGATCAATAGTTTGTTTTGACCACCTTGCTATCTGCCTGGCTGTTCCATAGTCTGCTGCAACCAACTCTTCTCTTTTCCTCTTATACTCCAAGGTAAGATCAGCAATTTTCTTACTAAATTTGCTCCAATTAGGTGCAGTTCTTTTCATACCTGGATTATTTTTTATTCTTCCAATTCTTTTCAATTCTCCTTTGAGAGCAATAAGTGGTCAGTCTTGGAATTGTTCAGCTTTTGCAGAGTAAATTTTTTTACTCATGATTAGCTTTATGAGATCTTCTTTCAGATCTACTTGCAAATCAGCCTTTGGGGGTAGGTTGGACATTTCTTTACTCGGGTCTCTTGCATAGTCTTCTAATTGTTTGACCTTGGTGAGCAAGAACTGCATTCTACTTGAAATGGCATTATCACCCTGCCCTTTACATTCATATTTGGCCCTCCCTTCAGCTTGCTTGGCTTTTAGTTTTAGGTATTCATCCATGTTTTTAGGATCTCTATAACCTGTTAGAGAAGGGAACTTCCTTTTGGAAGGATGATCCACTAGATAGAATTGTTTCATTTCTTCCTTTACTGCATGTAACTCTAGTGGATAATCAGCTGCCACTGGTATAACATCAGCAGGATTATATCCTACCAATGTTGTTGGATCTTTGATTGGATTGGCCAGTTTTGGTGGAATGAATGGTTGAGGTGGGATTACTTTGTAAGGTGTGGAGGATAAAGGAACAGGTGCTGGTATATCATCATCATTCACTTGAAACTTCCTTTTCCTTGTATAAAACTTTTTTGGGTGAAGGGGATTTTGTTTGTGGTTTGGAAGTAGAGATGTTTGGAGTGATGGGTGACTGACTAACAGTTTTTGAAACAACTGGTGTCTCAACCAGTGTTGTCACTACAACAATTGATGTGTCAACTGTTGTCTTCTGCTCTTTGACAGGTGGTTTTTGTGATGGTGGTGTTGTTTGTGGTATGGCAGTGGATTGAGTGGTGGATGGTAAAATGGTAAGGGCGGTGGTTGAACTAACATCTGTTGAAACCACTGAAGTATCAACAACTGTTGGTACAGCAGATGTTTCAACATTTGTTGGTTTGGAGGTTTGATGTGAGGAAGTTTTGGGGATTTGAGGAGTGTGTTTGGTGGTTTTGGAAAGAGTGGTGGTTTTGGGTTGGCTTACCTTTCTAGTAGTCTTTCTTCTTTTTGTGGAAGTACCCTGCTCTTCCTTTTCCATCAGAACTTTTTTCTCTTGCTCAAATCTTTTCTTTCCCTTTCTTTCCATTTTCCCTTTTAGCCTTGCTTTTTCTTCAGCAAAAGCATTTAGAGTCACATCAACCTTCTTTGATCCATCTGGCTTTGGGATTTCCACCACAAGTTTAGACATTGGGTCTGGTGGCAGATATAGACCTTCTTTTCCCTCTTTACCCTTCTCCCCCTTTTTGGCATCATCAGGGTTTTCAACAAAAACAACTGTTGGAGGAGAAGTGCCAGTGGTTTGAAGCAAATGGGCCTTGATTGCCTTGATATCTGCTTGTGTATCCTTGTACCTAGCTTCCATCATGTTTCTGAAGATTTAGAGCTGAATTTCATGTTGTTGATCAACATATTGTCTTTGTTGATGAAGCATAGGTTGAAATAAATTCCAAAGCTCAGTGGGAGAATGAGCAGATGTTGCAGCAGTGGGTGTAGCCTTTTGAGATTGTAACAACTGTTGCAGCATAGTTTTGATTTCTGCAACAGATGTGTCAATTTTATCAACCCTCTCCGTCAATTCTTTGTATTTCAAACCATCACCTAACTTAATGGGATCATCTGATTTCCCACTGGCAGTGGTTGTATCAGCAGTTGACAGTTTCCCAAAAGTCATCCACTGATGCCCCTTGTTCTTGGTACTGGGGACTTCTTTCCTCAGCAGAAGTAACCATTGTAAACACACCGGTGGGTATTGGATACTCACTAGTAGTCACTTTGGTTCCAAAAGAGGAAATTGCCTTCAAGGGAGTCTGAGTGATGAAACAACTGGCCAGGTGTAAATCAGTGGATTCAACACCTGTAGTTGCTGCTCCACTTGAACTACCACCAAGAGTTACTTGTAACTCAAGGGGTGTAACCTCCTCAGTTGTTGGTGGGTTAGCAAAGATAGAGGAACCAGACTCAGTCACTTGTTGGGGTATATTCTCATTGACAGGTGGTTGAGAAGAACTGATTTGTGTCTGGTCCATATCAAGTGCATCCAACAAGGGCATGATTGATGGTGGAATTTGTGCAGTGAGGATAGGGGTAGAAAGAGAATTTGCCCCGGGAGCTGGGCTGTGGAAGATAGATACAAGTGAATCCATTGCTTCATAATGTGGTGTCCCTATGGATACAACCTAATCCTTTTGAGAGGATGCAGGAGGAGTTTTAGGCTCAGGTTGAGATCTTTCTTCCAACTGCTGTGAGGAAGTAGCAGCAGTGGTTATTGGTGACTTTTGTGTTGTCACAGGTATTGTCTCTGGGAACTCATCTTCCAGAGTTACCTTTTTAGTGGGTTTTGGGGGGGGGGGGGGGTTGTGATTTTTTCTGTTTGGGCTTTTTGGTGATTTTAGGTGTGGGTTTCACAGCAGTGGGTCTGCTACTGTGATCACATGGAGCAGTGGGCTCAACAGCAGGAGCCTGAGGAGCAGTTGTTGCTGCTAAATTCTGCTCAGGTTCCTCTGTTTGTGTTTTTAAAGGTTTTGACAGCCTGGTGAAAGTTTCAGAAGATAGGCTGTTTATTTGAAGAGGATTTCCTTGAATAAGCACATGTGCATTATCCTTTTAAAATTTCTTTTGTAAATAAAAACTTAAAAACCTTGGAAATAATAAAAATGGTTTTTTATTTTCTTTGATATTATTAATATTTTTAACCATATCATTGAAAATCTCTTGGGAATAGTTGAAATCACACTCAGACATTATAGCATAACCCAGGTATTGGATTTTCAATGGAATTTCATTGAAAGTTGTTGTTTTGTTTGAAACACACATGAGGAGGGTATGAAATAAAAACCTCATGGCAGGTGGAAAACTGCCCTTTTGTAAAGTATCCTTTTTCATTTCTTCTTCATACCCTCTCTCAATGAAATCAGTTTGATAATTAGCCTTTGGGAAAGAGGATTTACCTGCAATATCATTCATTTCAAAAACCTCTGAAATGGTTTGAGGTGTGACAGTAACTGGAATTCCCTTTATGGATGAATTAATAGATAAGGGCTTTTTGTCCTTAACTTCAAGCTTTGAATTTTTCCAGAATTCTCGTTGGGTATCCAGATAAACGGTGGCGTTGCAAGTCAACAAAGTTTTGTACTTTGAAGACGAAAGTGCATCAATGATGGAGTGAAAAGTTGTGTTTTGACTTGGTTTTTCAAGTATACACAGGTAATTGTGAGGAGCTTTGAATGGAAGAGCCATGGTGATTTGAGAGTGATTGCGAGAGGAAGAAGACGATGAGTGATTTGAGAGAATTTGGTGATAACTGCTTTTTGAAAGGAATTTTGAATTCGATTCGACAGTGAAAACCCTGTTTGGGGTTTTGATCAGGGTTTATGAGGTGGAAAAGTGAATGCTGATGTGGCAGCAGTTACAAAGATCTGACGGATAAGTACTGCCCACGTGACAACCTCTGATGAATAATGGATGACAGTTGTTTAGGAAACCACTGATGGATAATATCAGTGGTTTACAGTGGTGAAAATGAAACAGTGGCTGGCTTTTAACTATCAGTGGATAGCCATCAGTGGGTTAAAACACTGATGTTTGATCAACAGTGATTAACAATGAAATGAAAGAACAGAGGTTGACTTTCAGCAGTGGATAATATCAACAGAACAGATGTTTGAACCAAAACAGTGGTTGTGGCAGACTTTTAAGGATTTAATGAAAATATTCATTTTAGCTATTTTTAAGGATGAATCTTTGATTTTCTGAAAACATTTTAATGCTTTTATTCATAGAAAAACATGATTTTGCCTGTTATTCCATGTTCAGCATGCCAATCCTAGAGATCAAGCTTTCAAAGGTGGATGTATCTAATGCTTTTGTTAGCACATCTGCCAGCTGATCTTTAGTTGGAACATGGTGCAGAGAAATCAAAACTTTTTCATAGCAATCCCTCACAAAGTGATGTCTGATATCAATGTGCTTGGTGGTTGAATGGGAAACTGGATTTTTTATGATATTTTCTGCTGCCTGACTGTCCAACATAAGAGGTGTCTTTAAGGTAGTGATACCAAAATCCAGCAACTGATTTTGAAGCCACAGCAGTTGGGCTATACAGCTTGCAGCAGCAATATATTCTGCCTCAGCAGTGGATGTTGAAACAGCTGCTTGCTTTTTGCTTTGCCAAGACACTAAGCAATTGCCTAGGAATTGGCACCCTCCTGAAGTGGACTTCCTTGTTGTATTACATCCAGCAAAGTCACTATCTGAGAAACCTGAAAGCTTGATATTTCTATCAGCTGGATACCAGATACCAAGTGTGGGAGCACCTTTTAAGTATCTGAATATCCTTTTTACAGCAATAAGGTTAGACTTTCTAGGGGCTGATTGGGATCTTGCACAAACACATGTTGCAAACATGATGTCTGGCCTAGATGCAGTTAGGTACAATAAAGACCCAATCATGCTTCTATAAAGAGTTTGATCAACCAAATCATCCTTTTCATCAGACATGACTATCTTGTTGGTTGCTATGGGTGTACTACATGGCTTGCAATCATTCATATCAAATTTTGTTAAAAGTTCTTTGGCATATTTGCCTTGATGAATGAAAGTGCCATTTTGCAGTTGCTTTACTTGGAGACCAAGAAAGCATTGTAGTTCACCCATTGCACTCATTTCAAACTCAGCTGTCATGAGTTGTCTGAACTCTTCACAGATTTTAGAACATGTGCTTCCAAAGATGATGTCATCCACATAAATCTGGACAATCATCAAATCTTTCCCTCTCTATTTTAGAAACAGTGTTTTATCAATTTTACCTCTTGTGAAACCAATGGAAAGTAGAAAGGTGGAAAGAGTTTCATACCAGGCTCTAGGTGCTTGTTTCAAGCCATACAAAGCTTTGTTTAGCTTGTAGACATGATTTGGATAAAATGGATCCTCAAAACCAGGAGGTTGACAAACATATACCTCTTCTTGAATTTTACCATAAAGGAATGCACATTTGATATCCATTTGATACACCTTTATGTTGTGGTTGACAGCAAAGGCCAGGAACAGTCTGATAGCTTCCAATCTTGCTACAGGGGCAAAAGTTTCATCACAGTCAATGTCCTCTTCCTGTCTGAAATCTTGAACCACTAGCCTTGCTTTATTCTTGACAACAATGCCCCTTTCATCAGTTTTGTTTTTGAAGACCCACTTTGTGCCAATAGGACTCACACCCTCAGGCAGTGGTACAAGCTCCCATACTTATTGTCTTTTAAACTGTTGGAGCTCTTCCTGCATGGCTTCTACCCAGCTGTTATCTTTTAGTGCCTCTTGGTACCTGACTGGCTGATGAAGTTATAGGAAACCAGCAGAAAGACAGATGTTTTGGGATTGGCTTCTTGTGAGCATCCCTTCACTAATGTTGCCAATGATTTGGTCAGGTGGATGAGACTTCAAGAAGATTAAATCTCCTTTTTATGGTACAATGGCATTTAAAGGTGAGGGCTGCAGATGTGAATCATCTGAGCTAACCACTGTTGGTGACTTTGATGATCCAACAGGGTCTTGAAATGGAGGTGGAGGAATAGGAGGAAGTGGTGTGGAAACATGTTGATTTTTATCCATTGTTTGAGGATTTTTATCAACAGTGTTTGAGGATGTGGAAGCAGGGGTTAAAGGGATACTTTGGTCAACAACTGTTGAGGTAGCAGTGGTTGAGCTTTGACAGCTGTTTTGAACATATGCTGCTCTAGCAGTGGATGCAGACTTTTGTTGTGGAATGATGACTTCATATCCATAGTCTGATGGAGGTGACTGAGATGGACCTGCACTGTTAGTCTTGACAGAAACATTTTCAAAAGTAAATTTATCAAGATCAAATAAATCAACAGGGTTTGCAGGGATTTTCATTGAAGAAAGTTCATTGAACTTTACAATCAAAGTCTCTTCAACTATCTTAGTCCTAGTGTTGAACACTTTGTAGGCCTTAGCAGTGGTTGAGTATCCCAAGTGGTAACCACAATCAACTTTGGCTGCAGATTTTGAAATAGAATCTTTTAAGTTTAAAATAAAGCATGGGCAGCCAAAGACTTTGAAGTATGAGATCAGTGGTTTGATTTTATACAGAATTTCATAGGCGGTCTTTTGATGCCTGGATTTGATCAAAACTCTGTTCTGGACATAGCAGGCAGTGTTTACAACCTCTGCCCAGAAAGTTAATGGCAAACCTGAATCAGCAAGCATGGTCCTGGCAGCCTCAATCAATATTCTGTTCTTTCTTTCAACAACTCCATTTTGTTCAGGTGTCCTTGGAATACTGTACTGCCTTACAATTCCTTTTGACACACAAAACTCATCTAACTCCCTATTTTTGAATTTTGTGCCATTGTCAATTCTAAAGACTTTTACTGGCAGGTCAAACTGCTTTTCAACCTGTTTAACAAAGTCTTGCAATATGCATGCAGTCTCATCTTTAGAATGTAAGAAATAAGTCCATGTAAACCTAGAAAAGTCATCTACAATTACCAAACAATATCTTTTCTTTGTTAGACTCATGACTTTAACTAGGCCAAACAGATCCATGTGCAGCATTTGCAAGCACTTGGTTGTTTTAGACTCTTCAATGGACTTAAAAGAGCTTTATGTTGTTTTCCTTTTAAGCAGGAAACACAATGCTCAGGAGAGGTGAACAATTTTTGTGGAAGACCTCTTACAAGGCCCTGTTTTGACAAATCAGTGATTGTCTTGAGATTTGTATGCCCCAATCTTCTGTGCCATAATTATGTCTCTTTGTTAGAGGCAGCTGAGAACAGACAGGCATCAGTCCCGGGGCTCTCTTTTGACAAATCAACAACATAAACATTGCCACTCCTTTGAGCAACAAGTTGGGTTTTTCCATTTTTTTATTATTTCTTCAATCTTTTTAACCATTTCTAGTCCAACAATCCTACAACACTCCTTAGTGAAAAATGATCCATAACCTTTGTCACTCATTTGAGAGACACTAAGGAGGTTGAATTTTAGATTGTCTATCAGACTGACATTTTCAAACCTAACATTTCCAGACTGTACTGTAGCAGAGCCCATCACCTTCCCTTTACTATTATTACCAAAAGATATATCACCCCCTCCATGAGTTTTGAATTCTTTGAGTAGTGCTCTACATCCAGTCATGTGCCTGGAGCCTCCACTATCTACATACCAAAGACTATCTAAGCACGCAGAAGCTCACTGCACATCAAGTAATTAATTAGTTCAGGAGGGTCTTCAAAGCCAATAAGGCTTTGGATGGGGTCTCAATAGTGTCTATGTTAAGGTCAGGAAGATGGACAGTGGTTAGATCAGGGGATTGAGCAATTTTTGAAACTTGTTTCTCTAACCACGACTGGGAGCCATTTCCTATCAATTCTTGATATCCGAAGGGATGCCTATTCACTCTTGGTTTAGAAGGCCTTTTATAGGCTTCATAGACATGTGGGACCCTTGGATATGGTGGTTGACCTTTACCTCTTTGGTATTGGTTAGCAGGGGGTGCACCAGTTACCTGAACTTCTCTTTTAACAGAGGTTTGGTTCAGCTGTTTTGTAACAACTGTTTGAACTGGCACAAACAGTGGTTGTTTCTTGACTTGTGGTTTTGATGTACTCAAGAGTGTTTTTGATGTGTACTCTTCCTTTTTGACCTCAAAGGATTTTAAATACACACACTTCTGAGTGGAATGGTTTGATTTACCACAGATGGTGCAACTCTTTGAAGGCGCAATGGTGCTTGTTTTGTTAATGTCATAAGCTTTCAAATGAAAACAATCCTTGGTCAAATGATTTTTCTTTTCACAGAAATCACAAAACAAGTTTTTAATGTTTTCTCTTTTCTTATTCTTTTTAGACTCCTTTGCAACAGAGTTTTGAACCACTGTTGGGATATCCTTAAAAGGAATGACCTTGGCCTTTGGAGCTTTGACACCATCCACAGTTGTGAAGTCCATGGGTTTGAAATTTTCAAGGATGTCACACTCATCAGACCATGTGGGTTTGAATTGGTATTTCTCAATCTCCTCAAAAGTTGAGGACCCCACAGATCTTTCCAGAGTGATTTTGTTGCCAAGTTTATCAGTTATTTTAACTTCTTGACCATCCTTGTTGGTGGGTATGATTTCAACAGAACCAGCTTGATTTGCAGCAATGTTTTCAACTTGGTCATTTTTTCTAAACCCTATGCCAAATTTTACATTGCTTTCAAGCTGTTTCTCAAGAATAATCTCATAACCTTTGCAGGATTCCACCCATTTTTCACATGTGATTTGGGTGGATTCCAACTCCTTTTTGCAGACCTGATATTTTTCTATCAATGTCTGAAGTTGGTCCTTGGTTATGCTTTGCTCTTGTTTGAGGCTGCAAATCTCATTTTTCTTTTCTGACAATTTGTTTTTCAATTATTTTAAAGATTTTTCAAATTGTACTTCACCATTTAGCAATCTATCTCTAAGGTTTTCATTCACCTCCTTAATGTTTGCAAATGCTATGATGCATTTATCTGAACAAAGGTTTTTAAGAACCTGGGGTGATACCTTAGTTGCAGCCATCATGGCACAATCACAGATATGTTCACTTTCTTCTTGCACTTTCTCTTCTTTTTCACCTTGTTTCTTCTCTTCTTCTTCAGACCAGGGGTCAGACAGTGGTTCCATCAGGGGTTCTGAATTTTCTCCCAACAGTATTTCACCAGCAACAACATTAACCACTGCTTCAGTAATTGTGTCCACTGTTTCTTCATTTGACTGTCCTTCTTCAGTTTCCAGCCGTTCTGGTATAGACTCCAATGCTACAAAACAGAAATCATCACTATAAGCATCATTTTTAGTATAGAGTGCAAAGTTTTCATCTCCTAACTCCTCAGGTAAGCTACTCCAGTCAACGAAGCCTTGGGTGAAAAAGCTTTGCTGATCTGGTTGAACCACTGCTGGTACAGCTTGTTGAGGTGTAACTTGTTGCACCTGAACTTCAGGAGCCGGGGTCTGGACATACTGTATCTGAGGAACAGTGGTTTGGACATAGTGAACAGGAACAGGGGTTGCAGGGTGTGCATAATGAGCAGTGTTTACATGAGCAGCAGGGGCATATTGGGCATAATGCAAAGTGTTTTTGTTATTTTGTGGTCTAGGGTTAGAGCCAGGATGTGTGATGATTGGTCCATTGGTTTGACTCCTGCACTCTCTAGCAAAATGACCTAACCTATTACACTTGTAACATTTTATCTTTGATTTATCCAACCCTACTTTTAAGTTCCCATGTAACCCTGGAAATTTTCTCCCTGTCCTTTTGTAAAACTTGCTGGTTCTAACACTCAGCAGTGCAAGTTGGTGTAATATGTCCATTTCCTCTAAATCAGTTGGATCAAAATGCTGCAGATCATTGAGTTCAAAGCACAGATTGTCAGAATTCTGGTTTTGTCCATTAGCTGTAAAAGCATAATTGGATGAGTAAGAATCAGAGTTGTTAAAAGCTCCACCAGCTGTTATGTCAATGTAATGATCATAACCCTGATCCTTACTACTACCAGACTCTTCCTGACCCAAAAGAGCTGTGTTGCCAAATGAATAGTCATCTGCAACCTTTCTAGAAACTTGTAACTTCTTTTTCTGGTCCAACTCCCTTTCATAGGTCAGGAGTCTACCATGAAGCTGGGTTAGGGTCAGATCTTTGAACCCAACTGAATTTCTTGTTACAAAAGCAACTGTGTCCCATTTTTCAGGAAGTGACCTGAGAAACCTACTATTTTGGGTTGCATTAGGAAATTCAACCTTAGCAAGTTTCAGTTCACTTATGAGACAACTAAATCGCTCAAACTGTTGTGTTAATGATTCACCCTTAATGTGACAAAAGGTTTCATACTATTGATTCAAAATTTCCCTGTTATTTTCAATTACTTCTTCAGTTCCCCCAAATTGTTCCTTAAGTGCATCCCACAATTCCTTGGCACTGTTACAGTGTAACAGCCCAGCATAAATTTCATTTGGGAGTGCAGATGCAACGATGCTAAATGCCTTGGCATCTAGTTCAATTTTCTGAAAATCCTGATCAGTATAATTTTCAACTTTCTTAGGTTCAAAAACTTTTGGATCCTCAGCACTCGGCACCATTGGAACATGTGGTCCAAAGATAACCGACTTCCAACATCGGGTATTCTGTTGAGCAAGGATGTGACCCATCCTTCTCTCCCAGATGTTGTATTCAGATCTAACCAACATAGGTGGTTTGAAGAGAGAACCAATGTTATTAGTGTTATCCTGTGATTGTGACGTCATTCTGGTTGTTTTACAGGCACTGATTAATCAACTTTTGTACGCGATTAAACCTTACTATGTTTTTCAACGAAACGAACAATTGAAAGTATCAAAGAAATTGAGCTGAACTTTTACGTCAAAATGATTGTTAGATCAAATTTGACTGTCCTAGCTCTGATACCAATTGTTAGGATCTGAGTTTCTTATGATTGTGCTGGTTTGATAATAATGAAGATGAAACAGAGTTAAATGCAGCGGAATTAGATGAAACAAACTTTCAACACACAATCAATGAGAGAAATAGTTTTAGCAAACATGTTTCACTTGGAATCGAATGATTGTATTTATTACAATTATCAATCACAATCCATGCATGCACTAATCTCCCCCTCAGCCTGAGCTCACAGTGAATGTTTGTACAGAATGACTTTGTGATGAAGAGAACTAATAGAACAGTACAGGGTACTGTTCTATTTATAGTACATAACAAACCACTGTGGCATCTTTGCTGACGTCACCATGAAAGTGACATCTAACCTCCTAACAACCTCTAATCACTGACTATTACAAACACTGCTATCTAACAACTGATTACAATACACAATTACAAATACAAGTCTAAACTGCTGCTTCTTCATTCCACTGCTTTAGCCCCAGCAGTGCTTTGTGTCTTCAGCAGTAGTTGAACCATAGCAGCAGATTGAGCATCAGTGCTTTATCTTCAACAGTCTTTAGTCACCAGCAGTTGTTGTGTAGGGCAGTGCTTAGAGATCAGCAGGTGATAGAATCACTTTCAAGGGGAAAGACCAAGTGCAAACGACTGCTTATTCTGGATCCACTGATCTGATCCAGTTTTGGCTTTATCAACTGTTCCTTTGTAGGGTTCAATTCCAACAATGTCTATATTTAAACTCATGTAACTCCGTGCAATGGAGCACATGCTCACCAAAAGTATGTAAATAAACCTTGCGGTAAACTGGGCAGGGCTTATCAACTGGAAACAGATGGATTATTAGCCGGTACTTAAGACTTGTCATGTATTCCACAACCGACATGTGTTGGCCCAATCCTTCAATGGGAATGACTGTCAGGAAATCCTGAGCATGAGGAGCCCGTAGACAATCAAACCGACTTTTTGATGAGGGGATGGATCAAACTTCTCTCTCAAACTCTGAACAGTTCTACTAAATAAGGCACTCGACAAAGCATTCCGGGCTTTTTTTTTGGGGGGGGGGGGGGTGGGTGGGGGGTTTATTAGAGAAACCGCCAAGTTCAAAATCAGGAAGGGACATATGCATGTAATCCAACGCATACACTTAATTAAAATTTGATCTTTTACGGGAGTTATTAGATATCATATGAATTAAATAATAATTATTAATTTACCTCCATTGTGAGGGTTGTGTGCATTTTCTTGTTCTAGCGTTTTGCTAGATTTTTTTTTTTTTTTTTCTTTCTATAATATCAACTCACCATCGTTAAATTGCGTTTATTTGACCAAATTAGTGTATCTTCTTTTAACCAGACACTTGTGTTGGGTGAAGGTTAGTGAAAATGGTTAATTAAACATTAGTATAATGATTATAGATTATTTAATTTAATAAAAGATATTTTGAAGGTTAGTGAAAATCATACTTGAGTGTTTACTCAATGTTATTAGATTGATTATAAACTATTTTAGTTAATAATATATATTTTACAAGATCAAATGAATCTAGATAGTTTTTTTAGTGTTATTTTGTATGATATACTTTTCTAATAGGTGACATACGAAGTGTGATCTTATGACACCACATGTATTTGAAGAGTGACCTTAAACTTTTCTAATACGAGACATACGAAGTGTGATCTTGTGACACCACATGTATTTGAAGAGTGACCTTAGTTATTCACCACTAATTTTAAATATTTATAATTTGAATGATTTTTAATTGTAAAGTTGCATTTTTAAATACACAGTATATACAATTAAGTTTCACTTTCAACCTCTATTATGTTGCACTTTACATTGATTTTATTTCCACTTTCTATAATACCTATATAATTAATAACATAATCAGATACATACTTTAATGTTTTAATGAAACGGTAAAAATCAAAAGTATAAATACTCAACGATAGTCAAAATGTATTCACATGTTCACACTAGTAATCATACACAAAATTATTTTTAAAGTCTTACAATTGTGTGATTAAATTTACGAAAAGATTTTCAACATGAATTAGATTACACACCCAACAAATATCATAATCTGTCTTAGACATCACATTAATAGTTGCCCACTTGCATTTTTACTTTTACACTCGATACACTTTTTAGAGTAACTAAAGATTTAAATTTCATTTTAGTCTATGTTGTTTGGCTATTTTGTCAGTTTAGTACAAAGATTTGAAACATTGTCATTTTAGTCCAAATAGTTTCAAACGTTGCTATTTTAGTCCACTGGATTAACTCTATCCATTTTAATGTTAACTAGAAGGGCAATTCGATCATTTTATATGTAATTTTGTTAACTAGAAGGGCAATTCGGCCATATAAAATGACCGAATTGCCCTTCTAGTTAACAGAAAAATGGATGGAGTTAACCCAGTGGACTACAATGACAACGTTTGAAACTATTTGGACTAAAATGACAATGTTTCAAACCTTTGGATTAAACTAGCAAAATAGCACAAACCACAGGAAATAAAATGGCATTTAACTCATAACTAAATTAAGTGGTGGTCTAGTTATTAGTATGGCAAAAAAAAAAAAAAAAAAAAAAAACCCAAAGGTTTGAAACATTGTCATAAAAGTGTGTTTCAAATGTGGTATGATGGATGATAGAAAATGCCCCTTATGGTCGTTAAACAAGGAAAGGTTTGGGATGAGTTATTCTTATTTCATTTCCGATTATAAAAGTGTGTTTCAAATGTGGTATGATGGATGATTTCTCGTAGAAATCGAGAATCTCATTTTATGATCTTATGATGGTTAGGGGGGGGGGGGGGGGGGTATACTTTAAATTAATGTTATATATTAAATGCCATTTGCAATATGAGTAAACCAATTTAATATCATTTAGAGATCACTTAACAACGTACAAAAATATATACGATAAAACCTGAATTCCAACATCGACCTTAAACACCAAAAAAGTTTGAAATCAACTTTACAACGACCCGTCGTCTCAAACCCCGACCCAATCCCAACCTAAATACGTTAATTTCTCTTAATCTCATTCTTTTCGCATCCCTATTTGTATAGACTGTAGTGTATCAAACTCTTTATCCAAACAAAATACAAAAATAATAACAAGTACAACATTTTCTAGGTGAGTGTTAATTCTCATTTCTTTTGGTCGTTAACTATTTATGACTTGAGATTAATTAGTTTGACTTGTACATAACACACACTTTATGACTTTATCACAACTTAACTACTCAAAATCCCAAATTAGACCATGTGTAGTGGTTAAACAAAATAATGCCCACACCATGGGGCATTATTCGACACGTAGCAGTCCAGTCAGCATGGGGCATTATTCTAAAAGTGGCGTAGTGGGGCATTATTCCAATAACGCCCCTTCCAATTATTAAACAATTATTTTTATTAAGAGGAGGTTAAAAAAAAAGGAAACTACAAGTGCACCCCTCCTATTGGCTAGTCAACATGCTTGCATGGTTCCTTGAGCGTTGTTTTAAAAACGTTGAACTAAATTTTTTCAAAAATAATGTCAAATAACGCCTGCCGTAATGGGGGCGTTTCGGGGCGTTTTTTTTGAATTTTTTTTAAAAATACCGCCCCACTACGGGTGGTCTTAGAAAGTGATATTATTTTAAACATTTAAATAAAAGAAATGAACACGTGAGGACCAAATACCCAACACGTCCCCCACCGGCTCCACCGTACACCGCGGCGGCGCGTAAAGTACAACCTCCAGTTGGCTTCACAATATGCTCTGCTGGCTATTACCCTTATCCTCATTCCCCCTTTCTTTATTTTCATTACATTTTTCAAATTTTATTTCATTTTCTTTTATTTTCAACTATAAATATGACATAAGCACCGACCTGTGTGTTTATAAGCTTTCTTCCGTCACCCAAAGAACTCTTGAAGTTCTAGAGAGAGAGTAGAGAGAGAGAGAGTAATGATCATTGATCATTGATCAAGACCCCCCTAGCTTTTGTTCTTCTTGAAATCCCACAACTTATTTCATCTGGGGTTGAATCATTTCATCTTTAAACATCATAAAACATCAGAGGTTAGTCTCATCACTCATCAAGATTTCAAGAAATTCATCCAATTTTTTTTTTTACTATTTTACTTCCAATTTTATGTTGTCTTTAAAGTTTAGTTTCTGATTATTTGTGTGATTTGTTCGGAAATATATGATCAGTTTATGTTTATTTTGTAGTTGATTAATTGCATTTTCAAGATTTTTGAATATTATTTATTCTCTGTTTTTAAAATGTTGATAATGTTTTAGAAAATGATCGGTTTTATGATAATGTTGTTGCCGACTGAAGTATATATTATGCTATAAATAGACTTGCATTTTCAAGATTTCTTGAATAATTAAGCGGTTGAAGTTTATTTAATTTGTTTTGCATTTTAGATTATGATCCATGTGGTTCTGTATAGAAAATGTAATTAAATTACATTTATTTTCTTGAGTACATTAATGTTGATTTGTTAAAAAATAATAGGCATAAGTTTCTTCTGATTATTGAATCATTTATATTTTTTTTTATAATCAAGATGCTGTTTTGGATTGTAATCTATGTGTTTGTATGATTGTTAAGTGGATTCGGGTTTGACTGAATTTGACTTTGAATTTTTGTTGATTTGATCTAGTGGTCTATTTTTAAGTTCTTGAGTGTTTTCTTGATTTGAATTAGTTTTTGGTATGTGAGTGATTCGATTAACGTTGTTTTGCACATTTGCAGATACTTTCTCGTTTAGGCGCAGCTTTTATAATACAATCGTTCGAGAGATTTGATCAAAAGAATCTTGAACAATGTCTGATCCTGCGGTTTCATCACAATATGAACAAGATCATACTGTTACATCTGATGCCCCTTCAGATGTCCCAAATAGGTTGATTGTCGTATCGAATCAGTTACCCATAATCGCTAGGCGTAAGACTAACGACAATGGAGGGTCCTTTTGGGACTTCACTTGGGACGAGAGTTCGATTTACATGCATATCAAAGATGCATTACCCGCAGCCGTGGAGGTTTTCTATGTTGGCACACTTAGGGCTGACGTTGGCCCTACCGAACAAGATGACGTGTCAAAGACATTGCTCGAGAGGTTTAATTGCGTTGCGGTTTTTGTCCCTACTATAAAATGGGACCAATATTATCACTGCTTTTGTAAGCAGTATTTGTGGCCGATATTTCATTACAAGGTTCCCGCTTCTGACGTCAAGAGTGTCCCGAATAGTCGTGATTCATGGAACGCTTATGTTTACGTGAACAAAGAGTTTTCACAGAAGGTGATGGAGGCGGTAAACAATGCTAACAATTATGTATGGATACATGACTACCATTTAATGACGCTACCGACTTTCTTGAGGCGGGATTTTTGTCGTTTTAAAATCGGCTTTTTTCTGCATAGCCCGTTTCCTTCCTCAGAGGTTTATAAGACCCTACCAATGAGAAACGAGCTCTTGAAGGGTCTGTTAAACGCTGATCTTATCGGGTTCCATACATACGATTATG
Organism: Helianthus tuberosus; assembly: GCA_030545235.1. Classification (NCBI taxonomy): domain Eukaryota; kingdom Viridiplantae; phylum Streptophyta; class Magnoliopsida; order Asterales; family Asteraceae; genus Helianthus; species Helianthus tuberosus. The sequence continues at coordinate 39,597,892 of CM060425.1, read as the reverse complement.
CCCGTCATTTTCTATCGTGCTGTAGTCGAATGTTTGGTTTGGATCATCAGTTGAAAAGGGGGTACATTTTCTTGGAATATAATGGAAGGAGCATTGAGATCAAGATAAAGGCGAGCGGGATTCATGTTGGTCGAATGGAGTCGTACTTGAGTCAGCCTGATACAAGATTAAAAGTTCAAGAACTTAAAAAACGTTTCGAAGGGAAAACCGTGCTACTTGGAGTTGATGATTTGGATATATTCAAAGGTGTGAACTTCAAGGTTTTAGCGTTGGAGAAGTTACTCAAATCACACCCGAGTTGGCAAGGGCGTGTGGTTTTGGTGCAAATCTTGAATCCCGCTCGCGCGCGTTGTCAAGACGTCGATGCGATCAATGCCGAGATAAGAACAATCTGTGAAAGAATCAATAACGAACTGGGAAGCCCGGGATACCAGCCTGTTGTGTTTATTGATGGGCCCGTTTCGTTAAGTGAAAAAGCTGCCTATTATGCTATCGCCGATATGGCAATTGTTACACCGTTACGTGATGGCATGAATCTTATCCCATACGAATACGTCGTTTCCCGACAAAGTGTTAATTACCCAAATCCCAATACTCCAAAAAAGAGCATGCTAGTGGTCTCCGAGTTCATCGGGTGTTCACTTTCTTTAACTGGGGCCATACGGGTCAACCCATGGGATGAGTTGGAGACAGCAGAAGCATTATATGACGCACTCATGGCTTCTGATGACCATAAAGAAACCGCTCACATGAAACAGTATCAATACATTATCTCCCATGATGTAGCTAACTGGGCTCGTAGCTTCTTTCAAGATTTAGAGCAAGCGTGCATCGATCACTCGCGTAAACGATGCATGAATTTAGGATTTGGGTTAGATACTAGAGTTGTTCTTTTTGATCAGAAATTTAGCAAGTTGGATACAGATGTCTTGGAGAATGCTTATTCTATGGCTCAAAATCGGGCCATACTTTTGGACTATGACGGCACCGTTACTCCATCTATCAGTAAATCTCCAACTGAAGCTGTTATCTCCATGATCAACAAACTGTGCAATGATCCAAAGAACATGGTGTTCATCGTTAGTGGACGCAGTAGAGAAAATCTTGGCAGTTGGTTCGGCGCGTGTGAGAAACTCGCCATTGCAGCTGAGCACGGATACTTTATAAGGTATTTTTTAACTCATATATTATTACTCATGCAGATCTTACAAAACGACACGAATCTTGAGTAATTATTTTGCGAAATCATATCAGGTGGGCAGGTGATCAAGAATGGGAAACGTGCGCACGTGAGAATAATGTCGGGTGGATGCAGATGGCTGCGCCGGTTATGAATCTTTATACAGAAACTACTGACGGTTCGTATATTGAAAAGAAAGAAACTGCAATGGTTTGGCACTATGAAGATGCTGATAAAGATCTTGGGTTGGAGCAGGCTAAGGAACTATTGGACCATCTTGAAAACGTGCTCGCTAATGAGCCCGTTGAAGTGAAACGAGGTCAATACATTGTAGAAGTTAAACCACAGGTACCTATTAATTACCTACTTGTTATGACATTCATAGGCACAGATTTGTAGAATCTTTTAACTTAAATTTCTTTAAATATGAATGTAACTATAGGGGGTCACTAAAGGTATAGTTGCAGAGAAGATTTTTGCGTTCATGGCTGAAAGGGGAAAGCAGGCTGATTTCGTGTTGAGCGTTGGAGATGATAGAAGTGATGAAGACATGTTTGTGGCCATTGGGGATGAAATAAAAAAGGGGCAAATAACTAACAACAATTCAGTGTTTACATGCGTAGTGGGAGAGAAACCAAGTGCAGCTGAGTACTTTTTAGACGAGACGAAAGATGTTTCAATGATGCTCGAGAAACTCGGGTGTCTCAGCAACCAAGGATGATGATCCGGAAGCTTCTCATGATCTTTATGAGTTAAAAGTTTTCGACTTTTTCTTCATCAAGATTCAGGGGAAAGTTGTTCAATATGAACTTGTGTTGCTTGGTTCTGGATTTTTGGGAGTCTTATAGATATAACATTTCATATGCTACCTTAACTTTGGTCTTTTTTTTTCTATATACATAATACATAGTTTGTTTGTTTGATGGTTTCTTTAAGTAGCTAGCTTTGTGTAGTACTGTTACAGTAGAGGCTATCTGGTTGTTGGGTGATGCTAAATCGTGTTAGTTATAGTTCTTAAAACAACTTATATCATAAATTTAAAATTTTTAGATATGTGAACTTAAGGTTTATCAGCAGCTTGGTAAAGGGTGAACTTGGGAACGGTTTGTTCATTTGGTTTTGGTTAGGCAAATGACTTGGTGATCGTAGCCCAGAAAAACGCCACGGTGGCTATGCGATTAGGGGTGTGGGATTGGAAAAGGGACCCCATTAGTGATATGGAACGAAACTGTTAGGATCGAGTGCACACACGAACACGACACCGAAAGCAATAACGAACACAAGGATTTACGTGGTTCGGTCTAAACTGACCTACGTCCACGGGTGACAACTAGGATATTTTATTGAGGGTGTTAAACATTACAAGTACAAGAGATCAATATATAGACTACACAATTAGGGTTCAAGCCCAATGGGCCGCGACTTGGGCCTACTGCCCTAACTATCGCGCCACACCCATAGGTGTCGAGAAGTCTACAGCCCAACAATCTCCCACTTGGAGGCTTTAAAGACACGATCAACTGCGCTCCACTGTATTTCTGTAATATGTCAACGGAAACTCTATGCTCCACCTCTAGTTGCCACCGGCCTTCTCATCAATTAACTTGAAGGCGTGTTGAAGCTCCCACTGAGCTTCAACTCATTAGTCACTACCCGTGACTTATTCTCTGTCCCTTCCGGCTCCCACTTAAACGAACTGCAGGACCTTGAGAAAACCTGAGAACTAACACTCTCCATCATAAGCAGGTAATTCACTGGAGAGACTTTCACCACTGAAATACAAGTTCTCTTAACCAACTGTCGTCTGGGAGCTCTGACTGAAGCACTACATGTGCTCCCACTGCCACGAAAACCCTTGACTAGCTTCTCTGAACCTTTCCTAGCACGTTCAACCTGAATCTGACCTGTGACTCTGGGTTATCTCCTGCAAAACAAACCTTTTTCTGCCCCCGAGATTCTGTGAACTGAATTTTGGACTTCTTCTGAACTGGGATAGCCTCTCCCTTAGGCGGTACACTAACCATATACAATGAGCCCCTCTTCTTAGTTACCTTAGTTACCTTCCACTGTCCACTACCGAACTTAACCTCGTGACCCTGATCATCCAGCTGCCCGACTGAAATAAGCCTTTTCTTCAAGCCTGGAATAACTCTCACGTCTCTCAAAGTCCAAGTAGATCCAACTGAAATAACTAAGTCAATATCACCCATTCATGTGACATTTAGGACTTCATCATTTGCAAGTCGTACCTTACCAAAATCCCCAACTTTAAGATTCCGTAATGCTTCATTGCTGTGGGTAGTGTGAAATGAAGCACCCGAATCCATAACCCAGGAATCAACACTGCTCTCCACACTACAAATCAAAGCTTCATCATCTGAGTGGTCTACTGCAGCGTTAACTTCTTTGGACATTGATTCCTGAAATGTCCAACCTCTTTACAGTTCCAACAGGTTACATCATTTCGAGCCCTGGACTGACTCCTCTTTCTGTTCTTACTGCCACTACTTCTGTTATTCTTCCTTCCTCTGCCAACATGCATTAAATCACCCGATGATTCACCTGAATTTCTTCTTCTGACATCTTCGCCCAGAATAAGATCTCGCATCTTCGCAAACGTGAACTTACTCGTATCTGAAGAGCTCGAAACAGCAGTTACGGTTCCGGACCAACTATCGGGTAATGAGGACAATAACAATAAGGCTTGGACCTCATCATCAAACTTGATATTCATAGACACCAACCGAGACAAGATCGAGTTTAAGTTATTGATGTGCGCTGTAACTGAATCACCTTCCCTCATCCTAGTATTCACAAGCTCTCGGATAAGATAAACCTTGTTCGCTGCAGAAGGCTTCTCATACATGTTTGATAATGCTGCCATCATTCCTCTAGCTGAGGTATCCTTCTGGATATTAAATGCAACATTCTCCGATAGAGAAAGCGTTATCACTGCTCTAGCTTTCTTATCCATCCTATCCCAATCTGCTTGGGGTGTTTTTTCTAGCTTTTCATCCTCGAGCACTACATCTAAGTCTTTCTGACAAAGTAGTGCTTCAACCTGCATCTTCCACCAACCAAATTTCTTCCCGTCAAATTTTTCTATCTTGATCTTACCGTCGTCAGCCATTATCTCAAACTGTAATCTGAGTAATTCCTAACTTTGGATCTCGGTAACACAATCAGAAAAATAATCTCGGTTAAACGAAATAACCCCACTAATCAAACCACCCGGCTAAACTGCCCGATAATATACTCCAAAACCAATATCCAAAAGAATTTCCTTTCTTTTATGCGTAGACCCAAACAAAACCAAACTCAACAAAAAGGATATTATAATACCTTTATTAGTTTGGTGCTTCAAGAAAACCAAGCGAAGAAATAACAATTTCAAATGCTTTCTGCTTTCTTTTGTGCCAGGGATCCACACAAGAAACAACCACAAACTACTAACAAATTAAATTGCTTTCTGTCCTTTTTTTTTTCTTTTGCAAGTTAATTGGCGCAAGAACCAAGATTATTATGGGGGCTCTCAATTTCTTTGGATTCTTGTTCAATGAAAAGAAAAAAAAAAGATAGTGACCTTTTTTTTCTTCTACTCTGACGAACAAACAAAATAGAGATGCTGACCTTTTGAAACTTCCGCAAGATTGCTGGATAATGGCGGCTAGCTGTCGACACCGAAACCCTAGATCGAAAACCTCTTTCTCTTGCGATGTGTTTTCCGTGTGTAAACGAGCCGTAGCTCTGATACCAGTTGTTAGGATCGACTGCACACACGAACACGAACACGACACCGAAAGCAATAACGAACACAAGGATTTACGTGGTTCGGTCTAAACTGACCTACGTCCACGGGTGACAACTAGGATATTTTATTGAGGGTGTTAAACATTACAAGTACAAGAGATCAATATATAGACTACACAATTAGGGTTCAAGCCCATTGGGCCGCGACTTAGGCCGACTGCCCTAACTATCGCGCCACACCCATAGGTGTCGAAAAGTCTACAGCCCAACAGAAACAAACTGGAACGGTGCACCGTCTTGATTAGTGAAATTTTGTTGTCCGGAAGAAGAGACAGGTGGGTAGGGGAGCCGGACCCGAAGGGATCTTTCTCGGTGACCTCATGGCGGAAGCTAATGTAATGTCCAAGCATTCGGTTCCATTCCATCCTATCAAATGGGTTCCAAAGAAGTTAAACATATTCGGATGGCATGCTGAACAAGACCGTCTGCTTACTTTTCAAGGATTTCAAAAACAGAGTATATATATAGAGGCTCAACAATTTGCAGGCTATGCCGATAGTACGAGGAGAACTCAGACCATCTTTTCACTTCTTGCTACATTGCAACGGTGATTTGGAACAAGGTTAATGATTAGTGTAACATCCCTCCGATATTCGCATTCAGAGTTAGAGACTGTAAGTTCTAAAACCTGGATCTTTTGATGAAAACGATGTTTCTCAACAATAATTCAGATTTAGATCAATCGATTTGATGTTTGACCCGAAAATGATAGAAAACTAGGAAAGTTATAAGTATAATCAAGAACACGATAAGAACACGATGATGAAGCTTTGATTATAGTCGAAATGATTTACAATAAGTTCCCGACTTTGCTAATATGCTCAAAACACACTTAATTGTGGAAAAGATAAATCAAAAGCCAAACCTAATGAATGGAAATTTTAGGCTATCTATAGGCAAGCCATTAGGGAACCGACGTCACTGACGGCATGTGTGAGGTCGTCACTAGAGTGCCATCAGGTGACACTCGAGTGACGCCTGTCAGTAGGTGACACTCGAGTGTCACCTGCCATCAGGTGACACCAGAGTGACGCCTATCACTAGGTGACACTCGAACCTCGAGCAATGTGTTTAGAGGAGGTTCCGGAGGAAGGTCATCCCATCCGGTTGGATTAACAACTTCTTGCGCAAGGTTCCAATCCTCTTGTGGGAAGATTGGTTCCATGGGTGGCATAACAAGAATGTTCAACCTTTGGTGCAAAAGGTTGATTTCTTGGAAGCTATTCTCTAGTCCCACCGTCAAGTAGTTGATACGGTCGATGAGGATCTCCTCCACCGATGTCATATCGTCGATGGCTTCCCTTAATGCATACACATAGCGCACAAGGGTAGCTTCGATTGATAGTCTTCTTCCTCTTCGACTGTTTCTTGAGTTGGTTGATGATGTTCCACTATTTTGGCTCGACATGCTAAGAAAACAAGACGAAAATCTCAAAAAGATGAAGATGAAACTCTCGGCCACGGCCCCGTGCCGGCTGGGCACGGCCCCGTGGTGACACCTCTGCAAGATTTTTGAACCCAGAAACTCATTGTTTTAAATTATTTTTCTGTGTTTTAAAACATTTCTGAACATAAATAACTCAAAACGGTGTTGTAAAGCTTATGTTTATCAAGACTTCTTGGTTAAAAACCTTGCAATTACTTAGATAAAGCTTGAAGTTATGACGCTTCAAGGTTTAATGGAGGTGGGAGAGCTTTGGAGAAGATGGAAATTGACAAAAGTGACAAATACAAGATGGTTTGAGTGAAACCTTTTTAATAACATACCTTTTTGGGTATGTGTGAAAATCAGGGCAGATCTTTGTCTTTGGAATGAGTTTAAATATGCTGCCCCAAGGCTGACTTTATAGAAAGTGACAGCACACTGACCACGGCCCCGTGTTGGCTGGACACGGCCCCGTGGTCAGAGATAGGTCAAACAATTTTGTCCGTATTATGAGCACACGACGTGTTGACCTGAGCACGGCCCCGTGGCTAGAGCTTTATGAAGTAATGTCTCTATTATTTTTAAGGTTTTTATTCGGATCAGGTGGTTCCTTGCTGGAGGGAACAACACCGAAGTGCCTAAGGTACCTCAATTGCTTTTGATTTATGCAAGAACGCAAGAGGTTATCGGAAAGGGTAAAACCTAAACTACTTACTGGTGGGCGAAACCAACCTTTATTCCCCTTATCCGGGCTCTTTTTAAAGAAGGTATATGTCAAATCGCTCAGGTCTATGAGCGCATCGGTCGGGGCCGATGGAGAGTCCTTCACGGCACAATCGACACAGGCACGACTATCGTTATTGCTTTCACAAGAGGTTGAGGTACTTTTGGTGTCGTCAATGTTGATAGATTCCGAATGTGATCCCAAAATTTCTCCTTGATTTTTGTCTTGTGATGAATACCTCATTTTCACCGTAAGCTCTATTTACTTTAATTTTTGGAGAATCCCCTCTTCCATTTGACATAATTCATTGGAGGTTATGTCGGTCGGAAGGGATGGTTGAGGGTATTCGGGCGGGTAATAGTGATCGTTTTTACTTTCGCCCATCTTAAGGTGATTACTACAGGAAAATGATGGGTCTACTAGGTAGTGGGGATCAAATTTTAGAATGTAACATTTTAAATCTTGATGAAATCTACCACATAGTTGACACCACTCACCGTAAGAGTGGCAAAAGTAAAAATAATCAATATCATCCATGCTTTTGTTAGAATTTACCAACCGTCGGGATCTTACGGTCCTGTTTTCAGTAACTGGTGATTGGACACGGGGACGTGCTGGATGGACAAAGCCCCATGCTGCAGCCTGCAGTAAGCGCAAAATTTGCTAAAAATTGAGAAAAATCTTAAAAAAAGAAAAATGCTAAAAATAATTAGGCCGTAGATTTTTAACTTTCTTAAAATCCTTGTGTCCCTGGCAACAGCGCCAAAAACTTGGTGTGCGTTGAGCGTGATATGATTTTGTTAATATTTTAAGTTTGTTTTACGCGTTAGTCCAATTTTAAATTTATAAAACATGATATTGTACTAACACTAAACACACACTAGGGCAAGTGCACCCATCGCGAACGTAGTATAGTGTTGGTAAGATACCGAGGTCATCTAAGGACACAAGAGCTTATAATATCGGTTTATTGTCAACGTCTAATCGATCTAAATTTTTGAAAAGAGTTTTTAAACATGAAAATAAATCTAAAAAGTAAAAGATAAATAAAATGAAAGACAAATAGACAAGATAGAATCACTTGGATCCAACTCATCTTTAATGTACCCTTTGATGATTTTCGCACTTTCGGACTTTTTAAGAGATTATCTTAGTTATAGTAGTAGGCCCCTCTTTTGAAGGTGACGTTACCCTCAACCCAGTGGTTTGAGTCAGCAGGGATACAATCCCAAAGGGTCGGAATATTGAAAGATAATTAAATAAGTTATTAATACGAAAAGTGGTAGGCCCCTCTTTTGAAGGTGACATTACCCTCGGCTAAGTGGTTTAAGTCATCAAGGATACAATCCCAAGAAGCCGGTTTAATGTTTTAATAGTAGTTTACATATGAGGGGTTCAAGCTATTCGCACCCCCGCCATCCAATACCTTTAGGGCATTGAAGGAAGTCCTAGTAAGCTTGAACCAGGTCCTCGCAGGATCTATACACTGAACAAGACAAGAACTTTGCCAAACCACCATTCTAACCCTCTTCCAAGTAGTTAACGCGCTTTATATAGACCATAAAGACACGAATGAGTAAATCAATGACATCATGAAAAAATGGTTAGGAAAATTCACTTTCAACATAAGAAATTAGTTATTAAAGTCATTAATACATACCCAATTAAAAAGTGCCGAAAAATTAAAAATCAAAAGTAATACATTAAATACTTGTCTTCACCAAGTGATGTAAGAGATTAGCCAAGCATGGCCTTGATTGACAAGAACTCTTACAATCAATCTTGGATCCCAAGACTACTACACACTCTAAAGATGATAGATGGATGATGGTGGTGGGTGTTGGTGGTGTAGTGGTGGTGGTGTGGTGGTGGAGTGGTGGCAAAGTGGGAGAGAAGTGGTTTGCCAAGGGATGCCTTTGAAGTGAACCATGCACCCCTATTTATAGTCAGAACAGTGCCCGTTCACGGCCCCGTGTCCACTGGGCACGGCCCGTGGCCCGTTTCTTCTCTTCCTTCATTAATTGAAGCTGTCAGCAGAGGGCCTCACACGACCCCGTGGCTTCTGGACACGACCCCGTGGTCAACTCTTTGCTGTACTATCAAGATTATGCAAATCTAAAAGTTGACCACGCCCCATGGTGAGTTGGGCACGACCCCATGGTGGGCGTAGAAGCTTCGGCAGTCTTTGTCTTTATGTGTGAGGTCTGACCACGACCCATGCCTAGCTGGGCACGACCCCGTGGTCAGTTTCTGCTTTCTTGTTTTTGTCTTGGGAGATGCTGCCGAGGGTCGGGCATGTCACGTTATTCCTTCTTCTTGTATTTATGTTGGTTTTTGGTTGCTTATTTGTTTCTTTTGTTCTTTTAAGCTCATTTGGTCCTATAAATTCAAAATGAAGAAAGAAACGCGCTTTTTCCAACATTAGTACTAAAAATGGTTGGTTTTATGCCTCTATTGATGTAATTTATATGTTGTATTTTGTACACATCAATGTGTCTGACACAAAATCTGTATTCAGCACATGAAAATAACCTAGACACAGCTTCAAGTATCCCCTAAGTGAAACAAACAACATTCATTAACATTAACATGTATTAACATTAACTATTAACAAGATAATACATTAACTAAAAAAAACTAACCTTTTGTCTGTCACTCATGAACAAAAAATTTGACATTTGTCCAATGTCCAAATCTTCTCCCAACAATTGTAGGAACCATAACCAAGAGTTGTTATTTTCTGCCTCAACAATGGCATATGCAACAGGGTATATGCCATTGTTATTGTCAACACCCACGGCTGTTAGAACTTGACCAGGATGTGGCCCTTTCATAAAGGCACCATCAACCCCCAAAAGATCTCTGCCAATTGCCTTAAACCCTGCTTTTAAACTGCCCAAGCAAACATAAACTCCTTAAATTGTCTTGTAGTTGAATCTGGATCTAATGCAGGCTCAACTTCCAATCTAATTGTTGAATCTGGGTTAGTTCTATGCAGTTCTTTAATATAATCTCTAAGATGAGCATACTGGGCAGTGAAATCTCCATGTGAGACATTCAGTGCTTTATATCTGGCCCTATAAGCTTTCATTCTAGAAATCTCAAGCTAATATTTTCTTTGGAACTGTTCTTGGACTGCTTTGATAGGTATATTTGGATTTTGTTCAATCTGTTCTACAAGCTCATCAGCAAGAAAGGTAGAAGTACAAGCTTTGATGACTCGGCTTTGTAGACATTTATGATGGTGGTTGAAGGTTTTGACCAACCATGTTTCAGTCTCTTTGTCAAGAGATACCAAGACAACCCAAGGGTATTTGTTTTGATTAGGGTTTTTCTTATGCCCCCTGCCCCTTTTATGTTTTTGTTGAATCGTCCTCTCCACTTCATTATTTTTCAATTTTGGCCCCTTGCCTTTTTTCCCTGGACTTTCATTATTTTTCAGTTCTGGCCCCTTGCATTTTTTCTTCTCACCAGCCACTTTTTTCTCAGCTGCCACTGTCTTTGCACTTTCTTTTGCACCATGTTTCACCTCCTCAAGCCCTAAACCACCTAAACATGCTACCCTGGCCCTATCAGCCTCATCCTTAACTATTCTCAATTGTCTTCTGCTTTCGACTCTGTACTTTCTTATGAATTTCTTAACCTCCTCCTTTGTACTAAACATTTGTCCAACATAGAAATCATTTTCATTCCCTAATGCCCTTCTAGCATGCTTCAAATTTTTCTTTCTTATGTTTGCAAGATTCTCATCAGAATCACTGCAACTATCAAAGTTATCATTGTCTAAAACATCCACATCAGAATCAAATTCTTGTTTTTTTTATCATCTACTTCTTTATCAACCATGAACCTAAAATCTATCATCCCTAACTTCTTCCTCATTGTCCTTATCTGAATTATCACTAACTTCATGATCACTAACTTTTTCCTCATAGTCCTTATCTGAATTATCACTAACTTCTTTAGCCTCATTAGCACTAACCTTCACATCATTAATTCATTGGTTCTTGACTCACATCTAAAAAAAGGGTTAAAATCATCAACAACCTTACCTTCATGGATTTGTTAATGACAAGTAAAATTGGATGGAACCTGAGACATTTGGCTTAATGACACATGATACTCTAAATCAGCATCCTTAATGACATTTGGATCAGTATCCTTTTTGTCCCCTGATTCTCCTACTTCTTCATGTGCCTCATCATGCCAACATATTGATAGAAGAGTACTACTTCGGGTTTGACTGAATCGTTGAACATTAGACATCCCATTTTCCAAATAAATACTAATGAACCGGTGACCATCCCTAACAAAAGCAAGCAGCTTCTCAATATCTTCATCATTACTTAATAATGTGAGTCCATCATCAAGGTCATTCATTGTTGGATCAGATAAGTGGAAGTAATGAGAGACATCATGGTTATAACCTAGCTTATCCTTAATCGACTCTAATTGTGCAAACCCAAACTTATCACTGTCAAGCAAATCAAAGAAATCTAGGTCATCATTCATATACAATCGTCCTGGCGGATCAGTAAATGTAAGGACCGCTTTTTCGTCTTTATAAAATAACTTACAAGGGTGATTTAAAGACTTTAAAGTAACAATATTTATATATACTTTTACAAAATTTGGGCATGACCCGTCCGTAAGACGGACATACCCCTGTTTTAAGCATAAGTAAGACAAATACCATTCTACAATTCGTTCGACATGACACTACTAAATACCAAGACATCAAGTGTTAAAATGTATGTCTACTAACAAGATGTACAAAATAGGAATTTTGACCCAAAACATTAGTGCAAACTAGCGGAAGCGCTTGGTATAACATATCATGAACACGTGCTCGCTCCAATTCTCCAAGTCGCCTAAATTGAGGATTTACCTACACTCAACAACAAAACTTTAAAAAGTTAGTCATAATACTTGTTTCACTTACAATACCATCATTTTAGTTCCATTCGTTTATGAACTTTCATTTCTCTTACGCATTCGATTACCCAATTAATGGGTATGGCATATACTCTCATAGTGAGATTCAAGCATACACTTACGACCCGGTAACATCGGGTTAATTGCTTTCAACATAATTCATTCGTTCAATCCGTATAACGGATCGAACTTCTTACATTCGTTTTTGCATTCATGACCACCCATTCTAAACGGATGGTAACTTATTCATACTCGACTTGTTCAACTCGAACCGGTCGACTAGCATAGCTTATTATAACCTTCGTTAACATAACCAAATCCGCAAGGGATTTGCTATCTACTTACTAACCACCATAATCATTATAACAAGGGTTGTTTTCATGATTAATAACAAAATTTAAGTAAGGTTTTGTATGCAACGGAACATACCTCGATCTTGCACGCCTTCCGTTTTCTTGGTGCTTGTACCTTCTTCCTTTACGCCTACATCACAACATTCATTCATTCATTCATTCATTTAGTCTATCTACTTCATTCTGCCATTTTCCATGTTACATATACATTCATCTCTTAAGCATTTCATCAAACACTTGGTAGGCATCATAATTAAGGTATAAGGTACAAGTCTTTAAAGCACATCTTTACTAGTTCATCATCATCCAACATTCACATCTATTGTAATTTGCATAACTATTTCTTCCTACATCAATTTATCTAGCATTCAAGTATTACAAACGAGATCATATATCAAGATAACATACAATCATAATCATTATGATCTTCCTAATCATAACACAATTTCACAAAGTGGGGTTTTTCACTTCAACCTCTCATGCAACCTAAAATCAAACATGATTCTTGTTTTAGAAAGCAATTCTAACTCAGATTTCCCACATTAGTTACAAGAACTCGAGATTGGGTTTAACCCCTCATTCTACAAATCATATTTTCAGAAAATTAAACTTACCACTTCACTATGTATGTATAGATAATCGAAAAACTTGAGACATGCAACAGATTAGACTTGAATTCCTTGATCAATTGAGTGAATTAGCAAGAGCAAGGGTTTTCACCTTGCTCCTCCTGTTCGATCGATCCCAGACACGCACCAGAGGTGAGTTTTGGGTTTAAACCCTATTAGCCCCTTTTTGGTTACAATTTATCATATTAACCCCTCCTAAATTGAAAGGTATTTAATTTAGACATTTTCCATGACTTCAACTATGTTTTATTACAATTCAGCCCCTCTAATTCTTTTATTGTCATCTTGCATTTCATTTATTTCTTTTTAAATCTTTCCTTATTTTTAAACAATTTATCTTGAAATTTTGGGGTGTTACAAGTCTACCCCCCTTAAAAGAGGTTTCGTCCCCGAAACCTGGGCACTTAACAATTTAAACGTTTACATACCGAAGAGAAAAGGGTAGTGCTTCCTCATTTCATCTTCCGCTTCCCATGTGAGTTCCGACCCTTTTCGGTGTTGCCATTGAACCAACACTTGTCTAATAGCTTTGTTGCGGAGATTCTTCACCTTGACGTCTTTAATGGCTATTAGTTTTTCGACATAGTTCAACCCCTCGTCCAACTCGATGTCATCGAGAGGTACTAATGCTGTTTCATCCGCAAGACACTTTCTCAACTGTGACACGTGAAAGGTATTGTGAATCAAGTCTAGAGCAGGCGGTAATTCTAATCGATATGCAACCCTTCCAATTCGAGCCAAGATTTTGAACGGTCCAATATACCGAGGGCCTAACTTACCCCGTTTGCGGAAACGGATTATACCCTTCCATGGAGATACTTTTAGCAGAACATAGTCTCTGACTTGAAATTCGATAGAACGTCTTCTCTTGTCTGCATAAGCTTTCTGCCGATCCTGGGCTGCTTTTAGTCGAGCTCTAATAAATTCAATCTTTTCATTTATTATTGCTATTAATTCACTTGGTGCGAGCTCCCTTTGCCCCACTTCACCCCAGCATACGGGAGTTCTACACTTTCTCCCGTACAGTAACTCATAAGGAGCCATTTGAATGCCACTATGGTAACTATTATTATAAGAGAATTCAACTAGTGGTAAATGGTCATCCCAACTTCCCCCAAAGTCTAGGGCACACGCTCTTAACATATCGACAAGTGTTTGAATGGTTCTTTCTAACTGGCAGTCAGTCTGAGGGTGGTAGGCAGTGCTTATGTGTAACTTCGTGTGACACCTGTGTCATTGCGACCATCAAACGAATACCAAACCAATGAAATAGTGTATTTCATACTTGGGATTGATATAAATATGTGTATCTTTTGCACATATCAATTCTTGTTCGATTTTCAAGCTTTAAATCGCTTTCTGGAGAGTTATACGCAAACTGGTGCGTAAACATAATCCGTTTAACGCGAAAAACACCCCGGAACATCAACATATGCTTAACATACCTTAAATAACCTTTACATAACTTAGAAATAAGTTTTGAAGGCTTTGGTATGGCAAAATCAAGTTAATTCGCTTACAGAGACTAAATTTGACAAACTGCGAAAGTATGATGATTCATACTGAAACAGACATTCCGGAACATGACCATAAGTTAAACATACCATAAATATCCTTTACATAGCTTAGAAATAGGCTTTGAGGGGTCCGGTGTGCTAAAATAAACTTTTGGGTCATTCAGGGACTAAAAGCGTCAAAAAGTGCATAAGTTTGCATTTTCACGCATAACTTACATTCTGAATACATCCGGACATCAAAGAATTTATGTAAGCATTAAAATATTTTATTTTAGTGTTTGGCATAAGAAAAATCCATTCGTCGCGCAATTTGGATCGTTTTTGCGTCCGTTACGACTTCCGTCGTAATTAACCGAACAACGCAACCGTACGACCAAACGAACCGACATCCGAGATGTTTTTGAGCATATTTTAAGTTCCCTATACTTTAACTTTATTTTAGAGCCTTGAAATGAGGTTAACGGGGCTTAAAAGTGCCAAAAATCAAGTTTTACAAGTGCAGGGACCATTTTTTAAGTTTCTGGCAGATTCAATGAACCTAGTCCATTTTGAAGTGTTGATGGTTTTAACCCATGGTTTTGCAAAACTATGGACAGGTATTCAATGAACATAGACCATATTAGGGGCTCCCATGGTTTTAGAAAACCATGGGCACACATGTAAGGTCCAGATCAAAGCTCAGTTTTCGATGAACGATCTTAACGGTTCTTGAATTCCTATAAATACCCACCCTCACTTCCTCCCAAAGCACACTTGAATCTGATTTTGGCTCTCTAAGTTGTAGTTTATGCTTCATACCTGAGAGTAAATTGGATCAAGATCTTGCGGGGACCTTCTGTAAGTATTCTTTCGTTCTTTTCATTCGTTTTTGTCGTTAAAGTCAAACTGCGTTTGACTTTCTGCTTTGACCAGTTTATGGTCAACGCGAAATTCGTTTAAACTTCATAACGTGAGCATAATCACGATGGTTATAGTCCCCAGTGACTATACCTACTGATTACCACATTATCTAGGCTCAGTGACGAGTCGTAGTTTCTGCCAAAATGCGTTTTCTCGCGTATTTTGTAACCAAACTACTCTAGGATATCAAAACCGTTTGTTTTGATATCAAAACCTGTTTTCTAACTTAACTAAACATGTTCTAGCATGTTTAGCTCGTCATTTTTTTAGATTAGTGCTTGTGTGGAGCCGAAAGTTAAGCGGAATAAACACCCGCTTAGACTTTCGAACACGACCCGTTTGGTCGATCATTAGGATCCGACCAAACATGTTAAGTGACCATAGTAGCGTAGGGAATAAACTTCCGAGGTTATACCTTATGGTCACTTAGGTTTGACTAGTCGCATGATAGGTAGTTTATATGCCTTAGGTAAATTACCAAAATGCCCTTTTTACGCCAAAATTCATTTTAAGCCTATGTAACATAATTTTTGATATCTAAACTGATTTAGCAACAATATTAGACATGTTAAGGCATATTTTACTTATCATAGGGCTAGTTAGGCATTCCGAACGCGTTTTACGCGAACGACGCGTTAAAGTAGCATAAGCTACCTAAACGGGTCGTAATGGGTCGTAAGCACTTAGGTTAGGTTTCATTTTAGTATGTAGGCTTTGTTAAACCATATTACACAAGTTCCCATACTCGTTTGGTTTACGAACCCTCATTCTATCTGATCCTCCGATTTAGGTCCGTTTATTAACATAGTTACCTATATTAGGTGCCGTTTAATTCCGTGATCTTCTAGCATTGCTTGGTGGTTATCCTAGTAATTCTAATCAATCCCAAGTGAGTACATAGACCCCTCTTTTACTGTTTTCCAAACTGTTTTGGGGTGAAACACATGTGCCTACTTGTTACTTTCGTGCTTTCCTGTTTTCACATCATATACTTGCTATGTTCATTAGTACACTATTAGTACATGATTTACATTACATTGTTTCGCTATGTATGTTTACTGAGCATACTTAGTACATTGTTTTACTTTACATTTCTGCTATGTATGTTGACTGAGCATACTAGCACATTGATTTACATTACATTAGTTGCATATGTTTACTCAACATATGGACACATTGTTTTACATTGCATTTTGTTGCATATGCTCATCCAGCATATGAACACATTATATTACCTTTTGAACCGTCTGTAACTATTTAACTATGCGAACCGTTGTAACTATCTGACTATGTGAACCGTTGTAACTATTTGACTATGTGAACCGTTGTAACTATTTGACTATGTGAACCGTTGTAACCATTTGATTATATGAACCGTTTGTAACTGTTGAACCGTGTGAACCGTATTTGACCATACATAAACATTTCTACAACTGTTAAACATTACATTTTGGTGGTTGTTTTGGGTAAGTGATTTAAGTAACGAGGCGACGTGTAATACGATAAAAACATGGTGGATACGCCGCTGGTACTTCCTATATATAAGTGCTTTTACGGTATTACATATCGTAGCGTTATTTAAACCATTTCAGTTTAGACATATTACATATACAATACAATCTTCACATAAACATCGTTTTACAAATAACTTAACTTATACAAACTCATTTTACATGGTTATTCACTTAACCATACATTATTCTTTTATACATATATATCATTTGGTTTATTTATCACTTTTCAAATGATTTATGAACGGAAACATTCAACAAGATTCATGGCTACTTTTTAAACAGTTTTCTCTAAACGCAAGTCATGAATCCTATTTCCACAAAACCTATGTATCTCATAGGCATTTTTATGCTGACGTACCTATTTTCACATGTGTTTTCAGGGGCTGTTGCATAGGATGATCGAGACACACTTAGGTGGACCTGTGCCTTAGTGACTTAAAACGAAGCAAGAACTAGTTAAATTATGTTATGTACTCTTTGTTTCTTGTTTAAGATAATGTAACTCTCTTGATTGTTAAATAAAACGTAACTTTAATTACCATGGTTGTGAAACAATTAATTCTGTTACAACACTCCCCGACGTTTCCGCCACGTTTCGTTGTTTTACGTGGTCGGGGTGTGACAGAAAAGTTGGTATCAGAGCCAATGGTTATAGGGAATTAGGTTATTAGTAATGCTTTGACCTAGACTATAACCTTTCTAGGACCCTAACACAAGTTATCTTGTGTTTAGATCTTAAAACATGCACTTCACCTATCCTTAGGTGATAACCACAACGGGGACATCAATTCCGAATCCGCCTTGAAAATTAATCATCTGTTCTTGGATGATTGATTACTAGGTTTTGAACCCTCTGTTGTAAGGTTTTGAACCCTCTGTTGTAAGGTTTTGAACTCTCTGTTATAAGGTTTTGAACCCCTTTGAGTTTTCAAATTCTCATCAAAGTTTTGGGTCCTAAATAGTGTGAACACGTGCAAACTGGAAGAGTGAATGCCTGTACCCTGGGTTTTCTGTCTAAGGCTAGAGTGTTCGTACAAATCCACAAAATCGGACCAGTCACTCTTACCTGGGAACTCTTGGGGTGAGTGTTCACTTATAGGCGAGCATGTCTTCACGATACATTATTTTCGACCCATTTACCTTGATTAGTCACAATGTGTCGTTTGTTTGCCATGTGGTAACAAACAAATGACCATCATCTTTGCTTTTGTCAAATTTTTGTATCACCTTATCCTTTTCATCTAATCATCTCGCTCGTTTCCTTTCATGTTTCCCTCCTTTAGAATGCCTCCTCGACGCGACAATCAGATAGCGAATGCCGAACTGGCGGAAATCATCGCGCAGCAAATGGCTGCTGCCTTCCCAAATCTTATTGCTTAACTAAACCAAGCCAACAACAACAATAATGCTCCATGCAATTTCAAGAGTTTCAATTCGGCTAAGCCACTCAAGTTTAGTGGTTCTGAAGGAGCAACTGGGCTCCTACAGTGGTTTGAGAGCAATGAGAGTACGTTTCATCACGTTCAGTGTCCTGATAATCGCAAGGTCAAGTTTGCTTCCAGTGTGTTTCTGAAGAGGGCTCTTACATGGTGGAACGGGGTTATGAGAGACCGTGGTGCTGAGGTTGCTTTAGCACAGACTTGGGCCGAACTTAGGGCCCTTATGATGAAGGAGTTCTGTCCTCGTCATGAACTGAGGGCTTTAGAAACGGAATTTGACGATCTTAAGCAAGATAGCGGTGAACATCGAGCCTACACGAACCGTTATGAGGAGTTAAGTCTGTTATGCCCAAACATGGTCACGCCTTTGGATAAGGCAATCGAAAAGTACATTGATGGCTTCCCCGACTCAATACAAGACATTCTGACTGGTAGCAACCCTACTACAGTTAGACAGGCCATTGAGCTATCTGCAACCTTGACTGAATCTCAGATCAGGAAAGGTAAACTTTTCTGAAAAAGTGACAAGAAACCGATCGAGGAATCAAAGACCATGGATGAACAGACTGGATCCCCTAAGAAGTCAAAGAAGCTAAAGGCTTCTCAGAACTTCGCCGTGGTCGATCACAATGATCAAGCCGTCCCCAACCAACCAGCTCAACCCCTTGCTAGGAAGCCCTACAACGGAACTGCACCCTTGTGCAACCAATGTAGCCTACATCATCATGCTGGTGTGAAATGCCGCACATGCCAAGCTTATGGACTTATAGGTCATACAGCAAGGGTTTGCCCAACCGCAGCTGCACCAAATCAAGTTAACAACAATCCTGCTCAAGGTCGTTTTCCACCAGGTTCTTGCTTCAACTGTGGCGAGATGGGCCATTTCCGAAGAAACTGCCCAAAGCTTTCTAATGCGAATCCAGCGCAGGGATGAGCATCTGACCGAATGGAAGACAACGCTGTTTAGAAATAATCACGTCTTATGTATTATTTTCTTTTGTTGTCAAGATCCATGAAACAGTTGCTGATATTGTTTATAAATAAATCTTTTATTTACATTGCAATATGTTTATGTGGTTGCATGTATAAAACAACATAACCCCTGCAATACCGACAATCAAGGAACCGTATTCCTTGAAGAACAGACTACCCCCAAATTCTTCCACTTTATGATCTCTTGCGTGTTCCACGAAAATCCTAAGTACCCGTTTCTTCCAAGGAAAACGAAGTACAGGGCGCAAGTTACAACTCTGGACGAATACCTAATATACCACTATAAATCCTTAATATGGTACCTAAGGGTATTTCCGTAAGTCCTTAATTATTGTATACCTTAATTCGAATGTGGTGATTCCTTATAATTAAAAATCGAATTTTTAGAAGATCATCCTATCTTTTCAGATAGATGCTTGAGGACGTTGAAGTCCATCAACTGGGTTCCTGGTATGCCTTGAATACCCATGTTCAAATCGACGCCAAGTTAATAGCAATCAATAACAAGATAATAACAATTAATAACCAAGGAAACAATTATGTGATTAAGTGCTTATGTGTTCCCTTTTATGTTTTTATTTATGATCCAAATTAAGTTATCCAAATCCTCGTAGAATCTTCCATATCTTCGTATAAGGGATTCATAGTAGGATACCTAAAGGTACTAGCTAAAATCCTTAATGGACTTCTACGTTGTAGTTAAGTCCCTTGGATTATAAAGTACTACTCCATAATTAGACCCCTTGAGAGGTCTAGTTAAACAGATTAATCCACAAATCTGGTTAGGAATGTCATGTGATGATAAAGCTAAAAAGACTCCTTGGTGGTCTACTGAAAAAGATCATCGGTCGATCTAATTAAAAGGACCCTATGGTAGTCTAGTCACCCTTATCACAGGTTTGATTTCCTTCCCCTAAACATTACAAAACAAACTGTGCGGACTGTGCAAGGGGTTACGTGATTATGGATGCATACATAATTATGGAATTTAGTGCACAGAAATCACAGCAAGTTCTGTTATATATCTAGAGTTAACCAATTCATTTCTAACTCTGATGAAGCAACTGTTGAAAATGACTCCGTTAATTCATTTTCGTTTCTGAAGATTATCTGTTGAGGAAATGAATATCCGTTTGCTAAATCCTTCATTTCCAACTCTGATGAAGCAACCGTTGAAAATGACTTCGTCTATTCATTTTCGTTTCTGAAGATTATCCGTTGAGGAAATGAATATCCGTTTGCTAAATCCTTCATTTCCAACTCTGATGAAGCAACCGTTGAAAATGACTCCGTCTATTCATTTTCATTTCTGAAGATTATCCGTTGAGGAAATGAATATCCGTTTGTTTAATCCTTTATTCCCATTTCTGACGAAGAACCCGTTGAGGAAAATGAATCATCCATTCATTTTCGATTCTGAAGAATATCCGTTGAGGGAAATGAATATCCGTTTAGTTAAAAACTTCATTTTCCATTTCCGAAGAACCCGTTGAGGAAAATGACTCCGTTCGTTCATTTTCGCTTCTGAAAAATATCCGTTGAGGAAAATGACAAGATTATGCTTTATCTTTGATGGTCATTTAACACAAAGTCACAGACAGACTCCTACAGAAAAATTTCGGGATGAAATTTCCTAAAGTAGGGGAGACTGTGACACCTGTGTCACTGCGACCATCAAACGAATACCAAACCAATGAAATAGTGTATTTCATACTTGGTATTGATAAAAATATGTGTATCTTTTGCACATATCAATTCTTGTTCGATTTCAAGCTTTAAATCGCTTTCTGGAGAGTTATACGCAAACTGGTGCGTAAACATAATCCATTTAAAGAGAAAAACACCACGGAACATCAACATATTCTTAACATACCTTAAATAACCTTTACATAACTTAGAAATAAGTTTTGAAGGCTTTGGTATGGCAAAATCAAGTTAATTCGCTTACAGGGACTAAATTTGACAAACTGCGAAAGTATGATGATTCGTACTGAAACAGACATTCTGGAACATGACCATAAGTTAAACATACCATAAATATTCTTTACATATCTTAGAAATAGGCTTTGAGGGGTCCGGTGTGCTAAAATAAACTTTTGGGTCATTCAGGGACTAAAAGCGTCAAAAAGTGCATAAGTTTGCATTTTCGCGCATAACTTACATTCTGAATACATCCGGACATCAAAGAATTTATGTAAGCATTAAAATATTTTATTCTAGTGTTTGGCAAAAGAAAAATCCATTCGTCGCGCAATTTGGATTGTTTTTGCGTCCGTTACGACTTCCGTTGTAATTAACCAAACAACGCAACCGTACGACCAAACGAACCGACATCCGAGATGTTTTTGAGCATATTTTAAGTTCCCTATACTTTAAATTTATTTTAGAGCCTTGAAATGGGGTTAACGGGGCTTAAAAGTGCCAAAAATCAAGTTTTACAAGTGCAGGGAACATTTTTGAAATTTCTGGCAGATTCAATGAACCTAGTCCATTTTGAAGTGTTGATGGTTTTAACCCATGGTTTTACAAAACCATGGGCTGGTATTCAATGAACATAGTCCATATTAGGGGCTCCCATGGTTTTAGAAAACCATGGGCACACATGTAAGGTCCAGATCAAAGCTCAGTTTTCGATGAACGATCTTAACGGTTCTTGAATTCCTATAAATACCCACCCTCACTTCCTCCTAAAGCACACTTGAATCTGATTTTGGCTCTCTAAGTTGAATTTTATGCTTCATACCTGAGAGTAAATCGGATCAAGAGCTTGCGGGGACCTTCTGTAAGTATTCTTTCGTTCTTTTCATTCGTTTTTGTCGTTAAAGTCAAACTGCGTTGACTTTCTGCTTTGACCAGTTTATGGTCAACGCGAAGTTCGTTTGAACTTCCTAAAGTGAGCGTAATCACGATGGTTATAGTCCCCAGTGACTATACGTACTGATTACCACGTTATCTAGGCTCAGTGACGAGTCGTAGTTTCGGCCAAAATGCGTTTTCTCGCGTATTTTGTAACCAAACTACTCTAGGATATCAAAACCGTTTGTTTTGATATCAAAACCTGTTTTCTAACTTAACTAAACATGTTCTAGCATGTTTAGCTCGTCATTTTTTTAGATTAGTGCTTGTGTGGAGCCGAAAGTCAAGCGGACTAAACACCCGCTTAGACTTTCGAACACGACCCGTTTGGTCGATCATTAGGATCCGACCAAACATGTTAAGTGACCATAGTAGCGTAGGGAATAACCTTCCGAGACGATTGACACGGGCACCCCGTGTCGAGTTATGATCTCGTTCATATAAATTTTTGCCATTCTCTCGGACGAGTAAGCTTCTTTGATGGGTAGAAAATGAGCGCTTTTCGTAAGTCGGTCCACGATTACCCAGATTGTATCATGCCCCTTTTTCGTTCTAGGAAGCTTGGTTACCAAATCCATCGTTAGTTCCTCCCATTTCCATACCGGTATTTCCAAAGGTTGTAATTCTCCGTATGGCTTTTGATGTTCTGCTTTCACTTGGGAGCATGTTAAGCATTTTGCGACATACTTAACAATATCGCGTTTCGTGCCCGGCCACCAATAATTGGCCTTCAAGTCCCGATACATATTTGTAGCCCCCGGGTGGACCGAATATCGAGACTTATGAGCTTCTTCAAGTAGCGCAATCTTGACTTCACAGAAACGAGGTATCCAAATTCGGCCGAATCTCGTCTTGAGTCCGGTCGAATTTTCTTCTAGCTTATCGACCACACCTTTTAATCTTTCTTTCTTTAAATCCTCCGCTCCAAGCGACTTCATCTGGGAATCTCGTATCATATCAAGAAAACGTGGTGTAACTGTCATCTTCATGGATCTCACTCGAATCGAAGGTGGAGACTCTTTTCGGCTTAGTGCATCCGCCACCACGTTCGCCTTTCCCGGGTGGTAAAGGATATCGCAATCGCAATCTTTAATCAGCTCTAACCATCTTCGTTGCCTCATATTCAAGTCTTTCTGTTCAAAGAAATATTTGAGGCTTTTATGATCCGAGTAAATTGTACATCTCGTACCATATAAGTAGTGCCTCCAAATCTTTAGGGCGAACACTACCGCTGCCAATTCCAAATCATGTGTTGGGTAGTTTACCTCATGGGGCTTTAGTTGTCGTGAAGCATACGTGATAACCCTTCCCCTTTGCATCAGTACACAACCTAAACCCTGCTGTGAAGCGTCTGAATATACAACCAGATCTTCAGTCCCGTCTAGTAATGTCAAGACCGGAGGACTTGACAATTTCTCCTTTAATATTCGAAAGGCTTCCTCCTGTTCTTTACCCCACACAAATTTTTCTTTCTTTCTCGTTAGTTTTGTTAAGGGTAAGGCTATCTTCGAGAAATCCTGTATGAACCTTCTGTAGTACCCCGCGAGGCCTAGAAAACTTCTTATTTCAGTTGGATTTTTCAGGGAAACCCATTTCATTACGGCATCAATCTTTGACGGATCTACCAAAACACCTTCCGAGTTGATCACATGACCCAGAAACTACACCTCTCTGAGCCAGAAGGCACACTTCGAGAATTTCGCGTAAAGTTTTTCTTTACGGAGGATTTCAAGTACTTCACGCAAATGCCTCGAATGTTCAGCCTTACTTCGCGAATAGACTAGGACATCGTCTATGAATACGATCAAGGACTTATCTAACATAGGTCGGCATACCCGGTTCATAAGATCCATAAACCCTGCTGGAGCGTTCGTCAACCTAAAGGACATAACTAAGAACTCGTAATGTCCGTATCGGGTTCTAAATGCAGTCTTTCCAATGTCTTCTCCTCGTACTCTGACTTGATGATACCCCGAACGTAGGTCAATCTTGGAGAACCAACTCGCCCTTTGCAATTGATCGAAAAGATCGTCAATTATAGGTAAAGGGTAGCGGTTCTTCACGGTCAACTTATTTAATTCTCTGTAATCGATGCACATGCGCATCGATCCATCTTTCTTCTTAACAAATAAGACAGGCGCTCCCCATGGTGACACACTCGGGCGTATAAAGCCCTTATCTAGCAAATCTTGTAATTGTGTCATTAGCTCCCGCATCTCGGTGGGAGCCAGTCTATAGGGAGCCTTCGCAACCGGCTTCGCACCCGGATTCAATTCAATGTGAAACTCTATTTCCCGTTCGGGAGGGAGTCCCGGCAATTCCTCCGGAAATTCATTCACGACCTCAACATCTTCAAGCTTCGGGGGGCTTGTCGATCGTCTATTACATAAGCTAAGTATGCTCTACTCCCATTAAGTACGTATTTAACAACTTGAACAAGGGTACAAAGTTTCGCTTCCACCCTTCTCTCGCCTTGTATAGTTAATCGTTTTCCACTTGGGGACTGGACATGTATTGTTTTAGTTTCACAATTAATTTCCGCTTGGTGTCGGGTCATCCAATCCATACCCACTATCATTTTGAATTCCCCCAAAACCATAGGTATGAGGTCGATATCAAATTTTTCATCTTCTATAGTGAATTTGCAATTTCTACAAATCTCGTTTAACATATAGGTCTTACTATCGGCTATTTCTACTTCTAAAGGCATCGGCATTCGTTCAATCTTAATTGAAGGATGTTGTACGATTTCATTTGAAATAAACGACATAGTGGCTCCGGTATCAAACAAAACATGAACCGACATAGAATTTAATAAGAAAATACCTGAAACAACATTCGGATGAACCTTAGCCTCCTCGGATGTGATTTGGAACATCCTTCCTTTAGCCCTAGAACCCTCTTGTTTCTTGTCTTCCTTTTTCGACTCTTGCTGAAGTTTTGGGCATTCCAATTTAATGTGCCCCTTTTCGAAACAATTGAAACAAGTCTTCGGGCTATTTGGACATTGATAAGACGAATGTCCCTCCTTACCACATTTGTAGCACCCCTTCTTGCCTAACATACACTCTCCAGTATGAAGTTTTCCACAAGTCTTGCAAGGAGTAATACCACCCTTCGACTTATCTTTCCTTCCTTGCTCTTGATACTTTCCCTTTTTAGATGGACTCGAACTTGCACCTTTTTCACTTGGTCTCTTTTCACCACGTTCTTCTTGCCTCTTAATTTCAATTTCCCTATCCCTTGCCAGATTGATAAGCTCATCAAGGGTCTCACATTTCGAGGGAGTGATGAACTCCCTAAATTCCGCCTTTAATACCCCGTAAAAGCGATTGATCTTCATTCTTTCAGGCTTCACAAAATCCCCACAGAACTTCATCTTATCCATGAAAGTATTTGATGTTTCATTTATTGACTCGTTTCTCTGTCGGAGGCGCAAGAAATCCTCCTGAATCTTATCAATAGCCGACTGAGGGCAATGGTATCTCATAAAGGGCTCCTTAAATTCTTGCCAAGTCATCATTTGGAGTCTATCCTCCCCTATTTCCTTGCTATGCGCATCCCACCAATCTTTCGCTTGGAGAGTGAGTTGGCCAGTAGCAAACATCACCTGATCTTCTTTATCGCACCGACTTCGTATAAATACCGCTTCTATATTTGAAATCCATCTTTGGCATGCGATCGGGTCAATTTTACCATCATACGTTGCGGGATTGCACGCCATGAAGTCTTTATACGTGCACCGTCATTCTTTGCTTTTGCTTTTAGATCCCTCAATCAATTCTTTCAACTCTTCGATTTTGCTAGTCATCATGGCATCCACAACTCCTAACACTCGGCTTTCTACTTCTTGAGCTAATCGTGGAAGATTAGCTTGCATAACTCCTTCCGCCACCTCCGTGACCCTACTGTTAAATGCTTCTTGACGATCCGTGTCATCATCCTCATTAACGTTTCTTGCATCAGCCATCTACACATTGTCATGTTTAGTTTAATACGAATCATAAGCTTCCAATACAATATGGTTCATTAGTCCGTATTTACTCCGTTCACATTTTTACATTTTCAGCTTTACTCCCTTTTTTAAACTTTCGTCATTCGTTCGTGTCATTTGACACGTTACTTTCGAACTTTTTTTATGATCCTGTCTATCTTACCCACTAATCATGGTCACATATATCTTACTAGGCCTTATATAGACCATACACGAACATTCATTAGGCTTTTGAACAACTTGGAAACTTACAATACGAAAACAAGACAAAACAAAAACTTTTCAGCGGATTTGAATTCCGCTAGCCGTCGGCGACGGCTTCACACCCCGTCGGCGACGGGCTCTGTAAACGTGCGTCGCCCACAAAAGTCCGTAGACAGTCAACTAAGCCGTCGGCAAACATAAGGGCGTCGGCGACGACATCATAGCCCGTCGGCGACGGCCCTTCCTTTGCTGAAACGCTGAAAAACCATTTTGGGGTGTTCCGACTATTTCCCAGGTCCGTTTTCAGCTACACGGGTTCCGGGACTTCTTATTTTACCCTCCTTATCACCCATAGCCTACTCGACTCTTAAAACTTATACCGTAACACGCTATGCATACTCATATTAAACGAATATTTAAAATTTTACCTCATAGGCGATCTCGGAGCGAGCACATTTTTGCACGAGCCATCGGTTTGAGTTCAAGCACTATTACTCTTGCTCGAATCTCTCACACCTAGGCTCTGATACCAACTTGTAAGGACCGCTTTTTCGTCTTTATAAAATAACTTACAAGGGTGATTTAAAGACTTCAAAGTAACAACATTTATATATACTTTTAACAAAATTTGGGCATGACCCGTCCGTAAGACGGACATACCCCTGTTTTAACCATAAGTAAGAAAAATACCATTCTACAATTCGTTCGACATGACACTACTAAAAACCAAGACATCAAGTGTTAAAATGTATGTCTACTAACGAGATGTACAAAATAGGAATTTTGACCCAAAACATTAGTGCAACCTAGCGGAAGCGCTTGGTATAACATATCATGAACACGTGCTCGCTCCAATTCTCCAAGTCGCCTAAATTGAGGATTTACCTACACTCAACAACAAAACTTTAAAAAGTTAGTCTTAATACTTGTTTCGCTTACAATACCATCATTTTAGTTCCATTCGTTTATGAACTTTCATTTCTCTTACGCATTCGATTACCCAATTAAATGGGTATGGCATACACTCTCATAGTGAGATTCAAGCATACACTTACGACCCGGTAACATCGGGTTAATTGCTTTCAACATAATTCATTCGTTCAATCCCTATAACAGATCGAACTTCTTACATTCGTTTTTGCATTCATGACCACCCATTTTAAACGGATGGTAACTTATTCATACTCGACTTGTTCAACTCGAACCGGTCGACTAGCATAGCTTATATAACCTTCGTTAACATAACCAAATCCGCAAGGGATTTGCTATCTACTTACTAACCACCATAATCATTATAACAAGGGTTGTTTTCATGATTAATAACAAAATTTAAGTAAGGTTTTGTATGCAACGGAACATACCTCGATCTTGCACGCCTTCCGTTTTCTTGGTGCTTGTACCTTCTTCCTTTACGCCTACATCACAACATTCATTCATTCATTTAGTCTATCTACTTCATTCTATCATTTTCCATGTTACATATACATTCATCTCTTAAGCATTTCATCAAACACTTGGTAGGCATCATAATTAAGGTATAAGGTACAAGTCTTTAAAGCACATCTTTACTAGTTCATCATCATCCAACATTCACATCTATTGTAATTTGCATAACTATTTCTTCCTACATCAATTTATCTAGCATTCAAGTATTACAAACAAGATCATATATCAAGATAACATACAATCATAGTCATTATGATCTTCCTAATCATAACACAATTTCACAAAGTGGGGTTTTTCACTTCAACCTCTCATGCAACCTAAAATCAAACATGATTCTTGTTCTAGAAAGCAATTCTAACTCATATTTCTCACATTAGCTACAAGAAATCGAGATTGGGTTTAACCCCTCATTCTACAAATCATATTTTCAGAAAATTAAACTTACCACTTCACTATGTATGTATAGATAATCGAAAAACTTGAGACATGCAACAGATTAGACTTGAATTCCTTGATCAATTGAGTGAATTAGCAAGAGCAAGGGTTTTCACCTTGCTCCTCCTGTTCGATCGATCCCAGACACGCACCAGAGGTGAGTTTTGGGTTTAAACCCTATTAGCCCCTTTTTGGTTAGAATTTATCATATTAACCCCTCCTAAATTGAAAGGTATTTAATTTAGACATTTTTCCATGACTTCAACTATGTTTTATTACAATTCAGCCCCTCTAATTCTTTTATTGTCATCTTGCATTTCATTTATTTCTTTTTAAATCTTTCCTTATTTTTAAACAATTTATCTTGAAATTTTGGGGTGTTACAGTAAATACCCTCCATGATATAAGTGTATAGTAAACAACGTTGGATAATCGCCTACAATGCAAGTTAAAGAACATAATCAGTGATCAATAAATCCTTAATTTTGACCTAAGATACATAAGTGGAGTGAAGAAGTATTATCGTATATAAGGTCTAGTGAAAGATCATCATCAGCACGACGTACTTGAATCGGATCAGGATCCATTGCACCTCTGCTAACTATGATCGATTGTGATGAATATGAGGGTTTTACGATTGTTTTGGGTGGAAATTTGATAAGTTTCTTACAATGGGGGGATTTTGTTATCAGTGAATTGAAGGGAATAAATACAAAGGGTTTAAATAAAATATTCATTGTAAAAGGGATATATTAAAAGATATAAATGCCCTCACGTGCATCACATGTGAGGCCATTTAACTGAGTTTTTTTGCTTGGTTAGGTATAAATGTTACGAGGTGTAATAAAACAGGAACATAAAGGGTGGTTTTTGCCAATTTCATAGTGAAAGGTATAAAATGCAGTTTGGGGCAAACATAAAGGTTGATTTCTACAATTTTGTCTTTTTAATATGTAATTATATTGCTTAAATTAGTCAATGAAAGCGGCATTTTCATTAACAACAGCGTTACAATTTAGTAATGGATTGACATGGGTTGTCAAAGAAACCCAGTCTAATACACAAGTTGGAAATTTGTATGCCTTTCTAACTAGATTTTGCGTCCCATGTACATGCGTAGGAGTTGAAATAAACACACCTAAAGTCTAAAGAGCTTACCAAACGCAGTTTACATTACTTGTTTCTAGTTTAATATCAAACTCACTACTTTGAGTAAAGTTATTTCTTTCATCTTAGTTTCATTTTGGACGCATCTTACCCCGTTGTAAAGCTCTCATCAAGGAGAATGCAGACTCACAAATTATTAATTGTATATCACATATATAAGTACATTATAAATGTTCAAAGTTAGTTAAAAAACATATTTCAACTAAAATTTGAAACAAAAGCTTATGTTTGTTTGAAGATATTATAGAGGTTGATGTGGTTATGTCACTGTATAACCTGTTAAGCCCTATGTATTCTTTAAACGCTTAAACCATTATATTACTATTATTATTCAAATCTTCTAGTCAGTCTTATAATTTATATGTTTAAAAAAATACGAAAATATATCAACATGTCAACGCCCATCTAACTTGTCTTCGATCTAATGTTTATCCTTATAACGTAATACATGACGTTATAATATATATAAATGAGATATGAACGCTTATAGTTTGGGTGTATATATGCATGTGTGTCATCAATTTCACAATCATATATAGTCACAAGTGTATGTATCATATCTTTCAATATACCAGGAAATGTTACATATCTATGAATGATATGTAACACAAAAAACCATATTAGGTATTCATTGTCATAATGAATCGCGAAAAAATAACTAAACTTTTGTACACCATCTACAATCTGTGTGCTAAAACTACCATATCATCATTGTTATTTCACACGAAGAACACGATAGTCCATATTCGTTGGCTCGCTTAATACAAACAAAGGTAAGTCGTATCTTGTACCTGCGTAAATAAGTAAATGTTTATGGTAAAAGAATCAAGGACAGAAGATCTTCTTCAACCATGGATGCATACACATACACATACACATACATATTTGAAGGAATTTACGACGAAGATGTTTGTTAGGATACCTCTATCGTCATAGCAGACCGACATGTCTGGATTCCCAAGTCTTATTTTGTTATCATCGATAATCTTTTGTGCATTGCGTAAGTTGCCCTCAGTGGCCGCTCTCAACGCTTCCCAAATCTCTAACAACCATCAAACAAAATCTCTTAGCGTCTTGCACGAAAATTATGGTAAACAAAAAAAATCAACTAGGGTTGAGTGTTCATTCACAAAACTTGTCACCAAAAGCACCTAGCCGACCGTCAAGTCGTACTGCATTTTGCCAGAACATGTTGCGCATCTCTTGGAGCTCACTCAAAGTTATCGGTTGATCACCATACGCCCAGGGATCCGGTTTTCTAACTATATTGTTTCTGCTTTCTACTATTTTGGCTTCGGTTACTATACTGTTAGAGCAAACACGAGTTTCTGCATATAATGCTGAAGATGAATAAAGTGTCAACAAAATCCCAACCACCAGATGATCATATGACTAACTGACCAACATTATAATGATCACTTAACATACTTACCCTAAACTTAGGAACAAAATATCATTGCAAAAGAACAGTCATTAGGAACACAAACATGCAATAATCGATCAAAACACATCAAACTTACCGTCCTTATGGAGATCTGATGATATAACACAACCCATTATGATAGTAAATATTTGGGGGATTGCAAGTTGTATTATTAAATTAAGTTGGATTGTTGTTAATTTGACCGATTTAGCTAACTTCCCTACATAGCAGCACAATGACTCCTACAAACTAGAACAAACTAAGACTCATTCAATTAAAATAAATAATACTTATATATAAGTCAACCGAAATAGAATTGCGTACTAGTAATATGCAGGTCTTGTTATCCATTCAAGTTGAATGAAGAGAAAAATAAGAAGCAGCTAGTGGCTTCGCTAAGATTAAAGTCTATAACAATCATAAAAATAATAATGATTTAATCTCACACTCACTCAAAACTCTAAATACTATATAACCAGAGTAGAATTCCTTCACGTGTTTGTAGGAAATTTAGTCGGTATCAATTCTGTTTCTTACGAGATATCGGTACATACCGTACCGAAATAAATAAAAACGAATACCATTACTAGACACTACTGGGAACGGCTTAAGTTCGAGTTATCATAGTTTCAGTACAGTGCCATCACTCACTATGGCTTACGATACCAAAAAGATATTATATTGCAAATAATGTTTTCAACAAAATTTATACCGAAACCCATAAAAACAGATACTACCACCAATATTGAAGTTGTTCAAATGGACATTAGTTCGTACGTAACAGTAAAAAAACAATTATATTTGACCTGCTTGATTTTGAATTTTTTTATTGAAACGTAGATAAAATAAAGCACGTAACAAATTACAAAAAGGGTAAATGAAAAAAAAAATCAAACTAGTAACTATAAAAACGAACTATGGCATCGTTACCAAAGTCGTTCGGACGGTATCCGTTTGTTTCGTCACGGTAAAGAACAAAAAAATCAATTGTATTTGACATGTTCGATTTAAAAAAAAAATCTTTTATCGAAACGTAGATAAAAAAACATGTCACAATAATATATTCAAATTTTATAAAACCTTACATTATATTATTAGAATAACGAAAAGGGTAAACGACGCCACTTATTATAAAAAACAATGAGATGTATAACTTTGTTAACATGTATGTTTGTGTTTCGATTACTTGTATATTATTGTTTATAACTTGCTTTTAGGTAATATTTATATCGAGACGTAGATAAAAATAGGCACGTTCTAATAGCATACTCGAAATTTTTAAGGAGTTGTTTATTTAGCTTTTAATGAGGCTCTTAATGGTTCAGACGTCTTATTGGTTCAGCCCTTAATGGTTCAGACTATTTGTTTCACGAGCAGATGTCTGAATGGTTTAGACATTTGCCTCTGAATGGTTGAACACTATACTGAATCTGAATGATTAAGAAATCTAAACTGAATTGGTCAGACATCTGTCTCTGAATGGTTAAGTATTATACTAGCTCTTAGTGGTTCAGACATCTTACTCGTTCAGCACTTAATAGTTCAGACCTCTTACTCGCCCCCAAGTAAGCTGTGCCCCTGAACCGGGGGCTCGAAAACGTATATACCTAAAAAATTCTATACAAAAACTACATACCGGAACTGGGCAAATCCATAGCAATGCATGAGGGAGTGCAGGATCAGTGGCGAAGCTTGAGATTTCCGACCCAGGGTTGAAAACGTATATGCCTAAAAAATTCTATACGAAAACTACATACCGGAACTAAGCGGAAAGTTCGGGGTCCCCCCAAATCCTGTGCCCATGCATGTGCATGATTGATAGTGGGATTATCATGATTTGATGTGGGAGTGTATGACGGGAAAAATGCTTTGGTCAAGTCTAGTAAGAATTGTAATTTGGGTTCATGTTTACTGTTGCTGATTATCTTTTGGGAGGGTGTAAATGATTAATTAAAAGTGTGTCAATAGTGCTTGTATTTCTCAGTATCTCCAATTTTTTGGGAGATGGGGCCACTCTCTTAACGATTTATAAAACTACTGAATCTTAATCAAACATTAAACGAAAGGCTAGTCATTGTGGATTCATGAAGGGTGTTGCATAACACCCAAAAAGACGGGTTCGTGAGAGTAATTTCTTCTTATGATGACAACTTTTAATCCTTGTCTATGTCTTTACTTTTCAGACATCAAATAAATAAAAGTTGGTCCTTAAATAGAGAATTGTGTACATCATATGGTGTTTAACAAATCAAATCTCAAATATTCGAATTATTCAAATTTGGAAATTTTCAAGCTCTGTTCAATTCAAAATTCCATAACTGAATTCGAATCAAATTATAATTTTGTTCAAAAATTAAGGCTAGATTTGAATTCGATTCATAATTTGATTCCAAACTCGATACAAATCGAATTTCGAGTTTTCAAAGCTTATTTAAACACTAAACACCTCTAGTTGACTAACTACTATATAAATCAAAATCAAATAAAAAATTCTTTAACAAAGTAACAAACTAATTGAACAA
Source organism: Helianthus tuberosus (assembly GCA_030545235.1). Classification (NCBI taxonomy): domain Eukaryota; kingdom Viridiplantae; phylum Streptophyta; class Magnoliopsida; order Asterales; family Asteraceae; genus Helianthus; species Helianthus tuberosus. Next base: position 39,564,425 of record CM060425.1, on the reverse strand, counting down.
TAAATCAAATACAATGTTTAATGTAAGGCCCCGATTCCCAGAGACCTCTTCTATTGGATTTACTCATGCACATGCAGTTCTTAAACTTCAAACGTGACCATAAAATACGCAGCAGAAATTTAAAAGAGTCAAAGTTACAAAATTTGTTTAAACACTTCGTTACAAATATAGTAACATAGTTTCAAAATTAGATGCCAGTGTTGAGCCAATTGCCCTTCGATCCTAACAAGCGTCCATCCATCCTCCGTTGTACTTACATAGTATGATGTGCATACAAAAATCAGATGCGCTGAGTGAATTTTAGTTTTAGTTATAGAAGTGAAACATTTAATCTTCATACTATAAATAGTAACACGCAGTTATTTTAAAACAACAACTTTATCTAATTAGATTCTCATCAAGAAAATCCCTTCTTACCTAAAAGCCGTTACACACCAAAATATGTCTTAACCTTATATATGTCTTCGAAGAGACCTTCCTTCATTTCCTCCCCAAGAGGACCGTCCGATGATTGTCGTCACCCGAAAGTGCTTCGTTGTCCCTGAAAAGACCGATCACCCGAAGGCGCCATGCATACAAATCCTAGGAAATGACTCTTCTGAAAATGTTCACTTCTTTTAAAGGCATTGTTTTTAAAACGTACATCTTTACTTCGTAACTTCTTTCAAAAAAATATGCATACTTCTCTAATTATGTTAACACATTATACCATGCTAACATCTCAACTTCACTTTCAAAATGTTTCATTTGCTTTGTTAAATCATTACCTTCGAACTTCGCTACTATTAGCATATTTTATAGTGTAAACCTTTCGAACGTCAAAAACAAGTAAAGTTTTCACCAAACCCTTTTTAAACGTCTTTCTTTTACACGTATGCACACTAGCCCCAAAATTAAGTAAGCTTTAAAAGAGGTCTAAAACTCACATGTTCGCAGTTAATAATTGTGTGCTACCATGTGTCACACCCCGATATTTCCACGTATTTCCGGTGGGCCCGGTGGGGAGTATCGTGACGTAGTTGATACCATCATAGTCAAACAACTCAATATTTAAACGCACAGCGGAAGCAAAAGATAGATTCATTCCAACTAAATAGATTGTAATATTAAGTATCACAAAATAGTTGAAACAGATCCACAGGCGGATCAAAATAAAAAGGAAAACTGTTCAACAGACTTCGACATCTAGAGCTTGCGAGACTTGATTATTGATGCCTGGAGTAGCCAGCCTATTTTGTATAGTACCTGCACTTAGCCTTTTTGGAAAATACGTCAGTTTACACTGGTAAATACAACTTAACTGACTCATTTTGAAAAGAGTTTAAAAATTTATTTGAATGCACTTTGGCAAAAATATCTTTTATAATTTGGGACAATTATTTAAAAATAATCTTGCATACAGTTTTACTTATTTGTCGTCCATTAGGGCCGGTTTGTAGGGCCGGTCTAGATTAACTGACACGCCACAGGTATAATGCCCACAAGGATTATTTCCTTTAAGTGGATTACCAGTTTTTACATAATGCATCTGTCAGGTGTACGCCTACACCCCGTGCTTAGGTCGTGGCCATTTCTTTGAATAATGCCAAGGATATCCGGGACATGGTCATTTAACCCCCAAAGGCCATACACCAAATAATACAGAATAAAACGAGTTATGTAAATACATTAATCACAATCCGATTTAAATGACTACATACCCGACCAAGCGGTATTATTATAATACCGTATCCCAAGCCTGTATAAGGAAAATAAGTTAAGAGTATTTACCTGAGCAAAGTATAATCAAATACAGCAAGTGCACGTAGCTTTTACTGGGCTCCTAATCTGGAACGAAGGTTTTTAATAACCTATTAGAATCCTAACGGGTCTTTAATTAAGCTTAGACTTAGACCGGTTAGTTTTCAAAAGGAATATACGGTTCAAACGCATGATAAAGCGAAGACCGGTTTAGAATATGGCTTTAACTCGACAAGCTTGTATGCTTGTTTAATATGGGTAACTTAAACACATTCTGGATTTTGAGACATAAACGATATGGTTTGACCTGTTTCGGCTAATATATGCAAACTAGTTACATAAGCCGATCCGAACGCGAAAAGTGCGTAACGAGTAACCAAAAGAGTCATATGCAAGTTTCCTAAGTTAATATGCCTTAAATATGTTGTGACATCAGTAAGATATCTTCTATTATGCCCCAAATGAATTTAAACTCAAATTATGTCCCGTAGGGGTATTTTGGTCAATTTAAAGGTTATAAAAGAGTTTAAATATTAATCTGAGTTACAGGTCTGATGTAATCAGTAAAGATACTTAATTTAATAAGTTATAACAGTAAGTTATCACATATATGTGAAATTTATCATTTAAAACCAAACTATGCACCTTAAGGGCATTTTGGTAATTTCACTTAGGCTAAAAAGGTCAAAACTGGAAATCGGAGTTTAAAACTTTTACTTACTGTTAATATATAAGGATTTACTGAAAATATCAGTAGGTATCAAACCTTATATGTTTAAAATAGTTTAAGTACATACTATGCGTTAAAAACGCTTAAAAAGGCGATTTGGAGCCATTTCCGGGTTTTCAAATGAAAGCTGATATTTTTATCATTCCAGAAGGCTCAAAATATTTTATTTATCATATTAGATCAGTAGAAAAAGGTTTGGGGTCAAAAGGATTTGTAAAACTCATTTTATAGCCCAAAAGGGCAAAACCGGCAATTACCGAATCAAGCTTAGAATTCTAAGTTATGCCCAACCTAAAAATAAATAAAAATCTCCAAAAATCCCAAAATATTATTTTATATCAGTGGGTAAAAAGTTTGGTATCAAAAATCGGGTTTAGATAGGCTATACGCTAATTACACCGTTTAATTACTAAAAAGCTTCTCATTTACGCTAATGAGCATAACTCCTAATCTAGACCTCAAACTGATGTCAATTTTTGGGACAAGTTATAAATCAGTAGTGAAGGTTTCTATTCTTTTACTTTTTCAAAATTCATGTTTTAAGGTCATATGGGCATAATAGTCAACATTTAGGCATTTAACGGAAATATGCATGTGAATCGGATAACTAAGGAACCAAGTTGTATAATCACAGAGGGTTATACTAACATGAAACCTGGTCCTAATAGGGCTCTAAGGCATTTCTAAAACATGCTACAATGGGTCAGAATCGAAAGTCAAAGCAAAAGTCAAATTATGCGACTTTCGGTTCCGAACCGAGCCTAAACTGAAAATTGTCGGGTTGAACATGTTTAGACATGTTCTTACATTAATTACCAAGTTATATTAATGATAAAATAGGTTGCATGTCTTCTACATTTCTAATTATGTGATAATTTGAAAATAAGCTTTCTGTTGACTTTTTAAGATTAACTTTGACCCGACAATTGACCTAGTTAGAGTGGGAATCAGAGAGTACCCTTTTAAGGGTTTATTACCCACATAATTACCAACTCAAAGCTACTTTTAATTCGAGATTTGACTGAACAATTATTGATTAATCTCGAAGTCAAATCTTAATTACGACGGTTTGACTTTAAGCTAATTAACTAAGCTAAACTGAATTAAGGAGGATTAAGGACACTTACAAAGGTCCTAAGTATGATTTGGAACTTAAAGGAACTTGCTTGCTGACCAGGGGAGCTCCAGAGACCAGCTTGAAGTGAGTTGCAAAATGAACAAAGAATGTTGCAACAAGAGGTCTCTTTATATAGTGAACTAAATGCCACAAGATGACCCCAACGAAGTCTATAAATGTTGCAAGATGATCCCAGGTGTCCCTATGATGCCAAAAACCAGTTTCCAAGTCCCTGATTTTGAAAACCACTTATGTAAGGCGGTTCAACAGGCTGAACAGGCAGCTGTCCATTTTCTGCTGCCAGCGTCGGTCTTACGGACCTTAAGCCTTACGGACCGTAAGAGTCACTTACGGACCGTAAGCTCTTGGCTTTGCGGTCCGTAACCGACTCTCCTCTGATGTGCCCAGATACACCTCTTGCGGACCGTAAGCCTAAGCGGATACGGTTCGTATCCGATTGTCAGATTTCAAAAATTTGTCTATTTCTCATGTTTTGACCATGCAAACTTTTCAAGCTCGAATCTTGTGTCATTTTCCTTGTAGAGGGGACCATGTATCAGACTTGCATGCCTTTGCATGTGATTCCATGCATGATAAAGTTCTTGGATGTATCGAGAATTCTTTTAAACGGACTTTGTGGCATTTTTATTTATAAGATCAATTCCTTAACAATACAATTCATCTTTTAATTAAATATCCAGATTTGAAGTAGTTCTTAGATGTTTATAAATTATTCCAAGGCTTGGATCTTTTATCAAAAAGGTCACTTAGAGGTATTTTAATAACATGTTGACGCTTTTAAATCCTACCGCACATCTTTCAACTTGATCTGGATTTTTGTAATACGACTGCCTTATATGACACGTGTCTTTATTTTATTTGGCATGAATTTACGAGGTGTTACACCATGCATAGGATAAATTAAACGTCGTTTATTCTGAACGAGAATTAACACATCAAACCCTATCGCTTTCTGATACTTTCACATGAGTGTCACCAAAAGTGTCACCGGCAGTGTCACCAGCAGTGAAACCAAAAGTGTGACCAACAGTGTTGCTAGTGATAGGGTTATGGCCATATAGCTTATATGTCCACTATGTGGCTCTTAGTATTGTCGCAAACTTAGTGTCACTAGTGACAACGCTGGTCAGCACATTGTTTCCTAACTCGCGTTAGGACTTGATAACAACATTCTCGCCGACCTTCTCCCAGGCGGCACTGAGAGTGTCGCTAACCACCATACCTAGCGACAGCAAGAGTGTCTCCAATGACATTATCACTCATTACACGTGTCACCAATCATCAGAAAACCTCGAGATCGACACCATCATTTTCAACACTTCCCCATTAGTGTCGTTGACAGTATCACAAAACTGCAGTGTCACCACCTTTAATGAGTTCATTGTACTCAGGTTCGTTTTAGTCCAAAATCGCAACTTTTCACGTCCAAAACAATTGTTTCACTTACATGAAGCAAAATCTAGGTTTTTAACCATCAAAACACGTATATCCAATCTTTATGAAAAAGCCCATGTTTACCCAAAAACCCCAAAACAACTCAAACTCAAATCTAGAGTTGGAACTTACCCGAATCTCCACAACTTTGTTGTCGGGACGATTAGGAATCAAGGATAAACAACCTTAAGCTTCAAATATTCAAAGAGCAGAACTTGAATCAAGCACCACCAACTTTCTCTCTCAAGAACCTCTGTAGAAGATGATTATTATGGCTAGGGCTTTCATCATTTTCTATATATTAAAGGCTTAGGGCCATGCTTTCTCTTTTGGGCCTAAACATTCAAGGGACTTCTTACTAATAACTCGCACCCGATCCCATTTCTAACTTTGAGAAACCGGGATGTTACATTTAAAGTTGATTACTAGTTTAAGAACTAAGACTTTTAGACATTATGTGATTTTAGGGTATTTGCTTATTGAGTTGATCGTTAGATTGAATATTTAAGTTAAATGTTAGAACTAAAAGTCTTAAAAGCCCTTTTGTAATTATGTGTGTGTGTATTTTTACATGTCCATTTCTGTGTATGTATATGTATGTGTGTGTATACACACACTCACATTTTAAAGAGAAAAAATTGCTCGATTATCTGGTATAATTTTTTTTTATAAAATTTGTCAAGTATAAAGAAGTTATTTGGATTTGGAAAAATTGGTGAACTAGTAAATTGACACAACTAACATTGGCCATAAAAATCTAATATGCAACGTCTTGCCTTTTCATTGCTTCCTACATTTTTTAGGTTAAGAACATTGTATATTGGAACCAACCTCTACATGTAATTATGTGTGTATATAATAAATAAATGCATAATTGGATTTCGGTTTTCTAATCGAATTGAATAGATAATCACAAATTTGTATCCGATGGAAATTCAACTACTGAATGCGAATCGAGTCCGAATATTCAAAAACTGAATTCGAGTATGGAATTCTAATAGGATTCCAAGTTTTTCGATCCCAATTCAAATACTAAACACTCCTAGTACATAGTTCTAACAAGATATAATAGAGACAAAAAGAAAGTGAGAAAAGATGTTAACACAATCACCTTATAGTCACACATACATACATGCATAGATTGGTACCAGTGCACAATAGTATTAACCTATAAAGAGTAGGAAGCAATGAGAAGACGACAGGTGACACATTAGATTTTTTTTTGACAATTTGGTAGTTGAGTCAATTTATTATTTACACCCATTAAATTTAGTTCTCCTATTGTATTTAAACATCCATAACAATTTATACGACATTATATTAATACATATATACACAAATACACCATAAAATCAAGCATTTTTTTCCTCTTTAATATGAATACCCTATCGATATGCTTTTTATGAATTTTCTAAAGTATACACACTGTGATATAATTGTGTTGCTATACCTTAACACGCTATTGATGTAAAACAACACAGTTATGTGTGCGGCTATCTAGACCTTGAATGTGTTAATGTATAACAACATAGTTATACGCATAGTTATTTAGACCTGCACACATATCAACATCATGTTAATATATAACAACATAGTTCTACACGCGGTGTGATTATACTTTTTTTAATTATAAAAAGTATATTAATAAGATACTCACATTAAAGAAAAAACCTGCTCGATTTTATGGTATATAGATTTTTAGGTCATATGTAGTGGGGCGCTATGTGTGGGTTTTTTTGGCCGATCGCGCCCCATAGCGCCCTAAACACCACGACGGGCGGCGCTATGGGGTCAACTTTGGGTAGAGCAGTACCATAGCCATAGCGGCGTTTTGAGGAGAAGAATTTGAAAAAGATGACCGTTGAATGGTCAAAAACTTAAAAAAAAATTATTTCAATTTCCAATCTATAAATACATCCCACATCTCCCATTTTTTTACAATTCATCACATCTCATTTCATTCTTCTCTATATTTTTTTTTATAAAAGTATAGAAACTACTCCCACTATATTCTAAAAAAATGGGTTCCCCATCGGAAAATTCGTTCACCGATATTTTACCGTAGATTTTTTTCACTTGAAGAAATCGCGGAGGAGGAAGAAGCGGTTACGAGTGCATGTACTCTCGTGATACAAGCAATGGAACACGTCCGGCCTTCTCCTCCACGCCCCATTTTGTGGCACACCTATATCTTGAGAGATCGTGAAGCCGCGAACGAGCGTTTGATGAAAGACTACTTTGATCCCACACCGGTTCACGGACCCAATGTTTTTAGACGCGGTTTCGGATGAGCCAAAGGTTATTTTTACGCATTAATAATGATCTGGAAGCTAAGTGTGATTTCTTTAAGCAAAGAATGGACGCGCGAGGATATTTAGGGTTCACCTCAATTCAAAAGGTCACTTCCGCTTTACGCATACTAGCATACGAAAACATGTACGACATCAACAACGAGTATTTGAAGATGGGGGAGAAAACAACACGAGATTGCGTGGAACAATTTTGCTATGGTATTTATTTAATCACTTTTATTTATTTATTTTTATTTTTAAGTACATCACTAGTATAACTTTTATATATTAAATTAAATTTTAGGTATATGCCAGTTATATAGAAAACGTTATTTGAGAAATCCCACTTGGAACGACCTTCTACAAATATACGAGGTGCATCTAGAAAAGCATGGAATACCTGGCATGATTGGTAGCTTGGATTGTCATCAATGGCATTGGTATAATTGTCCAACCGCGTGGCGAGGTCAACATACACGGGGTGACCAGAAAGGCCCAACTTTGGTTTTACAAGCGGTTGCGTCATACGACCTTTGGATTTGGCCGGCTTTCTTTGGTGTAGCCGGGTGTATGAACGACATCAATACTTTTGAGGCTTCACCTTTGTTAGTGCCGGTTTTCATGCTAACGGGAACGACTACGAGCATGGCTACTATTTGGGCGATGGTATATACCCGGAGTATTCGAATATTGTTAAAACGTTTTATGAAACGTTCGATGAGAAAAGACAGTATTTTAAAAAACTACAAGAGTCTTCTTAGAAAGGACATCGAGAGGTGTTTTGGGGTTCTACAACAACGATTGCATTTTATCAGAAATCCTTGTCGTATGTGGTGTAAGGATAGAATACGAATGACCATGTATGCTTGCATCATTATGCATAATATGATCATAGAGGATGATGGAAAAGCGATATGCCAAAACTATATTCCGAAAGATGTAGTTGAAGGAACCCAAGCAACAATGGAAGAGACACTCGTAAATGTTCAACTATTGCGATCTAAGGATATACATAACGTGTTAAAGGCGGATTTGGTCGAGCATGCTTGGGCGATTCGCCCAATTCGACACGATGGTGACGACGAAGAAGATTCCGAGGAAGAAGAAGTTGAGGAATTCGAAGCCGGGAACTTTGAAGACGTAGGTTTGGATACCGGAGAAAATGACGAGGAAGAAGGAGAGAACGACGATGAAGATGAAGATGAAGAATAAATGTATTGTTTTTTTAGTGTAATGTTGTTTTTTATTTTATTTTAATGGTTTTTTTTTATTGTAATGTTTTTTTTTTATTTAATGGAATGGTTTTTAATTTTAAAAAGTTAGAAATTAATTAAAAAAATTAAAAATTAATTAAATGAGTAATGATGAGGTAGGGGCTTTATGACTACGGGCTCTAGTGACTTAACGCCCCATAAAGCCCCTATGTAACGTGGCACGACACGTGTCGCATAACGCCCACAAAGTGACTTTATGACTACGGATGGCCTTAAACAATGTAGTATAAAAAATTCATGAACATTTAAGAAATTGATGGACACTTAAAATAGTCAACAATTGTAGCCTATACCAATGTTAATTAACACTCCCCCTTCTAGATCTTTACTAATTTTAAGAATTTACTAAACTGTCATTGAATTAATCTTAGCCATTAAATTGACCTGATCAAGGGTCAATATCGTTTCCTAAATTTCTTAGGTTAAGAGTATTTTGTGCTTGTTCCTATTCCCATACATATATACGTGCATGCATACGTACAAGTGTACAGCATACACATTACGTATATTTATTCTGGTAACAAATTCATTCCCTTTCATGTGAGGCTGATTGCATGCCCATATCTGGCGGTATAAAATGATGACTCATCACACTAAGTTGAACTGATGGTGTCTCAAACTTTTAAAATGATACTTGAACTTATTTAAACGATATAAGCATCTGTAGTAAGGGCTTCAAATGATCTGGACAACCAGGAACAAAGCCTTTTTCATGTTTGCTCGCTAGGTTAATAAATGTGTTCATAAACTATTTATTAACACTTATTGACTGAGATTTTATGTTCGTGTTCGTTCATTAATTTTAGGTAACGAACACAAACGAAATTGTAACACCCCAAAAATATAAATTTTATATATAAACTAAAATGTCGGTATTAGCCAAGATAAAATAACTAGGAATAATTAACCTAGTAAGTCATGGGTTCTTGAAATAATAAAGAGACTTAGTTATGAAATCCTTTATAAAAACTTGAATAAGTTGAGGGACTAAAGTTGGAAAAAAAACTAAAATGGTTTTTAATTTATTAAAACAAAACACCAAAACACACACTTTAGTGTGTGTTCTGGTCGTGAGAATCACAAGTTCAAAAAGGGCTCCATCAAGTTAACCTTAAATCACTCAAAATCAACCAAATTCAAGCAAGAAATCCAGTGCAAATCAAAACCAAGTTAAGTTTAGTGATCACTCAGGTTAGAGGATCACAAGGTATGTCGAATTTCATCTTTTGGTTACATTTTGAATTCTTGATGAACATTTGAAATCGAAAATTGAGCTTGAATGATTAATGTTTGAGTGAAATCATGATGAATCCTTGTCTAGGAGCAAACCCTAGTCAATAGTTTGATGAATTAGTCATGATAATTATGAAATTGATAATCACCCACTTAGGTGCTAAATGGGTTTTGTAAGATGAAGAAGAACACTAGAATTATGATCATCAATTTGGTGCTATTTGATTTCCATGAAGTAAGTCTAGATGTTGTTATGCAAACTAGACATATGAACTTGTGAAAGATGTTTAATCTTGGCTAAATAACTAGTCATGAACTTAATAGTAGATTTTATAAAATTATGCCTACAAGGTGTTTGTTAAAATGCCTAAACAAAAGCAAATTATTGAAATTTAGAGTAAAACGCGTAATCGAATTATATGGCGAATTATACGAAACATGATGTGATAAGAGTTTTAAACATGTCGCTGGTTGAACTGTATAGGCAAGGTGATTGAATCTTCGAGCGCACGATCCGGAGCGGACGCACGCTTGAAGGAAAAGCTTTGAAGGTACGTAACTTGTAGTTTTGTTACATTGTGCATAAACATTGGTCGTAGTTTTGCTAATGAAGTTGTAGAGTAATATATGAGTTTGGTATGTCATTGAAGTGACGAAACTCGCTCGACAACCAAACGGGTCAAAATAATGGTTAGAATATGATTGGTATGTCATTGAAGTGATGGCTTTCACTCGACAACTAAACGGGTCAAAATGATGCTTTAAAACGATAGTGTTTGAAGTGACTTGAATGCCACACGATGAATTTGTATATTGAGTGCGTAAGTGATGTACGTGTAGTGTGATAGGTTTTTAATGTATATTTTAAGCCCTTTTACACTTTTTAGCCAAGTTTTAAATTTATAAAACACGATATTTACTAACACTAAACACACATATGGGCAAGTGCACCCATCGTGAGTATAGTATAGTGTTGGTAAGATACCGAGGCCGTCCAAGGACACAAGAGATTTTAGTACCGGTTTATCCTCAACGTCTAATCAAATCAAAAGTTTAGAAAAAAGGTTTTTAAAACTAGAAAAATAAAACTAACTAAAATGCTGAAAAATAAAATAAAAATAAAAACAGATAGACAAGATCAATCACTTGGATCCGACTCGTGTGTAGTGTAACCTTTGTTTATTTCCACACTTTTGCACTTTTTAAGAGATTATCTTAGTTATTGTAGCAGGCCCCTCTTTTGAAGGTGACGTTACCCTTAACCCAGTAGTTTGAGTCAGCAAGGATACAATCCTAAAGGGTCGGATTATTGAAAGATAATTAATTAAGTTATTAATGCATAATGTGGTAGGCCCCTCTTTTGAAGGTGACGTTACCCTCGGCTAAGTAGTCTGAGTCAGCAGGGATACAGTCCTAAGTAGCCGGGTTAAAGTATTAATAGTAGTTTACATATGAGAGGATCAAAGAGTTTGGACCCCCGCCATCCAATACCAGTGGGTATTGAAGGAGGTCCTACTAAATTTGACCCAGGTCCTTGCAGGATCTATACACTGAACAAGGCAAGACTCTTACCAAACCGTTCCCTTAACCCCCTGACCAGGTAGCCAACATATCTCCATATAGACCGTGGAGATATGAATGGTGAAAATCTTTTATTTTATATAGACAGTAAAATAATGCCAAGACACCACGGACAAACGATAAGGAAGAATCACCTTCAACATAAGAAACTAGTTATTAAAGTCATTAATACATAACCAAATAAAAAGTGCGAAAAGATTAAAAATAAAAAAGTATTACCCTAGACACCTGTCTTCACCAAGTGATGTAAGAGACTTAGGCAAACATGGCCTTTGATTGTCAAGAACTCTTACGATCAATCTTGGATCCCGAGACGACTCACACACTCTATGATGGATGATGGATGATGGTGGTGGATGATGGTGTTGTGGTGGTGGTGAAGTGTGGGTGAAGTGTGAGAGAGGTGGTGTGCCAATGGATGGTTTGCAAATGAGCCAAGCACCCCTATTTATATCCTGAACAGCAGCTCGGGCACGGCCCCGTGTCCATCCTCCTTCTCTTTCTTCATTAATTGTAGTTTGTCTGCATTAGTTGACCACGCCCCCATGTCCGCTGGGCACGACCCCGTGTGTAGAAGCGTATCTGTACTATCAATATTTCCTCAGATTTTGTGAATCTTAGATTTGACTATGGCCCCGTGTCTGCTGGGCACGCCCCCGTGGTTTGTGATAGAAGCTTCTACAGCTTTGTCTTTTCTGCAGACACTTGGGCACGCCCCCGTGCTCAGTGAGCACGGGGAGTGTTCAGCCTTCTGTTTTCTTGTTTTGCTTGGGAAGATGTTGTCGGGGGGTCGGGCATGCCACGTTTATCCCTTTTCTTGTATTTTTGTTAGATTTAGCTGCCTTTTTGCTTCTTTTGTTCATTTGAGCTCATTTAATCCTGAAAATACAAATGGAAGACAAAATCACACTTTTCCAACATTAGTACTAAAAAATGGTTAGTTTTATGCCTCATTTGATGAAATTTATATGTTGCATTTTGCACACATCAGTAAGCCGAGAAACGGAAACGCCAAACTTGATTTTACGAACCCTTGGATTTGGGTCAAAAGTTTAGAAACATGACTTTGTCGAATTTGCTTAAATGTGCATGCTTGATTCTTTAACAACAAGCATGACGTTGTTGCGTGCGCAAACCATATGATGGGAGCAAAACGCTAATGTTTGATAAGACCGGGAATGGGTAAAAATGTTTAGAAACAATCATTGATAACAAACATGTAATGTTATTTAAAACTAAACGGGTCGAATAATCGTAAAGGGGATTTTTAAGCCATTAGCTTATAAATCGGATTTCGACGCGAACAAAGATGATAAACGGATCCATAATTTAATTACGGTCGAATAGGAAAAAAATCACGCAATTTGGATAAGGAGATCAAAAGTTATGCCCCTTAGAAGTTGGATTTTTGATTAAAAACATAGCTGGGCAGAATGCAGGTCCCAGAAACGGACCTGCCGGAAAAAGTCACCCTCGCGCCACGTGAGGGATCACCAAGTCACTAGCGTGCCACGCGACGGAGTGTCACGGCCCGCGACCGAGAACGACTAAGCTCTCGCGGCCCGCGAGAGCAGAATAACCTGGCGATTTGTTTTTATTTTGTCGTTTGATGCATAGAACTTGTTCATACTTCTATTTAAGCTATAAAAACTTACTTTTATGTTGTTTTGAAGTTAGAGGAAGGTCGTAAGCAACCGGATGAAGATCAAGTATCGAACATGAATCGAACACACAACTAAATGAAGCTTCCGCGTTGTTCTTGTTTTGGTTTTGTAAAAAGTGAACCATAACACTTTAACTAAGTTTTTGAATGTTTTTAAACATGTAAAAATGTTGGCATGACAAGTTTTTGTAAAGTCGCATTTTTAGTATTAAAATGCGTATTTTAATGTTATAATCGTGTTAATTTCAAACGGGTCTTACAGGCACACACAAACGTTTATGTACATAAACAACCGTTCATGAACCATAAACGAATACAAATGAACATATATTAAATCTTGAATAAAATCGGCACATCACAGGTATTACGTAGATCCACCCAAATTGTTAAAAATGTACATAATATACAATACGCTAATAGGGTAAGGATCATTTCAGAACTCTAAATAAATGCAGACCTTACAGAACTCCAAGTAAACAATCATTCTACTAATATATTTTTATACTTAACATTGTTTAAGGGTTTTTTTTTTTTATCATTTATTATGATTCCATGTGTGTTAAGAGTACTTTTATCATTTTTTCGTATGTAATTTTATACTTACATATACGTAATTTGCTTCCTTTACATATATGTAAATTAATTATTACATATAAATATTTTGGTTTTTCATATATGTAATCATAAAAATACATATAATAAATGATAGAAGTATCCTTAAATAATGTTAAATAAAAAAATATATAAATAAAATAATTGTTTATTAGCAATTCTGAAAGTTCTATGAATATTTCGAGTTCTAAAATGAACCTAACCCTACACTAATATTTCTTAAATATTTTATTAGTGAGAATTTTGAAGTATTTAAATAAAATATAAATATATGAAACCCAAATGAAGTGTCTAACACAAACATAAACAAACACGTTACCGAATGTTCGCAAACATAGATGAACAGACGCAACGAAGTTTTTTGTTCTAATTTATTTATCAAACGAATGAATATAAACGAACTTTCCATCGAACAGTTCACAAACTATTTGTTGAACGTTCGGTTTAATTGCAACCATATATATATATATATATATATATATATAGGGTGAGGTTCTAGAGTGAACACTAGTTTATTTGTGAACCAAGTGAACAAATTCTGATCATTCATTTAGAAGATCTAGAGCTTTTTATTAATGGCAAGATTGTATTTATAATGTTATAACTTCCTTTTAAAATAAATGACATGAGGGTATTTTTGTCATTTGTAAATTGCATTCTTTTAACAATATAATGAAAAATCCCTAAAATCTTGCTAGTTTCCGTTTATGCAAGGTACACAGTTGTTAGTTTATACACATGTGTACAGTGGCAAGTATAAGTTTATACAAGATATACAGATGTTAGTTTATACACATGTGTATAGTCTCGCAAACTATCAGTTTATACAAAATACACAGCTGTAGTTTATACACATATGTACATAGTGGTGAGCAAAATTAAAAACCCGACCCTACCCGACCATTACCCGACCCAACCCGAGAACTGATCAAACATAAAATACAGACCGATTCACTACCCTAAATATAGGGTCGGTTCCGGTCCATAGGTCCAAGTCGGGTTTCACCATGAAAAGAACTAAGAACCGACCCGACCCGATTTTATATGAAAAATTGGAACCGATCTAAATACCTAGGTACTTGGGTTCGGGTCGGGTTGGGTATATTTTCGGTTCGGTTCTCGGTTATTTTCGGTCCGGACCTAAATTTGTTCACCCCTATGTGTACAGGCTATTATACATATGTTTATTATATTCAGAAATTGTTACATTTGTGTATATTGACAACATATAGTATAATAGTGGAGGGTTCAAATGACAAGAATTTTTTGTAAGAAGAAAAAAGAAGAAGTTTCAACCAATAAGAATGTTTTATTTAATATTTTCATTTAATTTTAATATAAGAGTATATTGGTAAACTTACATAAATCATTAATTTGTATTCTTTTCTTCAATAACCAATTAAATTATATTTGTAACTCCTTTTCAAAATATATACTTGTTCCAAATTTAAAAAAAAAAAACTTAATTTAAAGTGTAGAATAAATTACTAGTTGTGTAGGATAAATTACGAGTTGTGTAGGATATATTTCGAGGTGTGTAGGATAAATTTCGAATGTGTAACATAAAATTCTATAACGTGTAGGGTATATGTAGGAAAATTTTGATATGTGTTGGTTTTGTAGATTATATGTAGGATAATTAATGATTAGTTGACTAATTAATTAAAAAGAGAAAAATTAATGATATGAGTTATAAATGAAATAGTATTTTACTAATATGCCCTTTCTTCTTTTTCTTCTCACATTAAATTTCTTCTCAAATGAACCTTTCCCAAGTATAATATGCATACACATGAGTAGATTCATATAAAATTATGAAATTAATTAAAAGAAAACAAGTGTACACATGTGTATCAACGATTAATACAAAAGCTAGGTGATATATATCTGTAAAATCAAGTGGAACACATAAAACAACAATATTTATGAAACAAATCAATTTATACACTTGTGCACGATTACAGAACTGTTTTGGAACGAATGCGATATAAAAACAATTGTCGATCATGTTATATTGCTATGAATTGATTTTCGAAAATGTGTTCTCAAAAAGGAAGACTAGAATCTTTGAATAAATTAAAAGATAATTTAGATTAGCTTAATTATAGCAATATGTAACTGATCATTAATAAAGAATAATGAATTAATAAATAATTAAATGTTAAATTACAATCTTATCCTTTTATCTAAAAAATAAATGCATGACTAAGATTAGTTCACTAGGTTCAGAAACAAAGGAATTGTTCACTAATGAACCTAACCTTATATATATATATATATGGTAAAAATATAAAAATAAGAGAAAAGCTGAAACTTACTTGATGGAGATATGCACAGCGGATGATGATGGATGAGAGTATGCACAGCGGAGTAGAAGGTTGCAAAACAAAAGTTTTTTTTTTATGTGTGTGTTGGAATATAATATGAAGACCTGGAGAAAATTTGGGATATTAAGGGAGTGGAGCTAAAGAGATGTGGAGAGAGTTTAGTGTGCCATTGAAGTAATAATCTTATTACTGGTAATGGTTCTTGATATCTTACAATGGTTTACAATGCCTCTATATATAGGCAAAAATAAAGAAACAAAGCATCTATTCTAAACACAAAAGTCAAAAGCCTAGTCTAGAAAGAAAAATAAACGAATTATTACAAAACCAGATTCCAAAATTAGTGTTGAAAATTATTGCCCTCTGTCGACCACTTTCTGTGAATAATTGGGTTTAAAGAATCGTCATTGCTTCCGTCATATTTTTTGTCTTCTGGCTTCTGTCGTCATTTCTTTCGTCATCTTCTAGAAGTCTCTGTGAGTGCTGTCTATTGACTGTGGACTCGAACAGTCTTCGTGTTCACAATCTTCGTCTTCTAGGTTTATGATGTGCTGTAACTGTAGAGTGTCTCCTTCCCCTGCAAAGGGTAGAAGCATTCTCCAATTTGTTTTTGTGTAAACTTGTATGTAGTGTCCTTCACCTACCAATAGATAGTTCCTCCATGGAAAATAATCAGGAAGTTCTAGAGTTTCCTGATGTTTTTTAATAAACTGTGTAAAACTGTTTGGAATCTTTTCATTTGAATGACTTAACCAAGGTAGAGTTGCAAACTCTATGTTAGTTTTTGTCATTGTTGTTTGTAGATGATAGCGTGCATTTTTGTGTTCAATAAAAATTATCTTTCTCGCTGGTTTGTATGTATATGAATCTCTATAAGGAAATGAGGAAACTATTTTGCAACCAATGATCGAGGTTGTCGACCTTATTGCAATATTTCATGCTGCTAGAATCATTTTTTCTCCAAGCTGGTTGAGGAGATCTTCTGTTTTTCTGTTTAACTTTATTTCCAAATAATCAATCATACCATGATGATAAAATTGAATTATTTGTTCATCTGTTAATTTTGTAGGATGGTGTATTTGAAGTAATAGAAGACCAATTCCTCTCCTGTTTCATTCGTTCTTTCCACCACTTTAAATCCTTGTTGTTCACTGTCAAATTTGAATGCCATGTCTACCAGCTGTTGTTGCAAATTGTACAGAATTAGAGGAAACTCTATACACCGCAAGCATGTATAGATTTTCCTAAATCTCCTGGTATGCATTTTGTAAAACAACAATCTATACACCGCAAGCATATGGAGTTTATGATAAAAAGAAAAAGATACGAAAAAGCACAACATATAATAGAAACTATAGAAAAAATTACAATACAAATAAATATGTTAAAAAACCACAATCACGAAAATGTAGATGTTATACTTGTGGAGAAACAACACATTTAGCTAATAAATGTCCAAATAAGAGAAAAATATGGAAATAGCTAATTTAGTAGAGCAATTACAAAATTATGAAATAGAAGCTCTAGGAACAGATGATGAATCTGATAATGAATCAGTATATAGTATTTACAGTGAAGAAGAAAATCCAACATCAAAGTAACATATACATATATGAATACAGAAGAAAATTGTGAACATGATTGGAAACAAAATAAAGGAAATAATCACATAAGATGCTATAATTGTGGATACTACCCTAGTATAGAAAAAAGATCACAATGCAATAAATGTTTTAAAGAAATTTGTTTTAAATGTCTTAAGGAAATATATGATAAAGATATAGCTACAACATCTAAAGTTAAAACAAGTGCTAAAAATAATGAGAATGAAAGAATGAAAGAATAGATAAATTAGAATTAACAATAGAGTTACATAGCTTAAAAATAAAAAAATTTAGAAAACAAAATAGAAGAACTTGAAAGATTAAGTAAAACAGAAGAAATAAGTAGAATGGCTCTACAGAAACCAGATGATCAAACTTACATACAAACACAGGGATCAACAAACATGATAAATATACAATGCCTTTTATGGTTAGATAATAATAAATACCTAGATTTAACAGCATTAGTAGATACAGGAGCTACAAAAAGTTTAATTTTACATAGTTTAGCACCTATAGAATATCATAAAAAACTAACATATGAATTAAGTACAAGAACAGTAGAAGATAGATTAATACCTATTACACATTGTTTAGAACCAGTAGGAATACAATTTTTAGACTTTGCAAACAATTACAGTATAAAATATGAAATGCCACAAATAAATATTAATCCACCCAATATAAAATCAAAAGATTTTGTAATAGGACTAAATTTCATATTAGGATTAAATGGTGCAGTAACAATTACAAGAAATTTTATAACTTTAAGTAAACAATTATATACAATACCAACCCTTAGATATATGAATACAACACAAATTGTTCAAAAAAGAGGGGATAAAGGGAATTTAGATTTCTAAAAAACACAAAACAGAAAAAAGTTTATAGAAAATGAATCATTAAAACTTTTAATAGATTTTCTAAGTCATGAAATAGAAAAAGGACAGGATATTACAAAAAGTGTTAACCATCCTATAATATTACATTTAGAAAAAATAGGATATATTGGAGAAGATATAACAAAATCAAATGTAAGCTATATTTGTAAATTTAAATTAAAAAATCCTGACATAATAATAAGAACAGCTAATATAGAATACAGCCTATTAGATAAAGAAGAATTTAAAAAACAAATCCCTGAGATGGTAAATCAAAGATTAATTAGAAAATCAGAAAGTCCTCATAGATCTACAGTTTTTTTAGTAAGAAATCATAGTGAAATAAAAAGAGGGAAAGCTAGAATAGTTTATAATTATAAAAGATTAAATGATAATACAATAGATGATGGATATAATATCCCTAACAAAGATAGTTTGCTAAATCTTATACAAAATAAAAAAGTATTTTCAAAATTTGATTTAAAATCAGGACATAACCAGTTAAAGTTAGAAGAAAGCTTTAAACCATGGACAACTTTTACATGTTCTGAAGGGCAGTATGAATGGAATGTCCTTAGTTTTGGACTAAAAAATGCACCTTCAATTTTTCAAAGATTTATGGACAGTATATTTTTAAAATTTGATTGTTGCTTAGTATACATTGATGACATTTTAGTTGCAAGTAATACAGTGCAGGAACATGAGAAACACTTACAACAGGTCTTTGGAGAAATAAAGAAAAATGGTATAGTAGTTTCAAAAAGAAAAATGGAACTTTTTAAAAGAAAATTTTCTTTTTTAGGATTAGAAATTGGAAATGGAAAAATAGAATTGCAATCACATATTTCTACAAAAATTCTAAGTTTTTCAGAAAAATTTGAAAATTTAAAACAGATACAAGCATTCTTGGGTCTAGTAAACTATGCTAGAAAATTCATTTCAAACCTGTCAAAACTGGTTGGACCTTTATATGGTAAAACTACTAAGAATGGTCAAAGGTATTTTAATCAAGAAGATATTAAATTAGTTAAAGAAATTAAAAAAGCAGTCAAAAACATTAAACCATTAGAGTTACCATTTGTTACAGATTATATAATTATTGAAACAGATGGATGCAAAGAAGGATGGGGAGCAGTCCTTCTATGTAAACCAAACAATATACAGTCCCAAGGAAGAAGAGAAAATTTGCGCTTATGCAAGTGGTAATTTTCAAAACAAAACAAACTGGACTACAATTGATTTTGAAATACAGGCATTAATTTATGCATTAGAGAAATTTAAAAATTTTCTTAATAAAGAATTTACAGTAAGAACTGACTGTGAAGCAATAGTTAAGTTTGTAAAAAATGATCAGAGTAAAAAAGTAAATAGAACCAGATGGGTTAATCTACAAAACGCTATACAAGGAAATGGGTATTTTATAAATTTTGAACATATTAAAGGAAAAAATAATGGCATAGCTGATACGCTATCTCGAAATATAAACAAATGGTTTGTTTCAGATGGACAGGAAAAATGATAAGGAGAAATTAAAGCTTATACACCCAAAGCAGGGGAATTCTTCCTCGGATGAAGAACAAATTCAACAGTCATATCTACATTCAACAGAAAAGATATACAGTTCTCCTCACACCTCATTACCACAGATAATGACAGGACAGTTTTATAAACAACAGCAATCAAAGGCAGCTGGCAAACGACCATTGTACACAAATTTCTCACCCAAGCCGGTGATTGAATTTGGAACATATGCTTTACAGATATGCAATGAAGTTGACAAAAAGTTTCGTTCTATCATGGGAATGAAACTTACAGATAAACAACAATGTTTATTAGACAATTTATGGCATATTCAAACCATGCACAAGCTTCAACATTTAAAGTACAGGTTTTAAATGCTTTAAGCATTTACTTTCAGGAACAAAGTTCGAAAACACCTGAAAGACAGTTTAAAATAAAACCAAATTACACACATTATGTTATATTTAGGGGTACAAAGATTGGAATTTTCAACAAATGGGAAACAGTTACACAACACATAACTTGTGTAGGAGGATCACTTTGGAAAGGCTACACTAGTTTTGCTGAAGCTTTTTAAGCAGCAAGAAACAGCTTTGGTATACAAAGTTTTTACATAGAACCTGAAGAGGTTAAGGGTTTTGCTGATTTGGCTAAAACAAATCCCGAGCATTACATAAAAGCTCAACAAGAAATTATTTCTACATTAAGAACACAGCTCGAAGAAAAAACAAGAAATGCACAAGATATACAATTAAAAATTGAAAATAGCATGTTAAAACAAAAAATGAGTTTACTCGAATAAAAAAATGCATACTTATTACAGAGGCTCGAGAAAAAAGAAAATAAAGAAAAAACAGATGTACACAGGACTTTTGAGTGTTTCAGGACAAGGATTCTTGATACACCTTGGCAGCAATGCCTAAAGCCAGTTACAGAGAGATTCACAGAATTTGAGAATCTTGTTTCACAGAAATAAATGTGCACATGCTAATCACATGCCATTTCCCCCCATCATATTTAAACGACAATAACTTTTTTATACGTTATTATTTTTTGAAAAAACTTACACCATAAAACTCAACGTTTTTTTATCTTTCCAACGAGTATACTATTGATATACTTTTCGAAAAAAAAAATTAACTGGGTTTTGTAGCGTTTTTCTGAATTGGGTGTTTTATGGCGTTTTAGACTAGGTATTTTCATGGCGTTTTTCTTAACTAAGTGTTTTTTTGAGCTGTTGTAATTTATAGCTAAAAAATAGCTTTTTCTTTTGTTATGGCGTTTTAACTTAACTGGGGCTAAAAAAAATGGTTTTTTTTTGAGCTGTTGTAAATTATAGCTCAAAAAATAGCTTTTAAGTGTTTTATAACGTTAAAAAAATGTTTTTTTAGCTTTTGTAAATTATAGCTAAAAAAATAGCTTTTGGGGCCTTCAAAAAAATGGTTTTTTTGAGGTGTAAATTATAGCTCAAAAAATAGTGTTTTAACTGGGAGCTGGCTCAAAAAAATGTTTTTTTGAGCTGTTGTAATTTATAGCTAAAAAAATAGCTTTTATTTTGTTATGGCGTTTTAACTTAACTGGGGCTAAAAATGGTTTTTTTTAGCTGTTGTAAATTATAGCTCGAAAAATAGCTTTTGAGTGTTTTATGGCGTTAAAAAAATGGTTTTTTTAAGCTGTTGTAAATTATAGCTCAAAAAATAGCTTTTAAGTGTTTTATGGCGTTAAAAAATAGTTTTTTTGAGCTGTTGTAAATTATAGCTCAAAAAAATAGCTTTTGAGTGTTTTATTGCGTTCAAAAATATGGTTTTTTTGAGCTGTTGTAAATTATAGCTCAAAAAATAGCTTTTAAGTGTTTTATGGCGTTAAAAAAATGGTTTTTTTGAGCTGTTGTAAATTATAGCTCAAAAATAGCTTTTAAGTGTTTTATGGCGTTTTAAGTGTTTTATGGCGTTCAAAAAAATGGGTTTTTTTAGCTGTTGTAAATTATAGCTAAAAAATAGCTTTTAAGTGTTTTTATGGCGTTTTATTTGAACACCCAGTTCATGTGAGTGAGTTTTTTTGACAATATCACCCCTTAGTGTAATTTAACATCAATGCTACATGTCACCACCAAAATCGTTCTCATCGTTCTCACACTTTTCACTGTTCTCTCTAAATCCTGACCCTATATATATATATATATATAGAGTAAGGTTCATGCGAGAACCACCCTTATTGCGAGAACCGCGAGAACGAATGTGAACACAACCTAAAATAGCTAAAAAAACTAACCCCCCCCCCCCCCTAAAAAAAACCTAAACCCCCACCCCCCCCAAGCTAAATGCTAAAAACTAAAATCCCCAAAAAAACCTACCCCCCCCCCCCCCCCAAGCAAAAATACTAAAGACTAAACCCCCAAAAAACCTAAAAAATCTAAATTTTTTTTAATATTTTTTATGTTAAAATCGCTACTTTTAGTAGCCAAATTTTTATTTATTTATTTTTTTGTCTTCGAAAAGTAGCGATTTTTTTTTATAAAAAATGTTAATTTTTTTTTTTTTGTGATTTTTAGCTATTTTTATGGATTTTTGGTTGTGTTCACATTGGTTCTCGCTGTTCTCGCAATAAGAGGTGGTTCCTAACGGATCTTTGTCCTATATATATATATATATATATATATATAGGGGATCGCTAAAATGAGAACCACATCCAGTTATGAGAACCATGAGAACCACTTTATAGCCTTTAAATCAACTTGATGGATGGATGAGATTAAAAGTAACAAAAACTAATATTAAATAAAATTTGTCTTATTATGTCTTTTATATTTTAATCAAAAAGGGTAGATTGGTAAAATAACTTTTTTTTGTCTTTTTCACTTTATTATTTTTTAATTACTTTTTGTTTTATTATATTACTTTTTAGTTTTATTATATTACTTTTTATTTTTTAAAAAGATTTCTTTATTAAACAAAAATTTTGAAAATCAGATTTTTTATATAAAAAAAATTTATGCGTGTTTTTTTACCACCCGTTTTTTACGCGCGTTTTTTTACGACCCGTTTTACGCTCCGTTTTTTCACGCCGATTTTGCGACCGTAGTTTTTAAGTGTCGTTTTTAGGCCCGGTTTTAGGCGCCGTTTTTTGCTGCGCCGTTTTTTACGTCACGTTTTTTACAAGCCGTCCCGTTTTAGCGCGCCGTTTTAGCGTCACGTTTTTTTACAAGCCCTCCCGTTTTTTGTCGTCCCGTTTTAGCCGTCCCGTTTTTTTGCCGTCCCGTTTTAGCCGTCCCGTTTTTTTACAAGCCGTCCCGTTTTTTGCCGCGCCGTTTTTTACGTCACGTTTTTTACAAGCCGTCCCGTTTTTTGCGCCCCATTTTTTACGTCCCGTTTTTTTCGCCCCATTATTTACGTCACGTTTTTTGCAGCGCCGTTTTTAGCGTCACGTTTTTTTACAAGCCGTCCCGTTTTAGCCGTCCCGTTTTTTTGCCTTCCCGTTTTTTGCCGTCCCGTTTTACGCCCCGTTTTTTTACGTTTTACGCGTCGGTTTTTTACGTTTTACGTGTCGGTTTTTTACGTTTTACGCCCCGTTTTTTACGTTTTACGCCCCGGTTTTTTACGTTAACGTTTTTTACGTCCCGTTTTAACGCGGCGTTTTTTACGTCCCGTTTTAACGCGGCGTTTTTTAAGTCCCGTTTTATTTACGTTTTACGTTTTACGAAAAACTTTTTACGTTTTACGAAAAACTTTTTACGTTTTACGTTTTACGTAAAACTTTTTACGTTTTACGTTTTACGAAAAACCTTTTACCTTTTACGTTTTTACGCGTCGCTTTTTAACGCGTCGCTTTTTAACACGCCGCTTTTACGGCCGACTTTTTACGTTAAAAAGTTTACGTTTTTTGTTAAAAAATTTACGTTTTACGTTAAAAACTTTACGTTTTACGTTAAAAAATTTACGTTTTACGTTAAAAAGTTTACGTTTTATGTTTTTACGTTTTACGTTAAAATATTTACGTTTTACTTTAAAAACTTTACATTTTTACATTAAAAAGTTTACGTTTTACGTTAAAAGTTTACGTTTGACGTTAAAAAATGTATGTTTTACGTATTACGTTAATTTTTTTAATCTTTTTACGTTTTACATTAAACTTTATTACGTTTTACGTTTTAAACTTTTTACGTAAAACTGTTTTAAGCGTTGTTTTTTACGTTTTACAACTTACGCACCGTTTTTTTAAACGTTTTTTTAAGCGTTTTACGTAAAACTTTTTAAACTTTTTACGTTTTACGTTAAACTTTTTAAGTTTTACGTTTCACGTAAAACTCTTTACGTTTTACGTTTCACGTACAACTCTTTACGCTTTACGTTAAAAAGTTTACGGTTTAGATTAAAAAGTTTACGGTTTACAATAAAAAGTTTACGGTTTAAAAAATTTACGTTTTACGTTAAAAAGTTTACGGTTTTGGCACTTTTTTCGAAAAAAACTACACAAAAATGAACACACCCAAAAATCGCAACTCGGTAGATGTCTCAGATAGATTGTTATCATCATCGACTAGGAAAAAAAATTAAAAAACAACAAAAATCAAAAACAATGATCGGATTCTTGAAAAAAACGGGGCTTGGCTCAGATTTTTTCGATAATCAGAGGCTGCAAAGTGGGGTTGCAGGTTCAAAAATCTACCATCCACCAACCGTGCCGCGCCATCGTCAACAAAATATACGTTTTTTTTTTTCATCATCACCGCCCAAATTCACTGGTCGAAATCTACCAAAAAGCACCAGATTCAACCGAATAAAACCCAGCACCAGATTCAACTGAATCAAACCCATATCGAAACAGATCAAACCCACATATCCAAAATTTCCACAAAACAGAACAAACCCACCAAAACTGTCAACTTTACTTTCGTCTTTTACAGCATTCCGATATCACATGCTGTACATACCCAAAATCAAATCAAATGAAACCCCAGCAACAATAATGAACATCATTCAACAGAATCAAAACACATGATTGTAGCAGATAAAATCATTCAACCGGGTTCAAACCCAAAAAGGAACATGAACATGAACATCAACAGATCAAACCAATAATCAACAACCGAACAAAAATCAAAGTTCATCAAAAAAGCCCCAGATTCAAACCACAAGATTCAAACCCAACAAGATATTCAAACAGATTCAAACCCAACAAAAACACTTACCAAACAACCAATCAAGAAAGTCAAAACCAAAAGATTCAAACCCAAGATTCAAACTCGGTGACACATCAACCGCCACCGCCACCACTGCCGTCGACACACCGCCACCACCGCCGTTGACACATCAGCCGCCGCCACCACCGTACGTTTGAAGAGGGGAGGTGAGGGGGTGGCTGCTGCTGCTGGTTGTCGACGTATCGGAGAAGAAAGGGGGTGGCTGCTGATGACCGGAGGGAGGGGGTGTTTGAGGTAGATCGGATTTTTTAGAGGCTGTTGGCAGATTCCCCTTCTCTCTCACCATCGAAGATGAAGATGGTAGTGGAAACAAATGAGGAACAAGGTAACTCTTCAACTAAAAAGAAGATGCCAGTGATATTTAAATGAAAGAGAGAGAAATGGTGAGATTTAAGAGGAAGAGAGAGAGTGTCAGATTTAAACGAGGAGAGATGAATGATATGATATTTGGTGTAAATGACTAATATACCCTTATTGTTGTCAAAATCTGATTGGGGGAGACTGGTTCTCATGGTTCTCATAACTGGATGTGGTTCTCATTCTAGCGGCTCCATATATATATATATATATATATATATATATATATATATATATATGGCAATATTATAAATATAAATATTTTATATAGTTTTTACATGTCTGTAGTTAAATTTATTTTATTCAGTAAAATAAAAAAATTAAAGTAAAATGAATCGATATCATTTTCATATTTAATTTTTTTTCTAGATTCAACAAAATATATAGAGAGAGAATGTGTGTTTTTAATTGTTCCCTCACCGGCGGGATTTTGATATTTAACTCGTCTTTGACGGGGTCTATCCTGGACTTGTTTACACACACACATACGTGCCCTTCTTTCGACGTTTCTTAAAAGTCTTATCCTTTCTTTTGTTTTTTTTTTTTGTATTATTTTTTTGTTATTTATAATAATTTTGTCCTTGACTTTGTTCTCTAGTAGAGTATCTTATTTCATCAACGTAAATCGATCAAAAAAAACATTAATTATCACTTTAAAATAATCAATTAAAGTATTAAAAAAGTTAATATAAACGATCACTAGTCAAAATATTTAGCTATTTTCTGATTTAAATTTTATTTGAGATACATCCAATATGTTATTTTATTCAACTTCTATAGTTGAGCGTATCTTCAAGTTCAAACTTAAAAGTACACATAAATTAAGTCAAGCTATTTGACCTTAAAGGTTGCTAGTTTCCAAGCTTATATCTTAAATTGCAAAATATTATATGTAATTCTCGCTAAAGCGTGGTGTTATGGTTGAGACATGATTCGCCATCTAGAAATATGAATGGAAGGCTACACTACCCCGTTGCTTGATCCATCATAGTTTGCATGGATTAAACCATGCCAACCATGGTCCTTCTTTCTATTTTTCAAGAAATCAATTTTCTTTTTCGCTAGACAAAGATAAATTAAAATAAATAAAGAGCTAGTGGTTTGGGTTATGACCACATCCTTAGGGTAGTGGTTTTGGATGGTGGATTAGAGGTGAGTGATATGACATTGACGTTAAGGATCATGGTGATCATGCGAGTTACAACCACACAAATAGAAATTAGAACTATATAATAAAAAGTTCTAATTATTTATAGAAGTATATGACTCCCACCCCCTTTGCCCTAGTTCTTTTTTTCCGCATTACGTCTAACCCTAACTGATCATCTTTCACGTAACGCCTCACCTATATCTTAACAAAAAAAAATTAAGTATACAACTATTTATATAAGTCAATCTAAACTACTTTTTCTTAACAACGATACGCATATCAGTAGATTCTTAGCAAGATACTCGAAACACATGGAAAACTAATCCAGCAACTACAAACTCGAGCAATTACAACAAGAAATCCCAGTTTCTACATAAAGACGATATACAATAACTCTTTTAACGTTTATACAAACACCCGAAGAACAACCTCTTCGACCTTTTACGCATCACCTCTAGACCACATCCATGTTTATAAATACCCGAAGAACAACCTCTCTTCGACCTTTTACGCATCGCCTCCAGACCACATCCGGGGTTATTGACATTATGGTACTAATTTTAATGATGTTTTGACCTTAAAAAATAAAAGTTAAGGTGTTATGGTACTAACTTTAATCACATTATTGTCACCTTGATGATTTGCAATAGTAAAAAGATAAAGAAAAACTTAATAAAAGGAAAAGCCATTACTCTGAAACTATAATAAACTTTCTAAAACGTCAAGATTCATCTCTCTAGTCTTCACGCGGATTCCCACCACCAAATATTAAAACCCATCCAAGATTTCAACAATTTCACCCAAAATTTAATTATTCAATCAAACCTCACAAAATGGCATCAGCAGCGATCTTTTCATCTCTACGCCGGAGCCGTTCACCGTCGTTAGACGCCTTCTTAGCACCGGTGCATCTCGAAAACGACGTCGTAGGGTTGTTAAAAACCCTATCCACCGTCGCATCGGATATTATCAATTCATTCTCCGACAAAACGCCGTCGTTTCAGAAGAGAAATACCAGATCTTTACTCCGGAAAGTTGACTTATTCGTCGTGTTACTAGATTCCGTTCGTAATTCCGGCGAGTCGGGGTCAAACTTACCGTCAACGGTGGTCTTATGCTTTAAGGAGTTGTACCTTCTGCTTTACCGATCCAAAATTCTTCTTGATTACTGCACGTATTCTAGTAAGTTATGGCTGTTGCTTCAAAACCCTCCAATTTCCGGTCATTTTCATGATCTGAATCAAGAAATTTCCACCCTTTTAGATGTTCTTCCGATGCATGAATTCAACTGTTTGATTAATAACGATGTTAGAGAACAAATAGATCTACTTCAAAAGCAATCCGTTAGAGATAAATTGTTTATTGACCCACATGATGAAATGTTACGATTGAAATTCTTTAGGTTACTGAACGAAATTGGGGACGAAAAGATTCCAACTTTCGAAGAATTTCATGAATTTTTTGTAACAGAATTGGGGTTTTTTGATTCTAGGGCTTGTAGGGTTGAAATTGAGTTTTTGGAAGAACAAATTGTCAACCATGAGAGTGATCTGGAGCCGTGTGCGTCTGTTCTTGGTGGGTTTATTGCTATGATTAGGTATTGTAGGTTTTTGTTGTTTGGATTTGAAGAAGATGAAGTGGAGATTGCAATGGGGAAAAGGGTTAAAAGAGGGAAGAAGAGAGGGTTGATTAGTAAGGAGATTGCGGATACGTTTATAACGATTCCCAAGGATTTTTGTTGCCCGATTTCGTTGGATTTGATGATGGATCCGGTGATTATATCGACCGGGCAGACGTTTGATCGAGGCTCGATTTCTAGATGGATTGAAGAAGGGCATAGTACTTGCCCGAAGACCGGGCAGGCTCTTGTGCATAAGAAGCTTGTGCCGAATCGGGCGCTTAGGAATTTGATTGTTCAGTGGTGTATGGCTCATAAGATCCCTTATACTCCGCCGGAAAACTTGGGTCTTGGGTCTGAGTCGTTTCCAGCTGCTCCCGCGAGTCGGGCGGCGGTTGAAGCGAATAAAGCGACTGTTCGGCTTCTGATTCAACAACTGGAAAACGGGTCGGATTGCGGTAAGGCGATCGCAGCTCGTGAAATCCGTTTCTTGGCGAAAACCGGGAGGGAAAACCGGGGTTTTATAGCGGAATCGGGTGTGATTCCTCATTTGAAGATTTTACTCTCTTCGCAAAGTCCAACTGCCCAGGAGAATGCGGTAACTGCAATCTTGAATCTTTCGATTTATGACAAGAATAAAACGCGTATCATGGAGGAAGACGGGTGTTTGAGGTCAATCGTGAATGTGTTAAAATCCGGGCATACGATTGAATCAAAAGAAAACGCAGCTGCTACGTTGTTCAGTCTTTCCGCAGTTCACGATTACAAGAAACAAATCGCCGATGAAGAAGGCGCGTTATCAACACTAGCCGGTTTACTAAGAGACGGTACACCGAGAGGGAAAAAAGACGCGGTTACAGCTTTATTCAACCTATCCACCCACACAGCCAACTGCGAGAAAATGATCGAATACGGGGTTGTTAAAGCTTTAATCGAGGCCTTGGAAAACGAAACTGTAGCAGAAGAAGCCGCTGGCGCGTTGGCATTGATAGTCCGTCAACCAGTCGGCGCAGAGGCGGTTGGGAACGAGGAAAAGGCGGTGATTGGTCTGATTGGAATGATGAGGTGTGGGACGCCTAGAGGCAAAGAAAACGCGGTGGCGGCATTACTCGAACTTTGTCGGAGGGGTGGGGCCGACACCACCGAACGCGTCTTAAAAGCTCCAGCATTGGCGGGTTTGATCCAAAGTTTGTTATTTACGGGTACTAAACGCGCTAGGCGAAAGGCGGCGTCACTCGCTCGTGTTTTCCAACGTTGTCATTACGATCCGTTGCACTACAACGGGTTACGGTTAGGGTTGGGTTATGGTTTCGCCGGAAACTCTACCACCACCGGAAACCTGGATTCCGGTTTTCCGGCCGAGGCGGTTTCGGTGTCCATGTCTATGTCTGTTTCTGTTTCATAGTATGGCTATATGGTCATACAGGATCATCGGAATATTTATTCTTGTTATATTACTTGCTATATATTATAATGTAATTTATAATCTAAAAAATTCGTTCATTTAACATTGCTTATCGGGTTACTTGTACGTTTATGCATTAAATGTTGTACCAAACAGTTCTTATCGTGTGATACCCGATCGTTTATATGAATGATCATATATTAAATGTTGATTCTACTTGAAGAAATTACATATAAATGTTGATTTATTTTTATTTAAAAAGATGGAATAAAATGATAATTGAGAAAACTAGCAAATGCTTGTATCGAGTTTCTACTGTACAAGTTAATATGCTCGGCGTACAAGTCGACAATGCATTGAATGGGTTGGTTGTAGAATGCGTTAAATGGTTGGTTGTATCTAGAATGTAGGAAAGTAAAGGCAATTCATAAATGCACATGATGTAGATGCAGTTTTTGACTAACCAAAAGTCAAATTATTTGAATGATGGCAAACAAAGCACCAACGGCCTCTTTCTGTGGCCCAAAATCAATGAAACTTTAGTGGCTACTTCATCATTTTTTCTAAGAAATTAATAATATGCCAATAGGTAGTGGAGGTGGACTGGTTGGGAGAAAGAATTAGTGTTTTTTGTGACTCATATTTGATTTCCACTTTTCTTGTTATTTTTTGCGGCATTTAGGTGAGGAGCGAATACAGGTGGCGCCGATTCGATTTGGATGGGAAGCGAGGTTTTACCGATTATTTCACTGTGGTGTCTTCGGCCGGGTGGGGGTCGGGTTTCCGCGCATCTAGGGAGAGCCAAGGGGCTGGCGGCGGTCGAGTAGTCGACCTTGGCCACAACGCCCGGTGTCAGGATGGTTAGCGCATCGTTTCTTGCGGTTCAAAAAAAAGAAATAAATAATATATAAAGAATTAAAAAAGAAAAAAAAAAGACTAGTTATTCTGGTATACCTATATTTCAGTTTTTATTTTAAGAGGTTATAATTTGGTTTTCATTTTGGTCAAGGCAGATGGCTTTTGAAGTGGATGTGTGTTTGTTTTTTAGGTTAATCTTTTTTTGTGGTATACCAATATTTCAGTTTTGGTTTTTAAGTTTAACATGTTACGTATTTGGTCTTCATTGTTTTTTTTTTTTAGAACGGCTAATGGTGATGGCGGTGGAGCTCCGCTTACACCCCGGGCCATGCCTGTACATGTAACCCGTCCACCCAGGTTCGGGGTTCTCCCCCAGGTGAAATCTCCTCTGTAGGTTTCAGCCTACACACCCGGGCAGGAAACCGCAAGTCAAAGCCCCTATGAAGGAGCCGGGCAGGTTGATTGTCCCCAATGGGGATCGAACCTGAGACCTTTGGAAAACCTTCCCACCTCCTCCCAAACCAATTGGTCTGGGAATCATTGGCTTTTAGATGGCTTACGAGTAATATAGATGGCTTTTAGAAATGACTAAGATGCCCTTATCTGTATTTAAAAACAAAATAATAAGATACTCTGTCGACAGTCAGTTTATTTATATCTATAAATCCCCTCAAAAGAATTGTAATTCGGCTTATACCGAATTAGATTCACCATTTGAATCGAATGAGACAAAAATAAATGGATGGAAACTTCACTTGTGAAAATCTATTCATGAAATCATGGAATCAGCCAACCAAAGCCATCATGCTTGAGAAAACAATCTTGGAGTAGGTACATGGTAAATTCATTCAATTTCTAGAATACAATTTGATGGGGCAAAAAATAGTGATATTGGTAAGAATACCATGATACAAAATGCTGATGAGATGTTAGTGTTTCAGTCGATGAGATGTTTGTATAGGGATCGTTAGCCTTTGTTGGAAGACGAAGGGGTGACAGGGCTGTTAAAATATAAGAGTATATTTCAATCTTGAGTTGACTAATTTGTTGCAAGTTGTGTTTTAGCAGATGCTTGATGTTTGAGGGACTGGAGTAGAAATAAGGATACTTGAAGGGGTGAATGCGGATATTGCTTATGGATGTAGCTGGGTAAACTTAAAAGAAAGGGTTCTAATTTTTTGGGGTTTCTATCAAGAGTTCTCTCAGTTTCTTCTACAGGGATAAAAACCAGCAACTCTAGGGTTCGCCAAAGAATCATCCAATTGCCTTCGTCTTCTTCAACATCAATACACGGTCACAATTAGGGTTCTCACATCTTCAATCATCTGTATCACCTTTTTTTTTGTTTATTCATCTATTTGGTGTATGTTTTGTTCATATCAACTGATATATAGTTTTAGATCAATTGATTGCATATATTGTATCATTGAAGAACTCACAAATTAGTGTGAGTTCTTCGAGGGTTTGGTGGTTGTTTTCGTTTGGGTATAAACTTTTAATAAAATCTTTTATCGTCGTTTTTGTCGCTATTTTTTGGGTTCTTGTGTACATTCATGGTTGTTGACATGGTATCAGAGCTATAAGGCTCCAATTTATCTATTCATCTATTCTTCTGCTATGGTTCGTACTCTTTCGTGGATTTAGGGTTTTGTATCTGAAGCCCTAGTTTGGGTGAAGAGTTTTTTCTAACTGAAGTTGTTTCCAATATGTTTTGGTGTTCATTGAGAGCTCTTGTCTATTTATCTTGAGTGTCGATTCTTTAGGAGTTCATATGCGAAGAAGACCAGTTAGTTGAGATTGTCATTCAGTTTTTTGATTCTCTCTCTTGGTGTAATAGCTTCTCTGGTACGCAAATTAGGTCTAGGATTTCATGTGTTGTACATCTGTTAGATCTGAGTGATTTGTGAGTGTAGATCATCACTATCTCTATTATGATCTAACGAGAGAGCTTCACTATATTTGAGAGATCTAGTGAATTTTAGTCCAAAGCTAATAGTGTTTGTTCATTGAAGACGTGAACCCTAAAAATAGGGTTTGTTGAAGGCAGAACATTCAAGATCTGTTGTATTTGGTTCGCTTGGTTCGGGATATGGTTAATAGCTGTTTGTCTGGTGTATTCAAAAGATCATAAGTTTTATACCTAAAATCTTGGGTTTCTTTCAGTTGCTGAAGATATTTTTTTTGCGTATCTTCATCTTGAACTCGTAATCCTAACTGAAGGTTACAGTTCT
Organism: Helianthus tuberosus; assembly: GCA_030545235.1. Classification (NCBI taxonomy): domain Eukaryota; kingdom Viridiplantae; phylum Streptophyta; class Magnoliopsida; order Asterales; family Asteraceae; genus Helianthus; species Helianthus tuberosus. The sequence goes on along the minus strand of CM060425.1, from coordinate 39,531,577 downwards.
TGGTGTGTTAAGAAGATACCCTAGTTGGGCGCTTCCCAAGGTGCGGTTGTTTTATACTTTACTATTTAGTTTTTTGTTACACGATTACTTTTATTGATTAGGCATTTGTGACCAGGTTAGGAGGACTGGTATTGATCATAGGAAGAGACATACTCTGTTTTATGTGTTGCATTATGTCTGATTTAAATCTATTCGTTAAGCATTTGGTTTATATCAGTTTAGTGTGTGTGCTTGATTTCGATTTAGGTCTAGGGTTTTTTGTTCTCTATGTGATTTTTATGTGTCTTCATGATTCTGATTGTTTACTTGCTTCAATGAAGCATGTCATGTATTATCAATCTAGTGTAGGCTATTGTGTGCTGGATTGTTTGACATTTATTTTGGTCTGAGTTTCCCTCGTGTGTACTTGTTGATCTATAGTACATAACAAGATTGCCTTACTTTTCCGTGTCTTGTTGTGAAGTGAGAGCCTGAACTTCTCTTATAATTACTTTGTATGATTAGTGCATTTAAATTTTCATTTAAATTATGTTCTCACGGCTGCATGATCATTAAGGAAGGCATTTATTGATGTAGGGCACTACTGTCTGTAACATGCTACGTGTTGCATCTTGCATTTTTTTTGTGTTAAGCGGTCCCAATAAGTTCTACAATCTCCACATTATATCAAGATATTTGGCATAGTCTTCACATGATGTAAAGGTTATTAATGTGTTTCTTAGTTTGATAGTGTGAGATTGTTTGTCTATTCAGGGGTATGTCACTAGTCAAATTTAATCTTATTCACGATGAAGAAGTTTGTGATATATACATGATTGAGTCTTGATTTTTTTTTTCTTTGAAGGTTTTCAACAAGCCTAATGTTTTTGTACTTCAATGTCTTGAATCTTGTGTATGATCAAGGTTGTTAGATTTCATTTTTAGGTGCATATTGTAATGGTTTGGCCATGTTTTCTTGAAATTTGAATTAAAATCTTTTGGTTTCTTATATGTGTTTAGTGTGTGATTTAACTAGATATGCTTTATAAAATTAGATGTGACATGTTAACTGAATATGCATTTGTCTATTCTTGAACGTTTATAAATATGTTTTTAAAGCTTAACAAAAGTATCTTAAAATAAAAAAGGAAAGTTATTCATAACTTTAAAAATAGATTTTTAACCTTGAAAGTATGATTTTTCGATCAGTACTTGTCCTTGTTCATTAGATGAAACTTTAGCAAGTGATGTCTAAATTTTGTATGAAGTCTCTTGTTGGTAATTCCACGTGGTTTGTATTTTTTGTTAAATTGTTCATGTTAAACTGTTCATAATAAACTAGTTTGAGCTACTTGTTGGGTTTGGTATAAAAGTGTTGCCCAACCAAGATTGATAAGGATGTGATCGCAAATCTTAGCTTGGCCTCAAGTTTTTTATTTAGTTCAGTATTGGTTCAAGATTGTTTATTGAAACATGTGATGTCTTGTGATATTTCTCTTGTGTAAGAGTTTCTTACCTGATCTTAAACATGTGTTCATGTATTAATTACGTTGTTTTTGGTGTAACCTTGTTGTCTAATGCAAAATCATGAGATTCACAACCTTTTAAGTGTTTGTTTTTTATAGGGTGATTCAGGTTTTTTTGAACATTTTTCAGCATTGTATTGAGGTTATGACATTGGTTATGTGCTCTATGTTACTGTTTGTTCTCTCTTAATGATATGTTCTATGTGTCTTGAACTTTGTTCTTGATAAAAGTCGCTCATAGTAACAATCTCATGTTTTATTATTGTTCTTAAAATTTTGTCTTGAATTGTGTAATTCAATTAACAATGATAAAATTATCTTTTGGCTATGACCGTGTCTTGATGATTATCTGTTCCGTAAAATCGTAACATTTGGTTTGCTTGATGCTTGTGTCTTATAGTCATGATTATAGGGTCCTGTTATCTGGTTAGTTGAACAGTTTGGTTCACAGGTTTTAACCAATTGTATTTTTCAAGAGTATTCTTGAATGTTTTAACAGTCGTGTATGTTCTCTTCTGTGGGAGATGACTTTGGTGTTGTTTTCTTTTTCAGAGGTAAAATGTCTGCAGTCTGCGGGCCACATCTACAGACATCTGTAGCAGAAGAGGTTGACCAAACCTCTGCAGTCTGCAAGAATAAGATTTTTTTTTGTTTTTTAACTTCTGCAAACTGCTGAAATAACACCAAACAACATAATAGGCATCATAAACTGAAAAAATAACATCAAAATTAAAAAAAAAACATTATAAATTATGAAAACTAACATCAAAATTCAGAAAAACAAAATCTGAAAATTTACATAGACATATGACATAAAAGCTGAGTGTCAGACAATTGTAGGTTGACTTAACTACTATCATGAAAACAATACTAAAATATTTCATTCATCTTCTTCATAAAGATGGAAACGTAGGTTTCTTAGTATAGTTTTTAGTTGCATAATAATAAGAAGAGTCATAAATAAAACATATGGGTTTATGTATATATACCTGAAGTTTGAACAATTGGTCAGAATTACGGGTTTGCCGGAAAACGAGTGGGGGTGGCAACGAGTAGTGGTAAATGTTTCATCGGTATAAGGGGTTTATGTTTCTTGCTGGAAGGATAGACTGAATACGGAAATAGACTTAGAAAGAGAGTGAGTATGAAAGGTTTAACGAGACATCATCGAAATTTATAGCTGGGTGTTTCAAGCTTATTGCGTGAGTGGCATGTTGTGGCTGAGGGTGACAAGCTTTGGGTGGCTGGTTGTTGGCGTCTGCAGGTAGCGTGTGTATGGAGGTTGGCAGTGTGTGTTCGGCGGTTGTGCAGTGTGGGTGTCGTGTGCAGAAGACGGTGGCGACGACTGCTTTGGGGGAAGAAGACAGCGGTGACGGCTGCTGTGGGGGAAGAAGACGGTGGCGTCGGTGGGAGGAGGAGGAGAGTGGTGGAGAAATGGGTGGAGGAGAGGTGCTAGGGTTTTGTTATGTCTGTGTGTTTTGTGAGAAGTGGTTTGAAGTGTTTAGAAGTGGGAGGTCCAAATCTGTTTGGGGAAGAGGACGCACAGTCATTTTTAAATGAAATCTCATCTGAAAAAACAAACATTCTGCAAAACAAAAAGTCTGCGCGTGGTCTGCGCCGCGCAGACAAAAGAGGCTAGGAAGCTCTTCTCAGAAAAAACAAATAGCACCTTTGTTTCTGATTTTTTTATAGTGTTGAAGAATCATGTGATTCTCATTGGTTGTGAATCGTGTGATTCAAGATTGTTCTGAGTTTTATAACTCCTTGTTTTATCAGGGTTGTTTTTGATAGTTTCTAGAATTATGTGATTCCGTGTTTGATGGTAAATCTGATATATCGTTATATAATCATGTATTTTTTTGTGAATCTGAATATGTTTTCTGGTTTGTTTACTTGGATGGTTTTGTAACATATGTTTGTGATATTATCGAAGAACATGTGGTTCTTGTGGTTTCTTTAGTTGTCGTATGTCTTCGATTTTTAAAGAATCTTGTTTTTTTCTTTATTTGGTAAAAATTGTATGTGTTTTTGCTCCTTGTGAACAGAGAGTTGGATATGGAATTATTTTTCACTATTCGAGAAAAAAATCTTAAAACATTGTTTTGTGTTGATTAAGTTTGACGTAACTCTGTGTTAATTGCCGAAGAGTTGTATCCAAAGGCTGAAACCGATTGAAGAAGATATTCAATAAATTAAAAAAGGATTTTTATGATTGATGTAGATGTATCATTGTTTAAAATCATGGTGACTTGTTTGGTTTTAACTTGCTTAATAGTGGGAAATTGTAACGTATTATTCCGTTATTATGTAAACAAGGTTGTATATAAGATTAGTTTCTAGCATTGAAAAGAAAGGAACTAGAGTTTGTTTTAAGAGGCATGTGAAAAAAATAGCAAGGAAGTTTCTTATATCTTTTGATGTTTGTTCTTGTTCATGTCTCTCTGTCTCTTGAGATTTAAATTTTTTATCTTCTTGCTCCTAAGAGAAACATAAATCTTGAAGGATGGAGTATTTCAACATTTGTTTGGCATTTGTCGACTAGTATTCTCAGGGAAGTTATTATATATCATTGCTCTTATTCTTTGATTTCTTCAATCTTAGAGCTAAACATGTGTGTTTAAATTTTTTAAAAGAAAGAAACCATGAATGTTTGGAGGTAAATGTTTTTCGTTTGTTCAACTCTAAGATTGAGTGGGGATGTTAAAATATAAGATTATATTTCAATCTTGAGTTGACCAATTTGTTGCAAGTTGTGTTTTAGCAGATGCTTGATGTTTGAGGGACTGGAGTAGAATTACGGATACTTGAAAGGCTGAATGTGGAGATTTCTTTTGAAAGTATTAAATGGATGTAGCTGGGTAAACTTAAAAGAAAGGGTTCTAATTCAGTTACGTAGTTTTTGGGGTTTCTATCAAGAGTTCTCTCAGTTTCTTCTACAGGGATAAAAACCAGCACTCTAGGGTTCGCCAAAGAATCATCCAATTGCCTTCGTCTTCGTCTTCTTCAACATCAACCACGGTCACAATTAGGGTTCTCAGATCTTCAATCATCTGTATCGCCTTGTTTTTTTTGGTTTATTCATGTAAATTTGTTGTATGTTTTGTTCATATCAACTGATATAGTTTTAGATCAATTGATTGCATATATTGTATCATTGAATGTAAGACCCATCTTGTATAATCACGTCAACTTTATAAATCTTGCATCTATATATATGTAGATGCAAATACATAATCATTTCAAAAACTAAGTTAATTAAAACTTCTCTCGTGTCGAAATGTATTCATAAAAATACAATTCTTTTTATGATTTATAGTTCAAAAATCTAAATGTGAAAGCGTTAGTTCTCGGTCCGTGTTCGGTTTGCTATGCGACTTGATCATCCTCCGTTTTTCCTCGGTAAGCAACATGGGTCACAAAACCATCGAAACATCAATTATAAGATGTTAAAGGGATGTCTAAACAAACCCATATGCAAAAAACAAGCAAAATAAACCATTTTTGTCAATTCAGGACACACCGTAAGCTACGGTATGCTGCCGTAGCTTACGGTATGCATGTTCTAAATTTCCAACATAACCCGCCGAAGGCTATGGCTCACTACCGTAGCTTACGGCACACCCAGTCTACTTTGGCTAGAAACCCGCTACCATAGCTTACGGTAGGCCTGGTGCTGAAATTCCCAGCTTTGCCGTTTTATATTAAACGTTCCGTAACTTTTCCGGTTCTTATCCGTTTCATTTCAAACTTGTCTCTAAATGACCAAAAAACAATTGCTCACATTTTAACTCATAATCCATGACCCGAATTCATAGCTCTTACATTCTACACTATCGGTTCGCGGTTTATGCGCAAAATTATTCGACCCGTTTCAAGATTTGAGCACTAAGCTCAAATCTCGTCCATTCTCTCCATACCTCATATTTCAACAATGAGACTTCTACTTATTTTATACCACAACTTTACTTGTGGAGGTTTATTATAGGAAAATCATTATTTTTCCGATTTTATCCTCCGGCTTAATAATTTTGAACAATGACCCAATAGGAGGCATTAAGCTAAAAAAAAGCTTACGCCTTTCACTTTTATACCACCGAATGTGTCTACCCAAATATAAAACTCATTTTAAAACCACCCTTAAGGGTCATTTACCCGATTTGCTATTCGCGGGCGTTTTAGTCAAATTTTAGTCCCTTTAACTATGAAGGACATTTTAAAAGCTTGTTTTGACCAAGTATAGTCTTTTAACCCGTGTTCCATTTTAAATTCAATATGTCCCTAAGAACATAATATCTCAAATTCAAATCGTAAGATCTACCTTACTTTAGGTAAAGACCTCATTGAAAGTTTGATCCATTGCACATACCTGACTCGGGTTAAAGCATTGACCCGTTTTAATACCTTGCCTTATTAGTTGCTAATTAATAGCAACACAATCCCATATGCTATTCACTCCGGTGAGCATAAGACCCGACAAGCAATCATTAGTCGTTATTGTCAAATGGTGATAACATCGCCATTTGACCCGTTTGACCTAAACGACCAAATATTATATATATATTGCAAAAATGGTATTTATTTATCATTTCTCATTCGAGCCATTACGGTTTTTCACCATATGGTCATATTTCTTAAAGGTCGTTCCTTTACTCGTTTGACCCATTATGGCTTACGCCATAGGGTGTCTTTTAGAACTCATCATTATTCGTCAACACGTGACCAATTTACCATTTTACCCTTTATACCCATTATGGTTTACACCATAAAGTTAACTTTTCAAAACTCATTGTTTATTTGTCAACACGTGACCAATTTGCCATTTTACTCTTTTTACCCATTATGGCTTATACCATAAGGTAACTTTTCAAAACTCATTATGTTTATAACCGATAGATGGTTATTCGCTATTTCGTTCATTTGACTCGTTATGGTTTACACCGTGGGGTCCTATTTCTATGATTCTTTGTTTATTACTAATTTATAATATAACTAATTCTACCCATTTTGACCCTTTCATGGCTTTCGCCATGGGGGTCTCATCTTAACTTTTCTCGTTTCTCGCAAACATTAATTCATCATAACTTATCCATTTTGACCCACTTCATGGTTTAACCATGGGTCTCATTTTGACATTTTTAGCTGTTTAACCGCAAACATTCTCAATCATATACCTCCTATCACTTATGTAATGATTCTATTCTAAGAGGTGTAAGTTTTACTTACCTTGCATCCGATCATGCTTTTTCACGTCTTTGACCCGCATTGACCCATTCCTTCCAAGCTTCCACCTAGCTTGTCAGGAGTCAAACTATAATGCAACATCCACAACATGGTTATATTATTCATCATTACCATGAATTATGGATTTTCTTTACCATTTTTCACATTCAATTCTATTATAGGCCAGTTTGACTTTTAAAAGTCAAACTACCAAATGACATGTATAATGCACTAACACTTTGATGAAACTCACTTAGACATTTTATCAATCACTTGGTAGGCATCATTTTTAAGGCTCTCATTTTTAGTTAACTTTGCCATCCAATTTACTTTATTTCTTTCAGATCCACAAGTTTATATACTTACCAATATCAAGTTAGCATAAACTTTCAAGCCTCATAAACTAATTCGTCAAACTTTGATTCTAAATTGGGGTTTTCATCTTTTATGCAAAACCCATTTCACCCAAAAATTAGACATTCATCCAAACACCTAAATTATTCAAATTCTTCATACATTCTTATATACACGATGATTTCAAACACATTCAACATCAGTATAACATCGATTTCATCCTATCATCAAAACCCATTTCATGTCATGTATGAACATATACTTAACTCTCTAAATTGTTTAAGTAGTTCGCATATAATTGCAAATATGATGATCATACGCATAATTTCATTATCAATTTCACCATACTATCAAAAATATTAAACTCAAGGTTACCACGTTCATGTTCATCTACATACTTATCATCACCAAAACATAAAGTACAACATACCTTATGATCTCCAAGCTTAGATGATCACGAATTTATGTTCATGCATACAATTTGGCCGTAATTCATCCTCCAATTTGATGGATTAAGATTGAACAAGGGTTTGCTCCCTTGTTCTTCCTCCTGGTCATTACACACACACACACACACACCTAGTGTGTGTTGTGTTTTAATTTTTATTATTAAAACTTAAGTTTCAGTTTTCCCCTTTTTGGCCCCTCAAGTTTGTGATTTTATTTATAAAGGGCTACAACTTATTGTTTTATTACTATTTACATGTTACCAACTAGCTTAATTTGTTCCTAGTTATTTTGTATATGGGTGAACTTTTACCACCAACGGTATCTTTACCCGCTCATTCTTAGTTATTATGGTTTAGTTACCAAACCCGTTTTTGGGGTGTTACATTGAAGAACTCATAAATTAGTGTGAGTTCTTCGAGGGTTTGGTGGTTGTTTTCGTTTGGGTATAAACTTTTAATAAAATCTTTTACCATCGTTTTTGTCGTTATTTTTTGTGTTCTCGTGTACATTCATGGTTGTTGACAAGGGCTACGTTGACAGATGTGATTAGTTATGAGGATGGGTGATGAGGAGCGGATCCAAGAATTGACGGACTCATTGATGTATTGCAAAATAAATTGATATATCATGTATAGTTTGTACAGTTTTAGTTAGATTTAGTGTCGTTTTATTTAGAATGTGCGAACTTCTGATTTGTTTATGTTTTACAGGGCTTGGTTGATTAAAGTGGCTGAAAAGAGTGGAAAACGAGCCAAAGTATGCTAAAACCAAGTACCGAGATGCAAACAAATGATCGAGAGTTGAAAAGAAATAAAATGATGTTTTAAGGTTTTTCGCACGTCGCGGCGGGATTTGAGGAGGTCTTCACGTGGCGGCCCGCGAAAGAGTTTGTTGAGTTTGTCGCGGCCCGTTAGAATTTCAAAGTTCAGCGAATTTCGTAATAATTAGGGTTTTAGGTATTGAAACAAGTATATATATATCTTGTTATGATCATAACAAGAACGCTAGACGACTTGGGACTGCTAAGGACGGAATTAAGAGCAGGTATTGCAAGGAATTGAGCTACAGAGTCATTGGATAGAAGTTGGGAGCATAAAGATTGAAGATTTACGCGTTTTATCTTCCCGATTTGTCTCGTTTTTTAGTTCTTGCTTTTATGTCAATGAATTCGTTATTTGAACCTTGTTTTTTGGATTTTGCTATTATGTTTCTTGGCTAAATACTTTAAACTACTTAGGTTGTGATGAATAATTGTTAAAGTTCGGATTTTTTTTTAGATGTTGATGTGTTTTATGGATTTATCTTGAAAAGTAGCAAACTTTGGTTCCTTGATTTGATGTGTATGCATGTTTAATCAGATTTAATGAATTATTATTATCCCTCATGTTGCTAGTTGAATGTCTTTCAAATAATAGTTGCATGGTAGGTCAAATACTATGTGTTTTTGGCTATTAGTTGTTTCGCTAGACGTAGTGATTCATAGGGGTATAATTGTAATTTAGATTGGGTTAAATGTTCTACTAATCTTAATATCCATAAGGTGAGAGATTGTCGGTTCAACTTTAGTGTTAGATTGCTAGGGTTAGATTCTTTGTAAGAATATCCCTTGGTTTACCTTTCATTATTTGCTTACCCAGTTAAATCAAGTTCCTTAGTGTCACACCCCGAATTTCCACGTGTTACCGGTGGGCCCGGTAGGGGAGTATCATGACGTGGTTGGCAACATAATAGCCAAACAACACAATATTTAAATGCACAGCGGAAGCAAAGTATAGATTCATTTCAACCAAACGATATTGTAATATTAAGTATCACAAGTAGTTGAATATAAATCCACAGGTAGATCAAAATAAAAAGGAAACAGTGTTCAACAGTCTATGACATCCAAGCTTGCGAGACTTATTGTGGATGCTAGGAGACAAGCCAGCCTATTACGCGTAGTACCTGCACTCAACCTTTTTAAGAAAAATACGTCAGTTTACACTGGTAAATACAATCAACCGACTCATTTTGAAAAGAGTTTAAGAAAAAGCATTTAAGGCACAAGGCACAAATAATATTTTATAACTTGGGATAATTATTTAATTATATAAACTTGTAAATGATTTACATGTTCCTTATGCGTTCAGTAGCCCGGATCGAGCCGGGTTAAAGATCAATAGACACACCACTTTATTTATGAGACACTGACAGGTGTACGCCTACACCTGAGTGCTAAGGTCGTGGCCATTTCGTAAAATGATGCCAGGGATATCCGGGACACGGTCATTAACCCCCAAAGGCTTTAAGCAAACAAAACAATTTAAACGAAACATCTCAATACTTTAACCATCATACAATTAAAGATTCAATGTCCGACCAAGCGGTATTTTATATACCGTCCCCAAGCCCGTATAGGGAAATAAGTTAAAAGTATTTACCTGAGCAAGTATAGATCAAATTCAACGAGTGCAAGTATCTTTTACTGGTTCTCCTAATCTAGAACGAAGGTTTATAATAACCTATTAGAATCCTAACGGGTCTTTAGTTAAGCTTAAGCTTAGACCGGTTAGTTTTAAAGATACGGTTCGTACGCACGATTAAGCGAAGACCGGATAGAATGTGATTTAGACCCGACAAGTTTGAAGACTTGCTTAATATGGGTATATTATACACATTCTGGATTTTGAGATAAAACCGATAAGGTTTGACCCGTTTCGGCTAATTTATGTAAACTAGTTACATAAACCGAACCGAACGCGTATGAAGCGTAACGGGTAACCATAAGAGTCCTAAACAGGTTTCCTAAGTTAACATGCCTTAAATATGTTGTGATATCAGTAGGATACTTTCCGTTATGCCCAAAACGAGTTTAATCTCATATTAAGCCTCGTAGGGGTATTTTGGTCATTTTAAAGATTATAAAAGGAATTAATTTATCTTCTGTGATTCGGGTCTGATTAAATCAGTAAAATGGTTTATTTTAACAGGTTATAACATTTGGTTATAAGTCTTATATGCCAAAATAGTTTTAAACCCTAACTATGCGTATAATACGCGTATAAAGCCGTTTTAAGCGACGTACGGGTTAAAATAGGATTATGAGTTTCCTGATCAGTTAAACTGGTTCAAAGCACTCCATTTAATATTTAAAATCAGTAGCAATTGGATTGGCATCAAAAGGATTTGTAAAACTCATTTTATGGCCGAAAAGGGTATATTCGGTATTTACCGAATTAAGGCACTAATCCTAGCTTATGATCAGTTTAAAAATAATTAAAAATCTTCAAAAATCCCAAAATATTATATTACATCAGTGGGTAAAAGGTTTGGTGTCAAAAATTAGGTTTAGATAGGCTTTATGCTAATGACGCCATTCAATCACTAAGGATCGTTCTAATTACGTCATTGAGCATAACTCCTAATCTATATGTCCAACTGATGTAAAAATTTACGGACATGTTTTATAATCAATAACTAAGATTATTTTACTTTCATATTTCCAAAATTCTTGTTTTATGGTCATAAGGGCATTACGGTCAATATTTAGGCGATTAACGGAAACATCGGACAATTAAGGATTTATGTGGTATAAATGCAGAGGGTTATACACACATGTAACTAGGTCCTAATGGAACTTTAAGGCATGTATAAACCTATCTAAACCGGTTCAGAACTGAGGTCAAAGAAAAAGTCAAACTTTTGCGTCTTTCGGTTCCGAATCGGTTCAAAACAGAAAGTTGTCGAATCAAACAAGCGTAGACAAGTTTTTATACTTATTATCAGGTTATAAGAATGATAAAATAGGTGATACGCCTTTTACCTCGTTAATCATGCGTTAAATCGAAAATAACACTTCTGTTGACTTTTTCTAATTACCATTGACTCGACAATCGACCTAGTTAGGATTGGAATCTGTGGGTGCCCTTTTAAGGGTTTAAAGCCCACATGATTACCAACTTATAACAACTTTCGTTTAGACAAACTCCTGGACCGTTTGTGTTTTATCGCTAAGTCAAACCGTAGTTACGACGGTTTGATTTTTAAGCTATAAACTAAGCATAACTTAATTTAGAAAGATCAAGGGTACTTACACAAGTCTTATGCACGATTTGGAAAGCTTGGAAGATGGTCTTGAGTTCCAGAAATGCTCAGAGATGAAGTTGGAATGGATGAACACAAAGTTGCAACTTTGTGACTTTATAAATTGATCCAAACCCCTTTGATTGTTGACAAATAAGTCTACAAATGATCAAGGATGAATACAAGTGCCCTCTACAGCCTAAATACCAGTATAGGGAAGCCCATGGTATGCCAAAATTCGATCTAACTCGGTTAACAAACATGCAGGACATCTGTGCATGTTTTCTGATCAGACAAGGCAGTCGCGTAGCGCGACTGCCAAGGTTATTCATGCTCGCGCTACGCGAGCGTGTAGATGACCAGCTCAGCAAGTTTTCATAAATTGCATTTCAGCCCCTGGTCCCCCGAAAGGTCGTTTTCACCTGGCTTTCTTGCATTCTAAGACTTGATAATTGACATATGGGGCTTTAAGGCTTATACCATCTTTGTCAAGTCCTCGGGTAACTTTGTGATCACCCGAAAAGCCCTAAATTTCAATGTTGACGATTCTAACCCTCACACATGGATTTTATCATAACTTTCTCATACGGTAACGAAACTTGGTGAAATTTTTATGGTATATTCTAGTGAGCATATTTAATCGTTACAAGGCTTCGGGTTTGCTAAAAGGTCACTCGGAGGTATAGCTTAACATGTTGACACATTTAACCCCTGTAGTTTGTAATCTCTCACTTCTTTCACAATCCGCTACGTATGATCCATGATTTATTCGTTTAAGGTTATAAACATCATGTAGGCTTAATGTACAATATAATTATTCACTGTTGACATTCAAAACCCGTATATTCACATACCTTCCAGGTTTGTCAACTTTAGTCCTTCAAGAATATTCCTACACACGTTCAACTTATGACACGTGTCAACACCTTATAGGACGTGAATTTTCGAGGTGTTACATCCTCACCCCCTTAAAAGAAATCTCGACCTCGAGATTTACTGAAACAAATAAGGGTACTTTTCTTTCATCATGGACTCAACTTCCCACGTATACTCGGGACCTCTACGGGCATCCCATTTGACCTTTACAATCGGTACATGCTTCCTTCGAAGCTTCTTAACCTGTCGATCCTCGATCGACAATGGTTTTTCCACAAATTTCAAGCTCTTATCTATATGCACATCTGTATGTGGTATAACCAGTGATTCGTCAGCGAAACACTTCTTCAGATTGCAGATGTGGAACACATTGTGAATTCCACTGAGCTCTTCCGGTAAGTTCAACTTATAGGCAACTGACCCGACACGTTCGATAACCTCGAAAGGTCCTATGTATCTCGGGCTTAGCTTACCTTTCTTACCAAATCGCATCACCCCCTTCCAGGGTGACACTTTAAGTAGGACTTTGTCACCTACTTCGAAGTGAAAATCCTTACGATTTGGATCAGCGTAACTCTTCTGCCTATCCCGGGCAGCTTTGAGATGGTCACGAATCTGGACAATCTTGTCCATCGTTTCGAACACGATCTCTGGTCCTGATAACTGGACCTCTCCAACTTCCGCCCAACACACGGGCGATCTACACTTTCTACCATATAATGCCTCAAAAGGCGCAGCCTTTATGCTGGTGTGGTAGCTATTGTTGTAGAAGAATTCGATTAATGGTAAGTTCTTATCCCAACTACCACCCAAATCGATCGCACATGCACGTAGCATGTCTTCCAACGTTTGAATAGTACGCTCACTCTGACCGTCAGTCTGAGGATGATAAGCCGTACTAAAATTCAAACGTGTGCCCAAAGATTGTTGGAAACTCTTCCAAAAATGTGACGTGTATCTAGTATCTTGGTCAGAGATAATAGACACAGGTATGCCATGTAAGGCTACAATCTTATCCACGTATAACTGGGCTAACATGTCGGAGCTATAAGTCTCCTTGATGGGTAAGAAATGAGCTGACTTAGTCAGTCTATCAACGATCACCCATATAGTATCATTGCCTTTCCTTGTCTTTGGCAGCTTGGTGATGAAATCCATCGTCACCATCTCCCACTTCCATGTGGGAAGTTCAGGCTGTTGTAGCAACCCTGACGGCTTTTGATGTTCTGCTTTGACTTGCGCACAGGTCAGACATTTAGCTACATAGGTAGCTACAGACTTCTTCAAGCCTATCCACCAATATTTCGCCCTTAGATCCTGGTACATCTTATCAGCTCCAGGATGAACGGAGTATTTGGAACTATGGGCTTCCTGGAGGATAACATCTCGAAGCCCCCCATAAATTGGAACCCATATACGTCCATTCAATCTTAGTATTCCGTCCTTGCTAAGTGTTAACTGCTCCTCAGTTACCCCTAACTTTTCGTTAGGATAGTTAGCTTCCAACACAGCTTCCTTCTGTGCAGCTAACAACCTTTCAATCAAGTTGTTCTTTATTTCCATGCGCTTGGCATTGATTCGGATGGGTTTCACCTTCTCCTTCCGACTCAAGGCATCGGCGACTACATTCGCCTTGCCGGGATGGTATCTTATTTCACAATCGTAATCATTCAGAGTTTCCATCCAACGGCGTTGCCTCATGTTCAAGTCCTTCTGGTTGAACAGATGTTGAAGGCTCTTGTGATCAGAATAGATCACACATTTGATTCCATATAAGTAGTGCCTCCACAGTTTTAGTGCGAATACAACGGCACCCAATTCCAAGTCATGGGTGGTGTAATTCTTTTCGTGCACCTTTAACTGGCGTGAAGCATAGGCAATGACTTTGCCTTTCTGCATAAGCACACATCCCATCCCGGTGTGTGATGCATCACAATAAACTACAAACTCCTCTATTCCATCAGGCAATGTCAGTACTGGAGCATTGCTCAACTTTTGTTTCAGAATATCGAAGGATTCCTGCTGCTTAGGACCCCATTCAAACTTAATCTTCTTACGCGTCAGCGAAGTCAGGGGTGCAGCAATCCTTGAGAAGTTTTCAATGAATCGCCTATAGTATCCTGCCAAACCTAGGAAGCTACGTATTTCTGTAGGCGTCTTTGGCTCATGCCAATTCATGACAGCTTCAACTTTAGCGGGATCTACTTGGATACCACGCTCACTAACAACATGTCCAAGAAATTGGACTTCCCGAAGCCAAAATTCACACTTCGAGAACTTGGCATAGAGCTTTTCTTTATGAAGTAGTTCCAGAATGCAGTGAAGATGCTTCTCATGGTCAGCTTGGTTCTTTGAGTAGATGAGAATGTCGTCGATGAAGACGATGACGAATTTATCTAAGTGCGGCTTGCAAACGCGATTCATGAGATCCATGAACGCGGCCGGTGCATTAGTGAGCCCAAAAGGCATCACTAGGAACTCGTAATGACCATAACGAGTCCTAAATGCTGTTTTGTGCACGTCTTCATCTCTAACCTTCAATTGATGGTAACCTGACCTCAGGTCAATCTTCGAGAAGAAACTTGCCCCTTGAAGTTGATCAAACAGATTGTCGATTCTGGGCAAAGGATACCTATTCTTGATAGTAACCTTATTAAGCTCACGGTAGTCGATGCACAGACGCATCGATCCATCCTTCTTCTTGACAAATAAAACTGGTGCTCCCCAAGGAGATGAACTAGGTTTGATGAAACCTTTGGCTAGCAAATCATCTAGTTGCGTTCTCAATTCCTTCATCTCTGTTGGTGCCAACCTATAAGGCGCCCTTGCAACTGGTGCTGATCCAGGAATAATGTCAATTCTGAATTCTACTTGCCTATCTGGTGGCAAACCAGGTAATTCGTCAGGAAATACTTCGGGGTATTCAGAAATGACGGGGATATCCCCAATCTTGGGCTTCGGCTCATCAATTATCACTTGTGCCATGTAGATGACACAACCCTTCTTCAAACACTTAGAGTCTTTGAGTATAGACATTTTCTCGGGAAGCCCATACTGGGTATCTCCCTGGATAGTAAGTGATTCACCAGACGGAGTCTTGATCATCACTTGCTTCTTATTGCAAATAATCTAGGACTGGTTATGAGATAACCAGTCCATACCCAAAACTATGTCAAAACCGGCTAGTTTTAAAGGAAGTAGGGACAAAGGAAAAGAGTGGTTCTTAATGGATATGAAACATCCATCTAATAAGGTTGAAGCGGTTTCTAAAGTGCCATCTGCTAGTTCCACCTCGTACTTCACACTTAAAGTCTTAATAGGTAATTTCAATAATTCACAAAACTTATTATCTACGAACGACTTATCAGCGCTTGAATCAAATAACACTCTCGCATAAACATCATTTACGAGAAAGGTACCTGTTATCACATTGTCGTCCTTGACGGCTTCCTTAGCATCCATCCTGAAGACCCTAGCATTGGTCTTCTTAGCCTCTTCAGGCTTCTTGGCGTATTTTGGGCAATTGGTCTTGATGTGCCCCTTTTCATTGCAACCGTAGCAGGTCGCATCCTTCATCTTTTTGTAATCCAAGGTTTTGTGTTCCTTGGACTTGCACAACCCACATGCAAAAGATTTCGATTGTGAATTCGAATTCGATTCATACCTGCACTTTCCAAAGTGCTGTCTCTTGCAGATTTTACATCTGGGTTTTTCACCCGACTGCTGACCATCCTTCCTAAATCCTGACCCCTTCTTGTGGTCATTGTTTCCCTTCTGTTTCTTGTCTGAACGTCGTGAGTTGTCATCCTCACGCTTCCTCTTTTCGGTATCGGTGTTCCTCTGCGATTTCAGCCTAACCGCATCCAAGGTAAGGGACAACGATATGTCCGCTACAGACCGAAAAGTAGCTGGTCTGGAGGCCTTCACACATGCCTTGATCTCCGGGGCCAAACCCCCGATAAAACGAGCTATACGTTTGGGTTCCGGGGTTACCAAATATGGAACCAACCTTGACAAGGTGTTGAAACTGGTAAGGTAGGCCTGACAGTCTAGGTTTCTCATGACCAGCGACAAGAAGTCAGATTCAATTCTCTCAACCTCGTGTTGAGGGCAGAAATTTTCCTTGATTAGTGCAATGAACTCTTCCCAGGTCATATTGTACAACGGGATTTTCCCCGTAGCTTGGATCAAAGATCTCCACCAAGCTAATGCTTCTCCCTTGAAAGACTGTGACACAAACTTCACAATATCCCTATTATGGCAACCACTGATATCCACTACAGTATCCATCTCGTCCAACCAAGTCATGCAATCAACAGCTCCTTTTTCCCCAGTGAAGTCCCTGGGTTTGCACGAGACGAAGTACTTATAGGAGCAACCCTTATTACGGGGTTCTTGATCCTGTATGACTCTTTGGGATGGAACACTCCTTCGGTTTGACGAGTGGTGAGAATTACTGTTGTGGGCAGTGTGGGTCCTGGAGGGTGTTCTAGAGTGTGGTGCAGATTGGGTCCTTGCATGGGTACCACTGGATTCATGGAGCTGTCTATCCATAGCTCGATTTACGACATTATCTATCATTGCCTGCAATTCTGCACCCGCTACATTTACTCTGGCATTATCATGCACTATCCCTGGGTGACTGTTGACCTCGTTTGAGTCTGCCATGTAGCTTGAACTGTAACATATCGACAATAATTTATTGGTGAGTTTATTATAGAATTGTCTTTTATGGCAATTTTATTAACCGTGGTAACATAGACCATATATGGTTAATTTATTACTCACATTTATTTAGGATTTCTAATATAATTTATCCTAATTATAAATCAATAACAGTTTTATTAGCACATAAGGCCTAGTCACAGGGACAATTTAGATTATAAGCTATGATTTCAGAGAATCAAAGCATGAAGGTTTGAACAAAGTTCATTACCTTTATCAGACAGGGTCACAGACTAATACTGTCTTTTGTCTCATATGAAAATGAGAAGGGCCCGTAGGCATTCTATTACCAATAGATGGTAAAAAGAACTGATCATATATATTAATGACTTAACCCATGATTCAGAGATCATTTAGTTGGGTTTGGAATCTTTGAAAAGATCCGTATATAATAATAACACGTGTGTTTTTAATGAATCAAGTCTGCCAGGAGTGTTAACATATTCTCAGATGTTAACAGGGATTTGAATCTTTTTTAACGGGTCTTACCATCTCGGCCAGGTCTTAAAATGACATGCAGGCTAGGTTATACCTTTAAGATCCTAAAATAAAATAACATAGGCAGATAGATTTTAAAAGGAATGATTCCGATTTATTTATTTCATATCAAATTTAATTATGCTTAACATAGCAAAGATGAAATTTATAAACTTACATTCCATTACAACTTAAAACTAGTACACTTTGCCCTAAACGGGACTTTTCACATAAACACTTGCCCACGCAGGAGCTATACAGATAATACATGTCCTCACAGGGACGGTTTACAAAAGTAAATGTCCTCACAGGGACTAATAGAGACAAGTCCACGTAGGGACTAAGTACAAAGGTAGATGTCCACGCAGGGACTACATAAACACATAAATAAATAAATGTCCACGTAGGGACTTGATTTAAACAAGGAAATACAATAATACTTATTGGGATTTAACGATCTCGTTTCTTCTTTCCCTTCAGCAAATTTGCCAAGCCACTCATGAATCCTTCATTCTTCTTACGCTCTCTCTGGAGGTCTCGCTCAACCCTGCCCAGTCTTTGACGGAGATCCTCCTGCTCTGGTGGAGAAAACCGTGGTGGCTGATAGTGAGGCGGCGGCTGAGCAGGTACTTGATACCCTCGAGCTGGATGTCCTATTCCCCAAGGGGTTCCATATGGTCCCTCAGGGTTTTGGGCATAATAGTTGGATGCTACTTGGTAGGGATCCTCAGCATAGTTATAGTTAGTATATGCTGACGGTCCGTATGGGTTGTAAGCTGCCGGAGCAGTATAAGCAGGGATAGGGTTGCCAAAACCCGATGGTGACGGTGCCACAGGTGCCGAATTCACTTCCAACACTGGAACTGAAGGTCCATCCTCCTGTGGTTCTTCATATAGTGGCGGGTAGTGGCTGCCACTAGAGTGTTGAGGAGTGCTGAAATGAAAATCCCTTTCTCGTGTTGACATCCGTGTGCCAGTCCTCCTACGTCTTGGTGGTTCTGGAGGCTCCAGATGAACTGGCGGCGGTGGTGGCGGTGGCGTGTCTGCCACGAAACGTGGATCCCCAGAGGGATCTTGCTGCTGCTGTTGCGGCTGCTGGTGAGGCGATGAATGGTGAGATGGTGTATAGTACCACTCACATCGTTCGAACCGTGCCAGGTGACTATCCGGACCTTGGTATGGTGTTCCGTGAAAAGACGAACCATCTGAGATCACAAAAGGATGGTTCAGGGTTCCGGTTGAAGCCTCGACGGGATCTGTGTCCTCGTCCATATCTTGATCACCAGAAAAGTGATCCTCCGGTCCTAGTGGGTTAAAGCCCACTGGTTCTGGTAGGTATTCTGCCGGGTTAAACCGGCCCTGAAAGACAGGAGTAGGGTCTCCGAAGGAATTGTGCGATGAAGATCGCTGTAGGGGTATGTATGAAGGTTGCGGGTTGTTGGGCTCATTCTCGGACTGAGGCCCAAAGGAGTGATAATATGGAGGCGTGGAGCTATGTGACGTGGATTGTCTGGCAGGCTCCTCATAGATCCTCCAAGGTTCTCGCGGATCTATACTCCTTGTAGCAGAAGGAGTTCGCCGGCCTGAAGGCCCGGCCTCGTGGTCGTTAGGGGCGCTGATCGGCGCCTTTCCTCGATCTCCTCGCCTGAATCTTGGTGGCATTGCTAAACCTGTTAATATAACAAAGGTAATAACAAAGAAAAATAAAGGACAAAATTTAAATTAAAATAAAAACATTTTGGAATTATTCCTAAGTTCTTTGTCTAGACTCGAAGATTTAGGAATGTGCAATTGTGTAACTGAGATTAAACACAAAAGACTAGTGTTTAATTCACTCAGTGTTGGCTCTGATACCAAGCTGTCACACCCCGAATTTCCACGTGTTACCGGTGGGCCCGGTAGGGGAGTATCATGACGTGGTTGGCAACATAATAGCCAAACAACACAATATTTAAATGCACAGCGGAAGCAAAGTATAGATTCATTTCAACCAAACGATATTGTAATATTAAGTATCACAAGTAGTTGAATATAAATCCACAGGTAGATCAAAATAAAAAGGAAACAGTGTTCAACAGTCTATGACATCCAAGCTTGCGAGACTTATTGTGGATGCTAGGAGACAAGCCAGCCTATTACGCGTAGTACCTGCACTCAACCTTTTTAAGAAAAATACGTCAGTTTACACTGGTAAATACAATCAACCGACTCATTTTGAAAAAAGTTTAAGAAAAAGCATTTAAGGCACAAGGCACAAATAATATTTTATAACTTGGGATAATTATTTAATTATATAAACTTGTAAAGGATTTACATGTTCCTTATGCGTTCAGTAGCCCGGATCGAGCCGGGTTAAAGATCAATAGACACACCACTTTATTTATGAGACACTGACAGGTGTACGCCTACACCTGAGTGCTAAGGTCGTGGCCATTTCGTAAAATGATGCCAGGGATATCCGGGACACGGTCATTAACCCCCAAAGGCTTTAAGCAAACAAAACAATTTAAACGAAACATCTCAATACTTTAACCATCATACAATTAAAGATTCAATGTCCGACCAAGCGGTATTTTATATACCGTCCCCAAGCCCGTATAGGGAAATAAGTTAAAAGTATTTACCTGAGCAAGTATAGATCAAATTCAACGAGTGCAAGTATCTTTTACTGGTTCTCCTAATCTAGAACGAAGGTTTATAATAACCTATTAGAATCCTAACGGGTCTTTAGTTAAGCTTAAGCTTAGACCGGTTAGTTTTAAAGATACGGTTCGTACGCACGATTAAGCGAAGACCGGATAGAATGTGATTTAGACCCGACAAGTTTGAAGACTTGCTTAATATGGGTATATTATACACATTCTGGATTTTGAGATAAAACCGATAAGGTTTGACCCGTTTCGGCTAATTTATGTAAACTAGTTACATAAACCGAACCGAACGCGTATGAAGCGTAACGGGTAACCATAAGAGTCCTAAACAGGTTTCCTAAGTTAACATGCCTTAAATATGTTGTGATATCAGTAGGATACTTTCCGTTATGCCCAAAACGAGTTTAATCTCATATTAAGCCTCGTAGGGGTATTTTGGTCATTTTAAAGATTATAAAAGGAATTAATTTATCTTCTGTGATTCGGGTCTGATTAAATCAGTAAAATGGTTTATTTTAACAGGTTATAACATTTGGTTATAAGTCTTATATGCCAAAATAGTTTTAAACCCTAACTATGCGTATAATACGCGTATAAAGCCGTTTTAAGCGACGTACGGGTTAAAATAGGATTATGAGTTTCCTGATCAGTTAAACTGGTTCAAAGCACTCCATTTAATATTTAAAATCAGTAGCAATTGGATTGGCATCAAAAGGATTTGTAAAACTCATTTTATGGCCGAAAAGGGTATATTCGGTATTTACCGAATTAAGGCACTAATCCTAGCTTATGATCAGTTTAAAAATAATTAAAAATCTTCAAAAATCCCAAAATATTATATTACATCAGTGGGTAAAAGGTTTGGTGTCAAAAATTAGGTTTAGATAGGCTTTATGCTAATGACGCCATTCAATCACTAAGGATCGTTCTAATTACGTCATTGAGCATAACTCCTAATCTATATGTCCAACTGATGTAAAAATTTACGGACATGTTTTATAATCAATAACTAAGATTATTTTACTTTCATATTTCCAAAATTCTTGTTTTATGGTCATAAGGGCATTACGGTCAATATTTAGGCGATTAACGGAAACATCGGACAATTAAGGATTTATGTGGTATAAATGCAGAGGGTTATACACACATGTAACTAGGTCCTAATGGAACTTTAAGGCATGTATAAACCTATCTAAACCGGTTCAGAACTGAGGTCAAAGAAAAAGTCAAACTTTTGCGTCTTTCGGTTCCGAATCGGTTCAAAACAGAAAGTTGTCGAATCAAACAAGCGTAGACAAGTTTTTATACTTATTATCAGGTTATAAGAATGATAAAATAGGTGATACGCCTTTTACCTCGTTAATCATGCGTTAAATCGAAAATAACACTTCTGTTGACTTTTTCTAATTACCATTGACTCGACAATCGACCTAGTTAGGATTGGAATCTGTGGGTGCCCTTTTAAGGGTTTAAAGCCCACATGATTACCAACTTATAACAACTTTCGTTTAGACAAACCCCTGGACCGTTTGTGTTTTATCGCTAAGTCAAACCGTAGTTACGACGGTTTGATTTTTAAGCTATAAACTAAGCATAACTTAATTTAGAAAGATCAAGGGTACTTACACAAGTCTTATGCACGATTTGGAAAGCTTGGAAGATGGTCTTGAGTTCCAGAAATGCTCAGAGATGAAGTTGGAATGGATGAACACAAAGTTGCAACTTTGTGACTTTATAAATTGATCCAAACCCCTTTGATTGTTGACAAATAAGTCTACAAATGATCAAGGATGAATACAAGTGCCCTCTACAGCCTAAATACCAGTATAGGGAAGCCCATGGTATGCCAAAATTCGATCTAACTCGGTTAACAAACATGCAGGACATCTGTGCATGTTTTCTGATCAGACAAGGCAGTCGCGTAGCGCGACTGCCAAGGTTATTCATGCTCGCGCTACGCGAGCGTGTAGATGACCAGCTCAGCAAGTTTTCATAAATTGCATTTCAGCCCCTGGTCCCCCGAAAGGTCGTTTTCACCTGGCTTTCTTGCATTCTAAGACTTGATAATTGACATATGGGGCTTTAAGGCTTATACCATCTTTGTCAAGTCCTCGGGTAACTTTGTGATCACCCGAAAAGCCCTAAATTTCAATGTTGACGATTCTAACCCTCACACATGGATTTTATCATAACTTTCTCATACGGTAACGAAACTTGGTGAAATTTTTATGGTATATTCTAGTGAGCATATTTAATCGTTACAAGGCTTCGGGTTTGCTAAAAGGTCACTCGGAGGTATAGCTTAACATGTTGACACATTTAACCCCTGTAGTTTGTAATCTCTCACTTCTTTCACAATCCGCTACGTATGATCCATGATTTATTCGTTTAAGGTTATAAACATCATGTAGGCTTAATGTACAATATAATTATTCACTGTTGACATTCAAAACCCGTATATTCACATACCTTCCAGGTTTGTCAACTTTAGTCCTTCAAGAATATTCCTACACACGTTCAACTTATGACACGTGTCAACACCTTATAGGACGTGAATTTTCGAGGTGTTACATCCTCACCCCCTTAAAAGAAATCTCGACCTCGAGATTTACTGAAACAAATAAGGGTACTTTTCTTTCATCATGGACTCAACTTCCCACGTATACTCGGGACCTCTACGGGCATCCCATTTGACCTTTACAATCGGTACATGCTTCCTTCGAAGCTTCTTAACCTGTCGATCCTCGATCGACAATGGTTTTTCCACAAATTTCAAGCTCTTATCTATATGCACATCTGTATGTGGTATAACCAGTGATTCGTCAGCGAAACACTTCTTCAGATTGCAGATGTGGAACACATTGTGAATTCCACTGAGCTCTTCCGGTAAGTTCAACTTATAGGCAACTGACCCGACACGTTCGATAACCTCGAAAGGTCCTATGTATCTCGGGCTTAGCTTACCTTTCTTACCAAATCGCATCACCCCCTTCCAGGGTGACACTTTAAGTAGGACTTTGTCACCTACTTCGAAGTGAAAATCCTTACGATTTGGATCAGCGTAACTCTTCTGCCTATCCCGGGCAGCTTTGAGATGGTCACGAATCTGGACAATCTTGTCCATCGTTTCGAACACGATCTCTGGTCCTGATAACTGGACCTCTCCAACTTCCGCCCAACACACGGGCGATCTACACTTTCTACCATATAATGCCTCAAAAGGCGCAGCCTTTATGCTGGTGTGGTAGCTATTGTTGTAGAAGAATTCGATTAATGGTAAGTTCTTATCCCAACTACCACCCAAATCGATCGCACATGCACGTAGCATGTCTTCCAACGTTTGAATAGTACGCTCACTCTGACCGTCAGTCTGAGGATGATAAGCCGTACTAAAATTCAAACGTGTGCCCAAAGATTGTTGGAAACTCTTCCAAAAATGTGACGTGTATCTAGTATCTTGGTCAGAGATAATAGACACAGGTATGCCATGTAAGGCTACAATCTTATCCACGTATAACTGGGCTAACATGTCGGAGCTATAAGTCTCCTTGATGGGTAAGAAATGAGCTGACTTAGTCAGTCTATCAACGATCACCCATATAGTATCATTGCCTTTCCTTGTCTTTGGCAGCTTGGTGATGAAATCCATCGTCACCATCTCCCACTTCCATGTGGGAAGTTCAGGCTGTTGTAGCAACCCTGACGGCTTTTGATGTTCTGCTTTGACTTGCGCACAGGTCAGACATTTAGCTACATAGGTAGCTACAGACTTCTTCAAGCCTATCCACCAATATTTCGCCCTTAGATCCTGGTACATCTTATCAGCTCCAGGATGAACGGAGTATTTGGAACTATGGGCTTCCTGGAGGATAACATCTCGAAGCCCCCCATAAATTGGAACCCATATACGTCCATTCAATCTTAGTATTCCGTCCTTGCTAAGTGTTAACTGCTCCTCAGTTACCCCTAACTTTTCGTTAGGATAGTTAGCTTCCAACACAGCTTCCTTCTGTGCAGCTAACAACCTTTCAATCAAATTGTTCTTTATTTCCATGCGCTTGGCATTGATTCGGATGGGTTTCACCTTCTCCTTCCGACTCAAGGCATCGGCGACTACATTCGCCTTGCCGGGATGGTATCTTATTTCACTGTTGACATTCAAAACCCGTATATTCACATACCTTCCAGGTTTGTCAACTTTAGTCCTTCAAGAATATTCCTACACACGTTCAACTTATGACACGTGTCAACACCTTATAGGACGTGAATTTTCGAGGTGTTACACTTAGTTGCCTTAGACTTTCCACTGTGAAGTAGTTAGTCACATTAGGGCGCTTTTTTAGATAATTAGATAACCGTAGGGGAGTCTAATCAACTGGTAGTCTTAACAGCCTGTTAGAGTTCCATATGTGTTTTCCTGAGAAGGGTCAGGGGTCCTGTTCAGGGTTTAGTATTTAAAGATCTCGGTTCCATAACACATTAGCATCCGATAGAAAGCTTCATGATAACAATTGGGATTCCAACCTAGGTTGTTATTGTCATCAATGAGTTCAATCCTAGTCTAAGTCGCGTTTAAGTTTATTTTAGTTAATTAATTTTTTTTTAATTGTAAATTAGGATTTTAGAAATCCCCCCCCCCCAATATGAAATCAATTTAGTCGTGTCGGTCTATCAAGTCTATAGAGTCTAGTAAACGTAATTAGAGAGTCTCGTGTTTGATACTCGGACTTACTTAGGTTATACTACATTGACCGGTACACTTGCCGATTGTGTGGTCTAGGTTTAAAGAGTCTTTATTATAAATTTAAAACTTCTTTTTCAGGGACAAAAAAAGGTTAATTGTGGGGATATTTGATGTATTGCAATATACATTGATTTATCTTGTATAGTTTGTACGATTTTAGTTAGATTTAGTGTCGTTTTATTTAGAATTTGCGAACTTCTGATTTGTTTATGTTTTACAGGACTTGGTTGATTAAAAGTGGTTGAAAAGAGTGGAAAACGAGCCAAAGTATGCTAAAACCAAGTACTGGGACGCAAACGAATGACCGAGATATGAAAAGAAATAAGAAATGATGTTTTAAGGTTTTTCGCGCGTCGCGACGGGATTTGAGGAGGTCTTCGCGTGGCGCGAGGCACTAGAATTGACTTGTTGACTTATATGGGGACGCCTGGGCCCGCGATAGAGTTTGTTGAGGTTGTCGCGGCCCGTCAGAGTATCAAAGTTCAGCGAATTCCGTAATAATTCGGGTTTTAGGTATTGAAATAAGTATGTATATATATATATCATGTTATGATCATAACAAGAACCCTAGACGACTTGGGATTGCTGAGGACGAAATTAAGAGCTGGTATTGCAAGGAATTGAGCTACGGAATAATTGGATAGAAGTTGGGAGCTAAAGATTGAAGATTTACGGGTTTTACCTTCCCAATTTGTCTCGTTTCTTAGGTCTTGCTTTTATGTCAATGAATTCTTTATTTGAATCTTGTTTTCTGAATTTTGCTATTATGTTTCTTGGCTAAATACTTTAATCTACTTAGGTTGTGATGAACAATTGTTAAAGTTTGGATTTTTATTTGATGTTAATGTGTTTTATGGATTTATCTTGAAAAGTAGCAAACTTTGGTTCCTTGATTTGGTTTGTATGCACGTTTAATCAGATTTAATGAATAATTATTATCCCTCATATTGCTAGTTGAATGTCTTTCAAATAATAATCGCATGCTAGGTCAATTACTGTGTCTTTTTGGCTATTAGATGTTTCGCTGCGTAGTGATTCATAGGGGTATAATTGTAATTTAGACAACGTTAAATGTTCTACTAATCTTAATATCTGTAAGGTGAGAGATTGTCGGTCCGACTTTAGTGTTAGATTGCTAGGGTTAGATTCTTTGTAAGAATATCCCTTAGTTTACCTTTCATTGTTTGCTTACCGAGTTAAATCAAGTTCCTTAGTTGCCTTAGACTTTCCACTGTGAAGTAGTTAGTCACATTAGGATACTTTTCTAGATAATTAGATAACCGTATGAGAGTCTAATCAATCAGTAGTCTTAATAGGCTGTTAGAGTTCCATAGGTGTTTTCCCGAGAAGGGTCGGGGGTTCTGTTCGGTTTCTCTTAGGGTTTAGTATTTAAAGATCCTAGTTCCATAACACATTAGCATCCGATAGAAAGCTTCACAATAACAGTTGGGATTCCAACCTAGGTAGTTATTCGTCATCACCGAGTTCAATCCTAGTCTAAGTCGCGTTTAATTTTATTTTAATTGCAAATTAGGATTTTAGAACCGCCCCCCCCCCCCAATATAAAATCAATTTAGTCGTGTCAGTCTCTCTATAGAGTCTAGTAAACGTAATTAGAGAGTCTCGTGGTTTCGATACTCAGACTTATTTAGGTTATACTACATTGACCGGTACACTTGATGGTTGTGTGGTCTAGGTTTAAAGAGTCTTTGTTATAAATTTAAAACTTAGAGAGTAAAATTTAGGGTTTAATTTTAGTTGATTTAATTTGACCACTTTTAGCACATCACTCATACATGGACCAACTTGACAAAAGGAAACATGGAAAAAGTAAAAAAGGATCCATACTTTAAACTAACATAACTTGGGTTACGGTTGGAGTTACCAGGCATACGAGCAATGGACGGAAAGGTCTAGATGTGTCAGATCTTGGGGTAAACAATTGTTCGTGGTCTGGTCTAATTATCAAACCCTAATCCCTTATTGATTAAGGGCTCTGGTTTCGTCAATCAAAGTTTCCCCCAAATTTTGCAATCTTCATGCTTTTCCTTTTCAAACCCAAAACGCGTGAATCATCAATTGAATCAATTTACACGTTTATTTCTCTGTTTAATTTCAGTTTGTAATTGCAAAATTTTGGCAAACTTGCCGAATTTTGAATTCCCTTATAAGGGCTCCTCTTGTAATCGTTTATGCTTTTAGAAATCATAAATTTTCTTTGAGGTTCTTTCTTTATTATTTACTTCCACTCTGAATCAATAGGTGACTCGAAGTAACGAGGTGTGATTGTGAGTGATAATAGTACAAAGGGTGAATCTGAGAAACATGGAGTGTGGCGGGTGAGTTAGATATAGGTTTCATACTTTTTTTTTATCTTTTATAGACATAATGGTAAAATAGATTTTCATATGTACTTAACAGAAAAATTTTATGGATAACCAAATGAACCAAAAGATGTTACACGCGAGTAAAAGATAAGGGACCAAGTGTATACTTTCTCAAACTAATGAACCAAAACGACACTAGAAAGATATCACCAGCTCCTTTTTTTTAACCATGTCTCGAAATAAATTTTACTAAAAATAAAGTTGCGAACACTAATGTACAAGTGATCGAAGCTCAAACTTGTTATTATATTATATATTTTGTTTTTCTTTTATAACTTTTTTAAAATTCGACGTTTTATAAGATTCCAAGTTTGTCGTTGATGTATAAAAGACCGAAGCACAAACGAAGTATTTTATTATTACAATTATTTTTGAGCATATAAATAGAGTGCCTTCTTTTTGCTGGTAACATATCAGTGTCGTTATATAGCGAACTGATATTGATCGAACATCTATAATGGTATCAATATTGTCGGAATACTTACTGGTTTTCATTTTTATAGTTTTTGATTGAGGTAAAGTACGTGCTGATATTCTTTTGGGCATATCACAACTTTATTTTTGGGTTTTATCTCTTGGTTGCTATGCTGAGAGCCGGTATCGTACCGATATCCTAATGAACAAATTCGACATTGACAAAATTGTATAATGTTACATGTGGCTAGTGTACTGGTACCCTACATGCAGCTCCGACCTCCGATCGATCAATCTTGAAAACGGAATTGCATTCAAAATAGAATGTTTTTATTAGTGTCCTAGCGTACTTGTTTGTTACGAACAAAAACCAATTCCGGCTAAAAACATTTGAACAATACGGGCTTTATCGGAACCACTATCATTATTTGTTTTTATGTTTTCGATCAATGTGTTTTTATTGTACCATACTAATTAAAGAACTGAATCGATGCCAACTGAATTTCCGTCACAAACCGCAGGTGAGTTCTGCTTGTTTTCTTTCAAATAATGTTTATAAGTTCCATATAGAGTAAATTGCTAAAATTGTCCTTCAGGTTTAGGCCTGTTTGCCAGTTTCATCCAAAATGACTTTTTTTGTGCCAAACAACCCTTCACCTTTGGCATTTTAGCCATTTTAATCCAAACCACTAACTTAGTTTACTTTTTTATGTTAAGTTAAGGATATTTTGATGAAACTGGCAAATATAAAACCTTAGGGACGATTTTGGCAATTTACTCAAACTCTTTTTAATTTCTTTTATTTAATTAGTTTTGTCAAATACGTATAAAACAGAATATACATGCAGTTTTTATAAAAAAAAAATTAATAGTTTTGTCATATAATTTTTATAAATTCTCATCCAAACTACTAACTTAGTTTATTTTTTATGTTAAGGTGAATGGTGTTTTAAATTTTATAAATTTAGACATAAATTAATATCCAGTTTTTTATATAGATCAGTTTTATAAAGAGAAAACGATATATAAAATAAATGTCAATGGTGGGCAGCACATAACAATCGATTACAACTTTTAGTATTTAATCAAGTGTAGAGATAGAAAAAATATTGTAAAACGTTACATATTATTAAATGTGTTGAGCACCTAAGAAATATGTTTGCAGAAATAAAATAATTATCTAATTAAGATTACGAGGGTAACTAACTAATATTTATTCCGAGTGCTTTGAGTAAAGAAACTTTTGGTTCATGGCATTATACTTACTATTTGGTGTGTAATTTGAAGGTTTGGTAATGATACTTTGTTTGATTGAGGAGGGGGTGGCTTCTGTTTTTTTAGGAGTGAATTTAAAAGAGTAGAAGATGAATTACAAACTTGGTATATATGATTAGATTTGTTTATTTGACATTTTTATAAGGCCACTAGCATTTTAGTTTTATAAAATTTAGAGGTTGAAGTAGATTTTATTTTTATAAAACTGATGTATATAATAAA
Organism: Helianthus tuberosus; assembly: GCA_030545235.1. NCBI lineage: Eukaryota > Viridiplantae > Streptophyta > Magnoliopsida > Asterales > Asteraceae > Helianthus > Helianthus tuberosus. The sequence goes on along the minus strand of CM060425.1, from coordinate 39,502,215 downwards.
ATTGGAAATTAATTTTTGTCTTACTTTATTAAATCTATAAAAGATCCTTCACCTTAATAGAAAAAAATAACTGAGTTAGTGGTTGGATGAAAATTTATAAAAATTATGTGACAAAACTAGTAATTTTTTTATAAGAACTGCATGTATATTCTATTTCATATATACGTGACAAAATTAATTAAATAAAATAAATTAAAAAGAATTTAAGTAAATTGCCAAAATCATCCCTGAGGTTTTATATTTACCAATTTCATCCAAATATCATTCAACTTAACAAAAAAGGTAAATTAAGTTAGTGGTTTGCATGAAAATGTCAAAAAATGCCAAATGTGAAGGGCTATCTGGCACAAAAAAAATCATTTTATATGAAACTGACAAGCAGACCTAAACCTCAGGGACGATTGTGGCAATTTACTCTTATATATAATTTAAACTAGGTTAGAACACCGTGTATTACACAGGGTGAATAAAGGTAATTTCATATACCAAACAATAAAATAATATATCTTTAAAAACATTATTTATTATACGGGTCGAATAAATGTAATTTTATATACAAAATAATAAAAAAAATTATATCTTTAGTGTATTACATGGATTAAATAAATGTAATTTTGTATGCTAAATAATAAGAAAAAGTTACATCTTAAAAAAAAATCATGTATGGCACGGGTTGAGTAAATCTTTTTGTATTGTAAATAATAAACAAAATTATGTCTTTAAAATTTGTATAGTAGATAATAAAATAAATTGTCTTTAAAAACCCCGTGTATTACACAAATAAATCTAATTTTATATACCAAATGATAATGAAAAGTTGTATCTTTAAAAAAACTGATGGATAAAAGTTCATATTCAGCTAAATTTGACCCGAATGAAGTTATAATTAGCTTTAATTGGTATTGATTCTCTCTTAAAAATTTGATTAATGAAGTATACGTAAATTCTATAATGCTAACTTAATTCACAATTTCAAATACAAAATTAGACTCAAGTTATATATGTCTAAATTGATAAACATTGTGTTATAAATACAGATATATTCCCTCTTTATTATCCTCTTGATTATCCTACTAATTCCCCCCTTAAGTTACACTTTGACTACATTAATGTTCAGTTACATTTTGACTAATCATTGTATATATATGTGTGATTGGTAAATGAAAGAGATACTTCTCATTTTTCTTATTTCATTTCACGTTATCAGCACCCTTGCTCTCCACTAGACATTAATCGGCAATCTGCAATCATTCGCAAGTCGCTATCATTCACAATCTTTTGTTCAAAATAATCCGGGTACACATCATCAACATCTTCGCATTGTGATCAATATATTTCCATGTTTTTTTTTCATTACATGTATATTTGTATATCCAAAGGATGAATCCCAAATTTTCGATTTTACTAAGTGGTAACTAGAAAAATGTTTTTTTTTTAATAAGCTTATGCTGTGTTTTCATGGACTAAAACTGTGTTTTCACGGACTAAAACAGTGTTTTTTCATGGACTAAAAGGATACACAATTTTTCGAACGGTTTTCAGAAGTGGGTTTCAGATTTACTCCTTTGGAATAACATAATTACGTTCATTTATCTACTTTTTAGAATACCCGGAACAAGTCGTTCTGGATTTTAGAACAACATAGGAATAGGTATTTCTTTTGATTCGTTCTTACCAATATAAATTTAGAGTGTCAAGCGGTCTCTGCCGCCGTAAACAACTGAAAAAAAAAACAACATAACATTCTGACCTGAAAACTTTTATCCGGCCGATGACTATACTCACCGGCGGATTCAAAGAATCTCAACCTCAGCCGATAGATCTGAACCGTCATAATCCGGAATCCGACGGTCAATCGTTCGGTTTCTCCGTATATCAGCGACCGAAAATCCGTCAACAATCCGGTTGCAGTTACTCAACGGCCGTACAACAAACCTCGCCTCAGTCACAGATAGCGGTTACTAACGGCGGTTGTATCGGTAGTAGTTCATCAAACTCGAAGAAACCGAATTTTAACAGAAACCGTAACGGAGATCGTAACGAATATTGTAACCGTAACGGAGATGCCGATTTTCAGACCTAGGGTTTCGGTTTTCAAGTTGTAAAGGACTGAGCGGTGGTGGCGGTAGGCCGTCGTCAGTGACGCCGTCGTGGTGGCGTGGTCGTCAGTCTTTTTGAACAGGAAGGATGAGAGAACAATGTATGTGGGTCGGTATCTTCCGCAACCTTTTTGCAGCCTAATTTCACAATCTCTATAACGGACTCCAAACTTTTATTAACCAAAATGCATTACTCTATATTATATCTTGTAACTATCACATCTGTCCCCCACTCACGATTACTATAATTCATATTATTATTTAATATTTGAATTTTATTTTGATCGGAAAGTATTACATAATATGATATAAGTTTTTTTTCAATTCAATAAAATATGTTGTGCATAACAGGTGTATTCCATCACAAGATTCTACACTAAAAGTTTCATATATATATATATATTTTTTTTTCTAAGTTTCATATATATTTTATTCATATATGACTGAATTCAAATTTGTTGTGGAGTTTTTTTTTTTTAATTCATTCAAGTATTACTAATTTACAATGCTAATTTTTTTTTTTGACACGTATAATTATAATGTTTCAACATAATTACAACATACAAAATTAAAGTTTAGAAACATACCTAAATTTTAGAACCTGCAGTTCTAGCAAAACAGAATCCGAAGTTCTCATGCAATATTTATTTTATACACATGCTCGTTTTTTTAAATACATGAATTTTTCCTTTGTAGCTAAAAATGTCGAACTTGTCAAATCTTAAATTCACTCCACTTGAAATCTCGGGCAACAACTATCCCTCATGGGCTTTTGATGTTAAAACTCATCTGCAAGCAATGAGTTTGGGGGAGACAATAATTGATGGGAATAAAACGTCCCTTCAAGAAAAAGCTAAAGCTATGGCATTCCTTCGCCTTTATCTTCATGAAGACCTAAAGAGGGAAAACCGTACTGTCGAGGACCCTCTCGAGTTATGGAAAAACATTCAAGAAAGATTTGACCACCTGAAGTTGGTCTTTCTCTCTAAAACTCGCTACAAGTGGGTTCATTTAAGGCTACGAGATCATAAGACAGTTAGTGAGTACAACTCTGCCTTTCTTCACATCACCTCTGAGCTTAAATTATGTGGTGAACAAATCACCGACAAAGACATGATTGAGCAAACTATCTCAACGTTCCATTTATCAAACATGCTCCTGGCGCAGCAGTACAGGGAACGCAATTTTACAAAATATTCTGAACTAATATCATGTTTGTTGGTCGCGGAACAAAACAACAAGCTCATACTACAAAATCATTAAATGCGTGTTATGTGATGTTTTTTTTTAGACTATATTTTTTTTTTCTTTGTTTGGTTTTTATTTCAACTCTAGTGGTATTTTATGTTTTGAACTATTGTTATGGTTTCACTTAAAATTTTTGTGACGTTTGATTCATATTTGTGTGATGTGGTTTTTTTTACTCAAGCAAGTAGTTCGTTATATTAATTTATTTTGTTGTTTCCAGAGGAAATATGTTTACAAGCTCCAATAAAGCTATTATTGGTGATAAATGTCTCGTAGATAGTGGTACTACCAACACTATTCTCAAACATAAGAAATTTTTCTCTGAGTTGTCTCCTGCAGAGACACTTGTTGGTACTATTTCTGGTGTATGTGATCTTATAGAAGGCTCTGGAAGAGCAAGCATCATATTACCATCGGGTACTAAACTAATCATAAATGATGCATTATACTCTAGTAAATCAAGACGCAATTTACTTAGTTTTAAAAGTATTCGACAAAATGGTTACCACCTCAAAACAACTTCCGCAAATAATAATGAATACTTACAAATTACTTCAAATGAAAGTGGCAAAGATACCATTGTAGAAAAGCTAAAAGCTTTATCCTCTGGATTATATTGTACCAATATTACTCCTATTGAATCATACATGGTGGTGAGTAACCATAAGGTACTAGATAAAGATACATTCACAATATGGCATGACCGACTAGGTCACCCTGGTAACATAATGATGAGGCGAATAATTAAAAGTGCAAATGGGCAACCTCTTAAGAATTTAAAAGTCTTGTTATCACAAGAATTATCATGTGCAGCATGCTCTCTCGGTAAACTCATTACTCGACCCTCACAAACTAAGTTGACACAAGAAAACCCCTCGTTTTTGGAAAGAATCCAAGGGGATATATGTGGGCCAATACATCCTCCTTGTGGTCCATTCCGCTATTTCTTAGTCTTAATTGACGCCTCATCGCGATGGTCACACGTGAGTCTTTTAGCTACCCGAAATGTAGCGTTTGCCCGACTATTAGCGCAAATCATACAATTGAGAGCTCATTTCCCTGAAAATCCAATTAAAACCATATGAGTGGATAATGCAGGAGAATTCACATCCCAAGCTTTTAATGATTATTGTATGTCGATTGGGATAAAAGTTGAACATCCAATAGCTCATGTTCATACACAAAATGGTTTAGCTGAATCGTTAATTAAACGATTACAAATAATCGCTAGACCTCTCCTGATGAGATGCAAATTGCCATCTTCTGCATGGGGACATGCTATTCTACATGCTGCTGCACTAATCCGATTAAGACCAACTGCCAATCATGAATACTCCCCATTACAACTAGTCTCCGGAAGAGAACCAAATCTGTCCCACCTCAAAATATTTGGTTGTGCGGTATATGTACCGATATCGCCACCACAACGTACCATTATGGGACCACAAAGAAGACTGGGCATTTACGTCGGTTTTAACTCACCGTCTATTATTAAATATTTAGAACCATTAACGGGTGACATGTTTACAGCACGCTTTGCTGACTGTCAGTTTAATGAGACAGTATTCCCAGTCTTAGGGGGAGATAAGACTAAAGAAAGACTGGTAACACAAGAGTTAACATGGAATGCATCATCATTATCAAATCTTGACCCCCGAAGTGGTCAATGTGAATCTGAAGTCCAAAAGATTATACATTTGCAAAGAATCGCAAATGAATTACCAGATGCATTCACAGACACAAATAGGGTGACAAAGTCACATATACCAGCATCAAATGCACCTGCTCGAATTGAAGTAATCCCAGAAGTGATTACCATACAAAGAAAACGTGGGAGACCAATAGGTTCCAAAGATAAAAACCCACGTAAGCGAAAAGAGCAGAATAAATCAGTTGGTGAAAATTTAGTAAATGAAACCATAGAAGAAGTAAATGTCCCAGAAGAGACAAATATAACTCCAGAGGAAAATGAAAATCCAGAAGACACACTGGTACCAAACGAAAACGAGATCTCTATCAATTATGTACAAAATAGTACAATATGGAACCGAAATGAAACACGTGTTAATGATATATTTGCATATGTTATATCAACGGATGTAATCAATGAAAATGATTATGTACCTAAAACTCTAGAAGAGTGCATGTACAGAGTTGATTGGCCAAAATGGCAAGAGGCCATAAAGGCTGAGTTAGATTCGCTTGAAAAGCGAAATGTTTTCGGACCTGTAGTCCGAACACCCATAGACGTCAAACCAGTAGGTTATAAATGGGTGTTTGCTATAAAAAGAAATGAAAGGAATGGGATTGTACGATACAAGGCACGTCTTGTAGCACAAGGGTTTTCCCAAATCCCAGGAGTTAATTATGAGGAAACGTATTCCCCTGTAGTGGATGCGATAACCCTTAGATTTCTAATTGGCCTTGCAATCTCAGAAGGACTTCAAATGAGACTTATGGATGTCATCACTGCATACTTGTATGGGAAACTAGAAAATGACATCTACATGAAAATCCCTAAAGGATTAAAAATGCCCGAAGCATTAAAATCAGTACCTCGAGACATGTGCGCTATAAAGCTAAAAAGATCTTTATATGGTCTTAAACAATCTGGTCGTATGTGGTACAATCGGCTTAGTGAATATCTCGAAAAAGAAGGATACAAGTCTGATGTAATCAGTCCATGTGTTTTTATAAAAAGATCACTCTCAAAATTCACTATAATAGCAGTCTACGTGGATGATATAAACATCATCGGAGCTCCTGAAGAGATAGAAAAAACTGCTAATATATTAAAGAGAGAATTTGAGATGAAAGACCTTGGCACAACAAAATTATGTCTAGGCCTGCAGTTCGAGCATTTGCGCAACGGTACATTCATACATCAGTCAAACTACATCCAGAAGATGTTAGTACGTTTTAATATGGACAAAGCTCATCCGTTTAGCATACCCATGGTTGTCCGACCGCTAGATCCTCAAAAGGATCCTTACCGCCCTCAAGAAGAAGGCGAAGAAGTACTTGGTCCAGAAGTACCGTACTTAAGTGCGATCGGTGCTCTTATGTATCTTGCAAATAACACGAGACCTGATATTGCATTCTCGGTACATGTACTAGCGAGATACAGTTCAAACCCAACACGTAGACACTGGAATGGAATAAAACACATATTCCGATATATTTGCGGGACACAAGACTTAGGTCTTTTCTACCAGAAAGATCAAAAGTCCCAGCTTGTTGGGTATGCTGATGCTGGATATCTATCAGATCCACATAAAGCAAAATCTCAAACAGGCTATGTATTCACATATGGTGGCACAGCAATTTCTTGGAAGTCAACTAAGCAAACACTTACAGCAACGTCATCAAATCATGCCGAACTAATTGCACTATATGAAGCTGGTCGAGAATGCGTGTGGTTGAGATCAATGATTACTCACATACAAGAAGCATGTGGATTAGAACAGGTCAAGAAGGAGCCGACGATTATTTATGAAGACAATGCTGCTTGCATAGCTCAGATCAAAGAAGGTTACATCAAGGGTGATCGAACAAAGCACATTTCACCAAAATTCTTCTCAACATATGACTTGCAGAAAGAAGGGGAAATTGATGTTTGCCAAATCAAGTCAAGTGAAAATTTAGCTGACCTATTTACAAAATCTTTACCAAGAAACAGTTTCGAGCAACTATCACACAAGACCGGTCTCCGTAGATTGAAAGATGTTTGTTGAATTCGGGGGGAGAATTATACACACTGTACTCTTTTTTCCCTTAACTAAGTTTTGTCCCATTGGGTTTTCTTAGTAAGGTTTTTAATGAGGCAGTACAACTGATCCAGTAGTATCAGTTTATAGGTCCTGAAGTATCTATTTAATATCATCCTGAAGTATGTTATTAACTGTGTATAATAAATAATAATATATATCTGAGGGGGAGTGTTATAAATACAGATATATTCCCTCTTTATTATCCTCTTGATTCTCCTACTAATTCCCCCCTTAAGTTACACTTTGACTACATTAATGTTCAGTTACATTTTGACTAATCATTGTATATATATGTGTGATTGGTAAATGAAAGAGATACTTCTCATTTTTCTTATTTCATTTCAGTTGACATTTAATATTGTAATTATTATTATATGATGAACATTTTAAAATATTATATAGTATAGCTAAGGTGTTATTATTATTTTAGGACTTTTCTTTTTATAAAGCGACTCAAACCCGAACCTTTAAACCATGCATGTTCCTTTACTTGTGTCATGTCACGATTTGATATTACACTAAAATATATTCAATATAATTTAATTGGCCTACTATTCATGTCACGATTTGATATTACACTAAAAAAATATATTCAATGTAATTAAATTGGCCTACTATTCACAAAAGTATGTTATATGTTAAGGTCGATGTCGTTTTGTGGCGAAACACTAGCATTTATACATAATGTTTTCCTTAAAAATATTCTCTATTAAAGTCATTTAATTCCAATAATACCCAGAAAATAAGGAATTGAAAGGAAATAAAAGGTTGTTCTTAAGCCTAAATTCAAAGGAAAAAAAGGTTGTTCTTAAGCCTAAACCGGGTGGGGAGAAAAGAATCAAACTAATCCATTTAAATACAAAAGAGTTCTTTTCATCTCCATTCATGATTCCAACTTGTATATTTTTTCTTTAAGTTTAAATTATAAAATAAAAAAAATTAGAGTTAAATAAGATTTTCATTCAGGGTTTGACCATATTAACTCTTTTAGTCCAAAATAACATCCTTTGTCTTATAAGCCACTAGTGAGTTTACAACCAATTATCCCAACCGGTAAAACAATGGGGATTATATTGACACACCGGCTGGTCTATCCGTACATTTTGAAAATCCAATACGGATCGTATAGGCCTATGTGATCCGTATTGGATAAAGTTAAAACATGGCAGAGTGACAGGTTTAGTAGGGCTTGTCTGGCGGCTGGCCTATACGATGTGTATTAAGACCCTGATTTTTTGAGGTTTGATTTTTTGGTGTGTTGTGTTTGGTTTTTGGTGTTTGGTTAATGGTGTTTATTGTTGGTTATTTTTGTTTAATGAATTTAAAATCTTTATTTTTTGTGGTTATGTATCGTATTATACCGTATCGTGGCGTATAGTATTACATTTTTAACTTTTTAATATTTTATCATGACGTGTCGTATGATATCGTATCATCCTTGTACCGTATCGTAGTTGTAATTTGTATTATTTTTTATGTTGACGTATTCACGACGTGTGATATTTACATTATACGTAACCAAGCAAACTAATCTAAAGAGTCAAAATAAACAATCACAAATACAAATAAATTGAAGCTGCAAATTTAAATGTCGGTTATAACCTAGATAAAGTGACTAGGAATGAATAACCTGGTTAATCACAAACCAAGTAATAATAAGGGAACTTGGTTAAATCACACTATATAAAAATTTGAGGAAAATTGAGGGGCCAAAAGTGACAAAACTGAAAATGGTTTTTATTAAATAAAATAACAAAAACCAAAACACACACTAAGTGTGTGTTCTGGTTCGACTAAACACAGGGGGCGACCAGGGAGTTCCCCTTCAAACCCTAACTCTTACAAAACTCACAAATTGAAGGCTCAAATCAAGTCCAAATCGAAATCTGAATATAGATTAGTGATCACCTCGGCGAAGGGATCATAAGGTATGTGATATTTCACTATTTTGGTTCCATCTTAAATTTTAGATGAACTCATGAAATTCGAATATGAGCTTGCATGATCATTGTTTGATGAAATTAAGAATGAAATTATGTCTAGGAGTAAACCCTAGCCATTTACTTGTTGAATTGATGCTTATAATTGTGAATTCATGATCCTACACTCATGTGTCAAGTGGGTTTTGTAGAAGTATGTTAAACACTAGGATTATCATTGTTAATTTAGTGTATTTGAGTTCTATGGAGTGAATTCTAACTTGTTGATATGAAAAATTTACATGAACTTGAGAAAGTATGCTTAAATCTTGACTAAATAGTTAGTTAAGAACTTGATTTTAATTGTATGAAATCATGCTCATTAGGTGTTTGATGTAATGCCTAAGAGAAGATAAATGTTAAAAACCCGACTAAAAATGCATATTTGACTAGTGTGGAAAATTATGCATTATATGCTATATGAGGGTTCTAAACAACTATGGTTGAACTCTATAGGCAAGGAAACCGGGACACCAAGCGGACAAGCTAGTGGCGATACGCGTTTGAAAGGATTGCTCTAAAGGTACGTAACTATGGTTTCGTTACGTTATGCTTGATTAAGTATATTCGTTAGTAGACTTTAAATTGGCATAATATATGAAATTGGTATTTAGTTGAAGTGACAAAGATCACTGGATAAATAAACGGGTCAAATATTGGTTAGAATAAGTTTGGTGGGTTGTAAAATGGTGGTTTCCACTAGACAACCAAACGGGCCGAACAATTGTTGAATTTATAGTGTTGAAGTGACTTAAACGTCACTCATTAAATTTGAGTTATAAAAGCGTAAACCATGGAATGGACGTGATACGCTAAGGTTGACAAGCATTATGGTTAGAATCCAATGTTGATGAATTATGCAAGTACATAACTATCAATTCCATTACTTAGCTATAAAGATTGTCTAGTATGTTTTGTAAATAATGTTGTAGTGTGACAAGGATGTTTGATGTATCATAGAAGTGACGGAGTTCACTCGATAGATCAAACGGGTCAATTTGGATAAACCTTGGTGGTCACCAAAGTGAAGGTTTTCATTTGACAACCAAACGGGTCAAAACTATGCCTTATGTTACAACCTTCGGTAAAACCAACACCCTTATAATATTTCCGACACCCTAGTATGTCCCAATATGTCTTTAAATACACCCCGTATGTGAAAACCGAGCCCGAAATACATTATAGCATTTAAAATAAAATATAAAATCTGATGTTTAAGTTGAGGCGGGCTGCGTAGGACTTCACCCCAACTTCACATGGGCGGTATGAAGGTATAGATCTGATTTCGTTGATATCTCTAGTTAAAGCGGGCCGCGTAAGAGTCCCCGTTAAGTGTACGCGGGCCGCGAGTGACCAACAACGCGGAGACATCAAAGGCCGACACGTGTCGACATCGTGGCGGACCTACACGCTGACCCAGCTAAGTTATATGTTGACCGGGTGTTGACGCGGGCCGCGTAAGGCTTTGCCTTACATTACGCGGGCCGCCTGAAAGTCAAGTATTAGCACTATAAATAGAACGCATCAGTTTTCATTTTCCGTCGCTCACAATTCATTCTCAATCTCGAATTTCTGAAGTTATAAGCATTATAGTCGAGTATTATACCCCTAATTAGCAAGGTTCTGCTCCGTTGTAAGTATTATAACCCCAGTTTCGTAACAGATACGCTGCCCGATTGATTTAGGGTTCCGTAACAAACTGTCGTGGTTCTGCCCGACGTAGTTGTTGGAATGCCGTCTCGGGGAGGGTATCCTTAATATTTTCAAAGGGTTATGATATTAACCAATGTACATTTGTATAAATTGTAGATTATATCCAGGAAACCCTTACGAGAAGTCTAAGATAGCAATGTGAGTTTATCCTCTTTTTGTTAACCTTTTTGGAATATTTTACAAAACCTTAATATTTTACAATGTGATTAAGCGGTGATTGAGTCTTTGTAATTCTTCAATTACTGCCGGTATGTTGGGGTTTTGTATACAAAATGTAATACACTGTGAGTTGTAAGTCGGGATGACAATACGTTACCATTGGACAATGAGTTAGCCAATGTGTAATATGACCCACAAGTCAGGATTGACAGTACTAATGGAGTAATTGTGTAGAAATAAACAATGTGATCGCTCTCAATACTGTTTTAATTGATAAAATGTCTCTTGATTAAACTGGGATTCACTCACCAGTATTTTCGACTGACAAATGTTTTTAAAACGCGTTTCAGGTAACACAATGTGACAGCCAATTAGTAAAAAGCCAGCTGGAGAGCACTGAAGGCTTGGGAAAAATGTGGCTATAAAAGTTACCTAATAAACGATGTTTTAAATTCAATAAATTAGGGTTTATCCCTATAATTGTATTGTAATAAGAAACTTGGGTTTTACCCATGTTATTATTAATATCAAATATGGTGGTTTTACTCTGATAAACATTTCCTAACTACGGTCCTGATGTAATTTCCGCTGCAAGATTAAATAGCTGATACCACCGAAAATCTGAGCTCGCGTCCGCCCGTTCCCGGGACTCAGGGATCGGGGGTTGCGACAGAAGGTGGTATCAGAGCCTAGCCGCTGGTCTGAGCCAAAGAAGTGTTCTGCTGACACTTAAATTCTAAATTTTGTGTTAGGAAATCAATTACGGAAATACGTGCATAACTGTATTTATTTGTTATGTGTTATTTGACTATTTGTTAGTTTACAGTATGAGTGATCAAGGACCCTTAGACATGAGTCGTCAGTTGTCTGATTCACCTAAGAGTGAAGGTACTTCTTCACAGCCTGCCCTTTCTGGGTATTCTGCTAATCAGGAAGAAAGAGTGTTTGCTTTTAGAGCTCAGTCAGAAGAGCCATTCCCTCATAAGAAACGAGGATGGTTCAGTAAGGAAGCCTTTGCTCGTAGGAAAAGAATGCGAAAGTTGCAACAGCAAAGAGTTCTAGCAGCTGCTAAGCGAAAGACAGATGCCCATACACAGGATATGCTTAATAGAAGCCTAGCCAATTTCCATATCCTAGCTACAACTGCTGCTGACCCAAGTCTGGAACAATTAGTAGCACCCCAACCACAACCACAAATCCCAGGCCAACCCATGGAAATAGAAAATCCTGAAAACCAAGTGGAGATGCATGACTTCAACCCAGAAGAAATCCCCAGGGTACCTGTACCAAACCCCCTAGACCCAAATTACGACCCCTGAAAACCAGGTGGGACGATAATAGGGATTTTGTGCAACGTTACCCTATTCATGAAGACACACCCACACAGAACATAGGAGCCTATCCAGGTATGGACCCTTTAGATCCCTATTACCACGATGATTATATTAGGGAAATCTTAAAAGATCTTTACCGATTTCAGGCACTTTCACCCCCATATCAGGAACCCGCACCCCAGATTCCAAACCTAGTCCGAGAACCTGCACCCCCAATGAGTGCAGAAAACGTACAAGAACTTAGGACTTTTGGGGAGGAAATTTTAGAGAGCAGTGAGAGAATGCGTCAGGTGGGAGAGCATCTTGTATGGAAATACGATGAACGCAATATGGATTTTTGGATAAATCCATATCCATGAATGTGAGAATGGAGGAAACGGTAGTAGTAATAATAATAAGGATAAATTACAAGTTTTGTCCTTTATCTTTATACCATTTTTCAGGCGGTGTCCTTTTTAACGAATGTTGACAGGCGGTGTCCTTTACTAGGTATTTTGTTGCAAGTTTAGTCCTTTACACCTAACCCAGTTAAAAAACCCTGTTAATTGTTGACAGGTGGTGTCCTTTAGTAGGTATTTTGTTGCAAGTTTAGTCCTTTACCTAGGTATTTTGTTGCGAGTTTAGTCCTTTACACCCAACAGTTAACAGGGTTTTTTTAACTAGGTTGGGTGTAAAGGACTAAACTTGCAACAAAATACCTAGTAAAGGACACCGCCTGTCAACATTCGTTAAAAAGGACACCGCCTGAAAAGTGGTATAAAGATAAAGGACAAAACTTGTAATTTTTCCTAATAATAATATAATAGAATAAAATAATAAAATAAAATATGTGTGTACGGATGCATATTACTATTAGTGTGATTCTATTTCTGTTGGTATTGTAATTTTATTTCAGTACTAGTGTGTAATAGACGCATAGTATATGGAAATAGAGTACAAGTCGCAATGATCGACGCTTTTGGTTAGATTACATGCCATGTGATTAACTATAGTTAATATTATTTTGTGATATTAATTACTGGTAAATGTTTAAAATTCAGATGGCCGACGAAGGAAATCAGAATAACGATAACCAGAGTAACATTAACGTGGTTAATGAAAATCCAAGCATCAATAACAATGGAAATCAAGTGGATAATAGTGCTATCCAACATATAGTGGCACAATGAATTATAGATGCAATGCCATTTATTCTTCAAACAGTTCAAGAAGCGAATAATAAAAGTAAACATAGCAGTAAGCGACCAATTGAACCGGAACACAGTGTGAACAATGGCCCTGTACTTCAAATGCCTATTCCCAAAAGAAGAAGAACCGTGTCTTACGGTTGTTCTTACAAAGAATTCTGGTCTTGTAAACCAATAGAATTCTCGGGCAATGAAGAACCCATTGCAGCTCTACGCTGGATAGAAAAGACTGAGGCTGTTTTGAAAATAAGTAAATGTGCGGAAGAGGACAAGATAATGTTTGCTTCCAATCTATTTAAGAATTCAGCATTAGAATGGTGGAACACTATCCTTCAGTCTAGAGGAAGTGATAGGGTTTATATTATGAATTAGGAAGAATTTAGGAATATGGTAGAAAGGAAATTCTGCCCTCCTAATGAAAAGGAACAGATAGCAAACAAATTCCTAAATCTTAGGATGACTGGTGTGGATAGTAAGGGATACACTAAAATATTCTTCGAATATGCTAGAATATTACCAACTCTTGCTTCACCAGAACCAGTGTTAATCTCCCGTTATATTTGGGGATTAATTGGAGAGATTAGACATGTAGTCAAGGCAACTAGACCTCAAATTATAGAAGAAACTGTAGAACTAGCCAATACCTAGACAGATGAATTAATCCGTACTAGAGAAGAAGACCAGAGGAGGAACCTAACCCAAAGGCTTACTCAAGAATTCCGTTCCGGAAATTACAATCGTAGGAATATAGGTTCTACCTCTGCACCATACTGCAAGGTCTGCAAGAAAAAGCATTCGGGAAAATGCTCCACTCTCTGCAATTATTGCAAGATGCCAGGACACAAGGAAGAAAATTGCAGGAAGAAATTCAGTAATGGATTATGCTTCAATTGTGGAGAAAAAGGTCATATCAGGCCAAACTGTCCAAAATTAGCTCCAGCTACAAACAACAAGAATACTAAAAATGCTAGAGCATTTGTTCTGACTGCAGATGAAGCTAAGATGATTCCAGATGTTATAGCTGGTACGTTTTTAGTTAATGATGTCTTTGCTAAAGTATTATTTGACTCTGGTGCAAACCAAAATTTTATTAATACATCGTTTTGCAAATTTCTAAATCAGTCATTAACTAAACTACCACAAGAATGCTTAGTAGAGACAGCCAATGGAGAAACCGTTAGAATTTCTGAAATCTTGCAGGGAGCAAGCAAAGAAATTTTAAATCAGAAATTTATTGCAAACCTTTATCCCATGAATCTGGCAGGATTCGATGTTGTTTTAGGAATGGATTGGTTAATAGCCAATAAAGCCAGTATTTTATGTGATCAAAAGTCAATACAAGTAAATTCACCAAAAGGTAAAACGATCACAATTAAAGGAAATAAGCCATTTAGATCCACAAAATTCATCTCTGTAATGAAAACTGCAAGTTTTATAAGAAAAGGTTCTATAGTGTATTTGATTTCTATAATCACTAACACTAAAGGAAAAGAACTAAAAGACATTACAGTAGTATCTCAGTTTTCAGATGTTTTTCCAGAAGAATTACCAGGACTACCACCCGACAGAGAAGTTGAATTCAGGATTCATTTACTA